>SJYT01067879.1:366487-546785 GCA_006410635.1 Cephalophus harveyi | reverse complement strand
AAAAAAAAAAAAAAAAAGTTGCCAAACACTTACCAGTCTAGCTCCACTAATGCAGAACATCAAACAAAGCAACTTGTATATCCCCAATTTGCATGAAAAGAGGGAGGAAATGCAGGGAGGGACAGTGGCCAGTTGTCAGAAGTGGCCACCTAGGAGAGGGATGGTGGGAGAAAGGGACAAGGAAAAGGACTTTATCCTCTTTTACTCCACATATTTCAGAAATGGTTGCCATTTCTTTGAAATGTGAATATATTCATGTATTTTCTGTATGATTTTGTAAACTTAAAAAACATATATTTATGTAATATGTAGATTACATATGTTTATATGTATAAACACATATATGTTTATAGGACTTCCCTGGTGGCTCAGATAGTAAAGAATCTGCCTGCAATGCAGGAAACTCAGGTTTGATTTCTGGGCTGGGAAGATCCTCTGGAGAAGGGAATGGCAACCCACTCCAGTGTTCTTGCCTGGAGAATCCCAGGGACGGGGGAGACTGGTGGGCTGCCATCTATGGGGTCGCACAGAGTCGGACACGACTGAAGGGACTTAGCAGCAGCAGCAGCAGAAGCCTGGAGGGCAACAGTCCCTGGGGTCACAAAAAGTCAGACACAACTCAGCTACTAACACACAGGTATGTTGACAGGGGGTTCCCAAGTGGCGCTGGTGGTAAAGAATCTGCCTATCACTGTAGGAGACAAAAGTCAGGGCTTGGACCCCTGGGTCGGGAAGATCCCCTGGAGGAGGTGTGGCAACCCACTGCAATATTCTTGTCTGGAGAATCCCACGGACAGAGGAGCCTGGTGGGCTACAGTCCGTGGGGTCGAAAAGAGTTGGACGTGACTGGTGACTCAGCATGCACGGATATATTTTTATGTAAGCCTTAGAATCTTTCACTATCTTTGACATTTTGGATCCCTGGCTGTTTCAGAAAGCTTCTGCTCCATCTCTGGTATCCGTGGGTACTTCCTGCTTAGGAGGGAGTCGCCAGCAGGGTTCAGTGAGACCGCCTGTGAAGAAGGACCCAGGCTCCCCTCTTCCAAGCCGGCGCCTCATCCCAGGCGATATGCTCTGTGTAGCGCCGAGGCCTGTCAGACCCGGACCCCAGCCCCCGCCTCAGGTCTGCTTCCTGCCCTTGGACAAACCCTCGAGCTTATTCTCACACCTTCTGTGCAAGGATGAAGGAGAACAAAGCAGCCAAGAAAACCTTCGTTCCTTAAATAGTAGCCAATGCTAGATAAAAACAGACAAGATTAGATTGCTGCGATTCATGAGGTCGCAGAGTCGGACTGAGCGACTGAACTGAACTGAAGGATTGGGGAGAGAGAGGTAGTGACCCAGAGAAAAAAGGGAAGGCTGTTGACACAGTGGAAAAACACCTGAGAGTTGGAGTCTTAGACCCTGGTCATGCCAGTCATTTGAGTGTGACTCTTTCAAGCCTCAGTTTTCTCATCTATAGAATAGGATGCAAATGAGTAATGTGGCCCTTCCTCATTTAATAGGAGTGAGATAGATTATGCACAGAAATGTATTTTATAAACTGTAAAGTTGTGGACCAGTGATGGTTTCTTCAGAGATTAATTAGAGTAAATACACCCACCCCTTTTGCCACTGAGCTCCCAACAGGAGTTAAGTCCTTCCCCAACCACGAGCAGAAGGCAGGGTTGGGTCCCCACATACTGAGCCACAGTTTCATCTCATCTCTGACTGATTATGTTAGTTAAATGTTGGTGTTGAGTATACTTCGGTTAAAAAGAATGAGGTTACTTCTAAAGAAAGACAACTTGGCAACATCTATTGAAAGCACAATTGACTCAGCAATTTCATGTTTAGGAATAGATATACACACACGGGTATGAAATTACATGAACAGGATATTCATTGTAGCATTCTTTGTGAGAGCAAAGCATTGGAAAGGAAAAAAATGTCCATCCACAGGGGACTGGTAAGATCAGTCATGGAACATCCATACAATGGAGTGCTGGGAAGGCATTAAAATGAATGAGGCAGTGCTGGGTGCACTGATCCAGAAAGGTCTCCAACATACATTATACAATTAAAAAAAAAAAAAAAAAGTTGCCAAACACTTACCAGTCTAGCTCCACTAATGCAGAACATCAAACAAAGCAACTTGTATATCCCCAATTTGCATGAAAAGAGGGAGGAAATGCAGGGAGGGACAGTGGCCAGTTGTCAGAAGTGGCCACCTAGGAGAGGGATGGTGGGAGAAAGGGACAAGGAAAAGGACTTTATCCTCTTTTACTCCACATATTTCAGAAATGGTTGCCATTTCTTTGAAATGTGAATATATTCATGTATTTTCTGTATGATTTTGTAAACTTAAAAAACATATATTTATGTAATATGTAGATTACATATGTTTATATGTATAAACACATATATGTTTATAGGACTTCCCTGGTGGCTCAGATAGTAAAGAATCTGCCTGCAATGCAGGAAACTCAGGTTTGATTTCTGGGCTGGGAAGATCCTCTGGAGAAGGGAATGGCAACCCACTCCAGTGTTCTTGCCTGGAGAATCCCAGGGACGGGGGAGACTGGTGGGCTGCCATCTATGGGGTCGCACAGAGTCGGACACGACTGAAGGGACTTAGCAGCAGCAGCAGCAGAAGCCTGGAGGGCAACAGTCCCTGGGGTCACAAAAAGTCAGACACAACTCAGCTACTAACACACAGGTATGTTGACAGGGGGTTCCCAAGTGGCGCTGGTGGTAAAGAATCTGCCTATCACTGTAGGAGACAAAAGTCAGGGCTTGGACCCCTGGGTCGGGAAGATCCCCTGGAGGAGGTGTGGCAACCCACTGCAATATTCTTGTCTAAGGCGGGCTAGTTTTCCCCACTAGGGATGGAACTGTGCCCCCTGCACTGGAAGCACGGAGTCTTAACCACTGGACCACTGGGAAGTCCCTGTCTTGCATGGTCTGGAAGACAGACCCAAAGAATGTTCTGAGGAAAGAAAACCTGAAGAGGTTTCTCCCACAATTTTACTGAGACTTCCCCCCGCCCCGTCTCCATCCCATAGTCTCACCCATGCTGCCCTCCATGATCTGGAAGCTGAAGGCTTTCTGGGGGTCTTCAGCAGCCGGCCAGGGGCTCCCCACATGTGAAGATGAGGGAGAAAATGCAAGGCAGGACCTGGGAAATCACCGGCAGAGGAGCCCAGAGCAAAGAGCTCCGGTGGGAAAGCGCTGGTTGGCTGGGCAGCCTGGTTCCGGATGCATCACCATCACGGTTGCTCGTTCACAGGTGCCAGCTTCCAGCCATCCAAGACCGCTATTCAGACTGCCACCCCCTCCCCAGCTTCTGCCCTGCAGGGTTCCTGGGCCGCAAGGCCATCGGTGAGGGGGCTCCTTTGGTTTGGAATTGATGGTTTCGCTGCCAATGCCAGTGTCTGGACAAGAAAAGAATTCTTCCTCTGTGTGTGTGTGTGTGTGTGTGTGTGTGTGTGTGTACACAAGCATACTCTACACACAGTTTCATACTCTGTGGATAGAGTGTCAATTCATTCCAGATTTACTGGAACAGCCTCAATCTCACATATTTGGCCACCACAGACCGTTGAAATATCTTGAAAATTCCACTATGATTATTTATGCAGAAATCCTTCAGTCTCGTTCCAAAAAAAGGATTTGAGAACCAGCTTGTAGAGTTGTATATACCTCAGCAGGATTTAAAAATAACAGACAAGGAAATCGGGGAGAAGGGAGAGCAAGATGACACAGAAACGCATAACTCATGTCCTGTGTACACGCTGGAGTTAGGCCACAAACGTATCTCAGAATTTCCAAGCAGCCAGAAGTAAGAGGGAAAGAAGATGACATGGATTCCTGCTTCTGAGACCCATGGGAATTTTCCCCAAAGTCCTCAGAAAGATGCAGCGTGACTCAGAGTTAGAAAGAAACAATTTCACGTTCCGTATCTTAACAGTGGTTTGGTTACACGTGACTGCATTTGTCAAAACTCACAGAATAATGCATTTAAGATTTGTGCATTTCACTGCAAATTTTACTTCAAAAAGAAAAGAACCATAACATGGTTAATGATATGCCTACTGAAGTGTTTAAGGATGAGGTGACCTGATGCTCTCAGCTTACTTTTGAAATGCATCCAAAAAGGTAAGTTTAATTGCTGGGTGGAAAGAGGAAAAGAGAGTTGGATGTGTGATAAAGCAAGGATAATCTCAGCAGTGGGCACAGGGTCTAGGCAATATAATTCTTTCCACTTTACTGTGTGTTTGCACATTTTTATTAATAAAAGGTAAGGAGGGGCTCAGAGAAATGAAGTGGGCCTTAGAAGCGACCATGAACACTCAGAATATAAGACCTTGGGTTTTGTTAGCCAGAGTTAGCAGCAGCCTCAGAATCCCCTGACCCCTTAGGCAACTTGCCCTCAGGCGGTGACTGGGGTTCTAGGGTGCAGAATTTTGGCCTCAACAGACAGAGAGGCCTGACTCCTGCAGAGCCCACAGCCTGGAGGGATTTTGGCATCTCCCAGACAAAGCTCTCACATCATGGAAAGCCCTTGTCAGACCATCAGGGAGCACCTCCCCTCTGAGGCTCTGTGCCTCACCGAGAGGGCCCTTGTGAGTGGTGAAGGTGGACTTCAGCTTTCATGATATGATGGCATCGATGACAGATATGGTTTGGAGATTTTGTTTCACCTTATTTCATTTTGTGCCACACCACGCAGCTTGTGCGATCTCAGTTTCAGGACAGGGGATTGAAGCTGGGCCCCAGCGGTGAAATAGCCGAATCCTAAACACTAGTGTGTGTTAGTTGCTCAGTTGTGTCTGACTCTTCGCGGTGTATGGACTGCAGCCTGCCAGGCCCCTCTGTCCATGGGATTCTCCAGACAAGAATACTGGAGTGGGTTGCCATTCGCTTCTCCAGGCGAATCTTCCCAACCCAGGGATCGAACCCAGGTCTCTTGCACTGCAGGCAGATTCTTTACATCTGAGCCAGCAGGGAACTCCCATGGAGGTGATTTTCTGAGGCTTTTACCTATACCTATCATTTCATTTAATGCTTAAAGACCCTATGAAGCAGGTATTATTGTCATCCCCATTTGTATATGAAAAATGGCTCTGAGAAATTCAGTAACCTGTATGGAACACTCAGCTGGCAGAGGCTGAGCTGAGATTCAAAGATATGTTTTACTGTAGTGTCTCTGATCCTTACCAATACTCTCTTCTGCTCCACAGGCCACCCTTCCTCCAGAGGTTTGTCACAGAGGACTTGCCTGCTCCATCCTCAGAAGAAAGCTCAGGAGAAAGTCTGACTTGGGTGCAGAGTGCTCCTTATAAACCAAGCACCTCACTCCTGTCCCTGTACTTCCCAGATCAACTCCACATCCCATGATGGACTTCCTTCCCCAACGGTCCCTGCGGATAGATACACACATATATAGACAGACACACACCAACCAATCCCCTGATGGGCTCAACCAAGCCCCTTCTCATTCCTGCAAATTGCCCCCTCCATCTCAGTCCAGTTCCTGCAGAGACAAGACAACCTGAAAACAGCCTGTCACCCCTTTAATGAACTTCAGAGCTGAAGAAGACTCCAGACAGCTGGTAGCCAGCCTCCAGATAGAAGGTGGATGGGACCTAGAGACCCTTTTCCTCCCCGGATAGAGAAGGATTGACTCCTAGGGCCAGGAAAGAGAATGACTGGGCCCTGGTTGTCATCAGGGTGCACCCTTAAATAGTAGCTCTTGTTCTAAGTAGGGAGCCTCAGTCACCGTTACCTGATCCCACAGCCACTTCCTGGTGGCATGGAGGCAGGAATCTGGTTTCCTGAATCCCCAGTGTCCTTCCCACACCTGCCCTTTGATTCCCTCTGAAGGATCCTGAGGTATAGAGCGGATTGAGCTGAGCCTCCATCCCCACACCCACTTTGACCCTGTGCCTGGGACCCATCAGTGCTCCCCAGCATGGAAGACTAGACATTTTGCTTTTACCACATCCCTTCCTGAAAGACATGGAGCTTAGATTGTAGTCTGGGCCCTACGGAGGCTGTTGGCAGAGGGCACCCCACCTTGGCAACCCCTTGCAGGGAAGAAGGAGGGGCAAGGTACAGAGGCCCACCCATCCCCCAACACACCTCACCTTCAGCCAGGCCTGGCCTCCAGGGCATTCAGAATACTCCCCACCCCACCTCTACCCCCCACGCATGCTTGAGGAAGGGGTTCTATCATGGTTGCTTCAAGCCTCTGGCAGGGCCTGAGGAGCCCCGGATGAGATGGGGTTGGGGGCAGAAAGGGGGGTGGTGGTCACCCAGCCCTGAGGCCCAAGTCCTCCCAGCTTGGAGCCTGTGGGGAGAATGGAGATCAGACGGTGGAGACTGGGTCTGCAGACAGACCCCAAGCAGCCCGGCCGTGCCAGGATGGCCAGCGCCTCCCCCAACACAAACACGAGGCCCCTGGCTCTCAGAGAAGGGGGAGCATTTTTCAGAGATGACATCAGGTCTTAAAGTTTTATGTTTCCTGCCAACCTCAGCCTGGAGAGCAGGGTCCCCAGGGCCCACAGGCCTGGAGAGGCAGGCAGTGGCATTGGTGCAGACAGCATACCCCCTATTTTAGACCCTCACAGCCCTCCACCCGCAGAAGAGATGGCCGTGGGGATGAGGTCCAACAATCTGCTTGCCTAAGGACACAGTTCTGCCTGGTCAGTACAGGACAGATGCGAGGGGAGAGAAGGTACCAGGCTGCCAGGTCCCCAAACACCCCTCAGAGCCTTTGCTCATACTGTTACCTGTGTCAGTTCCCACACCCTCCCTGCTTCACACCATCCAGCAAGTGCCTCCACGTCCTTCAAGTGTCTTGTCCAATGTCCCTTCTGCTGAAGCTAGCCCCACCTCCCTGAGCCTCTAAAGTTCTGTCCATCCTTCCACTAGAGCCCTGATCACTAGTACAGCTTTCCTTCTCCATCTCGCCCTCTTCCCCACAAGACCCTGAATTCCTGGGGGGCTCAGACAAAGTTCCATTTCACTCTGGCAGAAAGAAATTAATCAACCACAAGGGCGTAGGAACTGCCCAGTTATAGAGCCACAGCGGGGATTAGCTGAATGCATGGAGGCTAATGTGATATGCAGGGAGTTGGGGTGAGGGAGTGGGTAGTGAGAGCAAAAGGTGGGAACACCTAGTGACGGAAGCATGGGGCAGGGGCTTGGCAGCCTGGGTTGGGAGCAGGAGGTGTTGAGACCCCGGGGAGGGTGGGTGATTTTTTTTTTTTTTTAATAGTTATTTATTTGGCTGTGTTCCTTGGAAGGAAAGTTATGACCAACCTAGACAGCATATTAAAAAGCAGAGACATTACTTTGTCAACAAAGGTCCATCTAGTCAAGGCTATGGTTTTTCCAGTGGTCATGTATGGATGTGAGAATTGGACTATAAAGAAAGCTGAGCACCAAAGAATTGATGCTTTTGAACTGTGGTGTTGGAGAAGACTCTTGAGAGTCCCTTGGACTGCAAGGAGATCCAACCAGTCCATCCTAAAGGAGATCAGTCCTGGGTGTTCATTGGAGGGACTGATGTGAAGCTGAAACTCCAATACTTTGGCCACCTGATGCGAAGAGCTGACTCATTGGAAAAGACCCTGATGCTGAGAAAGATTGAGGGCAGGAGGAGAAGGGGATGACAGAGGATAAGATGGTTGGATGGCATCACCAACACAATGGACATGAGTTTGGGTGGGCTCCGGGAGTTGGTGATAGATAGGGAGGCCTGACGTGCTGAGCTCCAAGGGGTCGCAAAGAGTCAGACATGACTGAGCGGCTGAACTGAACTGAATTTGGCTGTGTTGGGTTGCGGCATGCAACTCTTAG
This sequence comes from Cephalophus harveyi, assembly GCA_006410635.1. Lineage (NCBI taxonomy): Eukaryota > Metazoa > Chordata > Mammalia > Artiodactyla > Bovidae > Cephalophus > Cephalophus harveyi. The sequence goes on along the minus strand of SJYT01067879.1, from coordinate 538,940 downwards.
TTGTGATATGTGGGGTCTAGATCCCTGACCAGGAACTGAAGCTTGGCCCCCTGTATTGGGGTCATAGAGTCTTAGCCAATAGATCACCAGGGAAGTCTCACCTTTTCTTTCTTTCTTTTTTTTTTATATTTTTTATTTTTTGGCCACCCCAAGAGGCTTAGAGGATCTTAGTTCCCTGACCAGGGGAACTGCCATCAACCCATGGCAGTAAAAGTCCCTAACCATGGGACTGCCAGAGAATTTCTCAGGAAGTAGTGATTGAATGAGTGAGTGAGTAAAGGAATGAATGAGGGATCCAAAGAGAGGAAGGAGAAATGGGAAAACCAAACTTACCTTCTACAGTGAACTCTGTCTGGCTGGGGAGGGGTGGAGACAGGGACAGATGCTCTCACATGATGCTCCCTACCCAGCCACCTGGAGTTTCATAGGTTAAGGTGGGCTGGACGTGATGCATCAGGTCCAGAAGGGACCAGGGGACTGGGTGGCCTCCCTTTTACCCTGGGAGGGGGCTGACTGGATGTCCCGGGCCCAGGGCCAAGCTGCCGGGCGCTGACTCAGGCCCTGCTGGCCAGCTCAGCATTCCTGCCCTCCCCACTGAATTGGGGCTATTGAAGCTCTTTGTAGGGGGGTTAGGCCACTGGTCACACCTCCAACCCAGAGCCTTCGCTGCACTGAGGGCTCTGCCATCAGGAAGGGGGGCACACAGGCACTAAGGGGGTCAGCTGGAGAGTGCCCTGGACACCAGCTGCTACTCTGGGGGTGTCTGAGACCAAGGACAATCCAGGTAAGCTGACTAGGCTGGGTCAGAGAGGGGAGGCCAGGGGAAGGGAATTGCCTTCTTAGGACTGAAGACCCTGGGATGGCGGTGCTTCTCATGACCCCCGGCTCGGGGAGGGGTTGTCTCTCTGTGTAGGCCGCCTTGTGTATATGGGGTGCGGCAGGGCTTCCGTGGGTTGCTCTGCCTCCCGCATCAGACTAGAGCATCCCTAAGCCAGAGTGGTTTCCCCATTAGGTTGAAGCCATCAGAGAGTATAGGTTGGGTCTCCCCCATCAGGCAGGGACATGGGGTGGTTTGAAGCCTTGCCCATCAGACCCAGAGCTTCCCAAGCACAGCCTTTATCCTCTTGAGTATCTACCGTGAGGATTGTATCTGGAGCCCAGTCTCAGCCTGTGCTGCTGTGTCCCAGCAAAACCACGGAGAACCTCCCCCCAGAGAGCCAACGCTTCATTAGATAAAGTGCCCCCACCTAGTCCCACCTCCTCCTCTCTTGTCTTTGCCCTCAAGCCAGGATCTGCTCCCCCGCCCCGAATCCTGGCTGCTCGGCTGGCGCCTGTCAGATGCGCTTTCTCAGGTATGGGGGAGGGCCGGGTGCCTTGAAGCCAGTGCAGGTTGTTACTCTTTGCTGGGCGCTACTGCTGGTGTCCAGGCTGGGGGCCACCAGGAAGGAACCCCCAGAAGAGGCCTCCTTCTACTATGGAAACTTCCCACTTGGTATGTCCACTCTCCAGTTGCTCTGTCCGTCTGTCCGTCTGTCGGCTTGCCCACACTGGCTGACCTGTCAAGGAGTTTTGATGTTTCAGCTTCCTTGTAGGTAGCATGGTGAAAATAACTCCATGTAGTTGTTCTGAAATAAAAGTTCCTAACAGATTTTTTAAAATTTTTATTGGAGTGTAGTTGCTTTTCAGCCTTATGTTAGCTTCTGCTGTATAGCAAAATGAATTAGTTATGCGTATACATATATCCCTTCATTTTTGGATTTCCTTCCCATTTAGGTCACCACAGAGCACTGAGTAGCGTGCCTTGTGCTATACTGAAGTTTCTCATTAGTTATCTGGTTTTTAAATAGCGTTTACAGTGCCTAACATATATTTTTAAAGTTACTATATAGATAGTAAATGCCAATCATAGCTAAAATAGTGCAGATAATGCTTTTAATGCATTATGTGTCTCCCCTCCCCCTGCCACACCTGCTCCCACCTCTACCCCTAGGGAGATAGGGCAGGCTGCCAGGGAGGGGGCTTGTCCTGTGGTCCTGGAGGCACAGCCTAGGATCCCAGTCCCGAATGGGGAGTGCGAGAGGGCTCTGGGCCCAGCTTGGGGTCTCCCCCTGCAGGCTTCTCCTGGGGTGTGGGCAGTTCCGCCTTCCAGACTGAGGGTGCCTGGGACCAGCATGGGAAAGGGCCCAGCATCTGGGACAGCTTCACGCACAGCGGGAAGGGGAATGTGCTCGGGGACGAGACAGCAGACGTGGCCTGCAACAGCTACTACAAGGTCCAAGTGAGTGATGGGTGTGCGTGCGCGTGTGTGACTGAGCATCACCTAGCAAGAGCTGGGAGGTGACATACTGGGGGAGCCCACGTGACAATGTCAACCAGGTGGTCCACTGAACGCCCTCAACCCTGATGCAGCTGGGCAGGGAGGGGCTGGTGGTGACTGGGGCTCGGGGAGGGGGTGCCAGGATATGGGGAAGGTATGTGGGATGTAGAAGGAAAAGAAAGCAGGCTCCACCTCAGCCAGGGCCTCAGTCCAAGGGATGGGTAGCTGAGAGGCCGAGGCCTTGGCCCTAGGGCCTACAGGCCATCGTGGCCCCTGTGTGGGAGTCGGCCCCATAGAGACAGTGGGACCAGCTCATCCTCTCTCCCTCTGCCCAGCACCCACCTTCCTCTCTGGACTGGGAGTCCAGAACCCTGGTGGATTTCTCAGAGCACCCCCATATCCTGCCTTTTACTCTACTCCTGGCATAGCCCCAGGAGGAGGCAGGGGGGTGGCATGACCCCCACTGTGTAGATGTGGAGCGTGGCCAGGAGGCGCCCTGGCAGGGCCCGCTGACCCGGTCCACACCCACCCCCGTCTGCACAGGAGGACGTCGCTCTGCTGAGGGAGCTGCATGTCAGCCACTACCGCTTCTCCCTCTCCTGGCCCCGGCTCCTGCCCACGGGCGTCCGAGGTGAGCTAAGGCCACCCTATCGCTGCCCCAGAGCGGCCTCGTTCGGTCATGTTGGCTTGGTGGGGACACCACAAGTCCTGGGTGGGGAGAACAGCCCACAAGCACAGTTTCCCCAGCAGCATCTCTCATGGTTTCCGAAGGTAGCTGGGCTCAGAAGTCCCCAACCTTTTTGTCACTGGGGACTGGTTTTGTGGAAGAAAAATTTTCCACAGATGGTTTTGGGGGATGGTTTTGGGATGATGCAAGCACATTACATTTACTGTGTGCTTTCTATTTTTATTACATCAGCTCCATCTCAGATCATCAGGCATTAGATCCTCGAGGTTGGGGACCCCTGGGTTGACTCCCAGGAGTAGCTCTTCCACCATCTGAGACCCAAGTGCTGGTGGACTGAGTGTGCCTTCAGGCCTGCCGAGAGCTCCAGGGTCCCGGCATAGGGCACTGCAGAAAGCCAACATCCTTTCTCATCACGTGCCCTTTTATTTCCCCTTCAGCTGACGGGGTGAACAGGAAGGGAATCCAATTCTACAATGACTTCATTGATGCCCTTCTGAAGAGCAACATAACCCCCATCGTGACCTTGCACCACTGGGATCTCCCACAGGTGAGGCTGTGCAGGTCCAGAGGCCCAGGCGGAAGCTCAGCTCAGGAGGGAGCCTGCTTTGGGCACTTGGGATGGCCAAGGTGGGGGCAAATCCTGAAGTCTGGGCTCTGGCTCAGGATAGGAAGATGACAGGAAGTGAAGAAGAAATCTCTCAACTTACCCACAGCAGGGAGGTCACACTGATTTAACTGATGTTTGTAATAAGTGGTAAGGGCAGATTCTGATGTTTCCCAAAACATTTAACCTAGAAGCAACAACTCAAACTCACAAAGAAAGAAGTCTCTTTTGAGTAAGAGTTCATGGAATTCACACGTTTGTTTAGCCTTTCTTTCCCTAGTTTGTTAGAATTAGCACTGTTTGTGCTCGTACATGAGCACCCTCGGGACTTTCCTGGTGGTCCAGTGGTTAAGACTCGGTGCTCCCAATGCAGGAGGCACAGGAATGATCCCTGGTCAGGGAATTCAGGTCCCACATGCCAAAAATATATATAAATAAAAAATTTTACAAAAGATGAGCACCCCCACCCTCCCAAGTGATCTCTGTAAGAACCTCACTGTTAGACATCACCATTCGAGAAGTTTTCTCATTTGTTCAACAAGACTCCTCAGAGCCCAGCAGGCAGAGGAGTCGTTTCTGTACCCGTGACACACGGTGGTGGGAGGTCAGAGGGCAAGACACTGGCTTCAGGAAGGTGGAGTTCCATCGACGCTTTGGAGGGTTGGGCGTGAGGTGGGAGGAAGGCCTCTGAGCTGGGGCTGGGATTGTAGAGCAGGCTTTGGGGAGGTGAACTGGAATCCACCTTCCAACTTCTTCCCTGGTTAATCACCGTCACTGCCCCTTTAGCACTCCCTCAAACCCTCCAAGACGAGTTCAGTAGGCAATCTTGACGGAGCGATGAATCTTGGGAAAATCTTGCATGCTGAGCAGATGCCCTTGGGTGGGAGAGAGCCCTCCCCTAAAGGAAGCAGAATTGTTCTCATGACAGAGGCTTCTGGGAGGTTTCTGAGGCCTGCATGGCCCTCAAAATTCTAACCAGAGTTCCCACTCCCAGCATTGTGTCTTATTTCTTCTTATAATCAAGATTCTTTCTCATGATCAGATCTCTTTCCTCTGGCAGTTTTTCTTAAATACTCATTCTGTGCAGTTCTTTTTAAGCATAAGAATCTCAAATTTTCTCTGCTTCCTCCCTCTTGTTTGTATAAGGTGTAATATGTCTCCATATTTTTCTCCAGTTAAACACTGCCGCTATCTCTTCCTGTCTTCTGTCTCTCTCTCTATTGGAGTGTAGGCGCTTTACAATGTTGTGATGTTGTGTACCTTTCTGCTGTAAGTGAAGTGAATCAGCTATATATATACACATATGTTCCCTCCCTCTTGGACTTCCCTCCCGCCTGACCCATTCCACCCCGCTAAATCTTCAAGTTTTAATGCCTGAGACCCTGCATCTTTGCTCCCCTTTCCTCTAAACATCCTCTGTAGCTCCAATCAGCCAAGTTTCTTCCACAAACTTGGCCCATTGACCCCAAAAGTCTTTTCTGGAGACAGACCCTTGGGGCACCTGCTTCTCTCTCCGCCCCTCTGTTTGCAGCTGCTCCAGGTCAAGTACGGCGGGTGGCAGAACGTGAGCATGGCCAACTACTTCAGTGATTATGCCAACCTGTGCTTTGAGGCTTTTGGGGACCGTGTGAAACACTGGGTTACTTTCAGTGATCCTCGGGTAAGCAGACCCCCGCTCCAGGTGGGAAAACCCACTTTCCAGCCAAGAGCCCACTTCTCACAGGGCCTGTGGTTCTCACTTGCCATCCCTGCAGACAATGGCAGAAGAGGGCTACGAGACGGGCCACCACGCACCTGGCCTGAAGCTCCAGGGCACGGGCCTGTACAAGGCGGCACATCACGTCATTAAGGTGAGGTGGGTCCTTCTGGGAGTGAAGGCCAGGGTCAAAGTGGAGTGGAGAGCGCCAGTGACAGCTGAGCCTGCCCCAGGGGCCCGAGTCTGAGCCCAGTCCTCTGCCGCCTCGCGCCTTCGCACCTGTGCACCATCCCCTTCCCTTCCATCTACGAGCATCCGTGAGGGAGGGTCCCATCCAGTGCTCTGCTGGACACTGTGGCCCAGATGCCAGGATGGCTCCCTAGAGCTGGCAATCTGGTCAAGGGGCTGGAGCACATGAGTGCGAAAACTTGTCACCTACAGGTCTAAACTGCCTTGTGGGGCATGATGACGGGAGGAAAGGGGGATGACAGTGGGCTAAGGGAGAAAATCTTCCATGCATGAGCAGAAGTAAGAGGAGGTTGGTGAAGGACAGCAGTAGGAAGGGGTTAGGAGTGCTTGTCTGATAGCGCGGACTTCAAAGGATCTGGAGTTTTTGGAGGAGGAAGGAGAAATCATTTGGAAGCAACAAAGAGCACGGCAGACACTCTCCTAAGGTATGTGGGGTGTGAAGGCATCTGCAAGAGGCACAGGGACTGCAGGGGCAGCCAGGCTCAGTTAGGGCGGAAGCTGAGGAGGACACGGGGGAGATGCTGAAGGTGAAACCACCAGAAGGGCCTGAGAAGCGGGGAAGGGAATGGCCCCCGTTCCAGGACTTATATGAGGGTCCAGGTGATGGATGCAAGGCATGAGGGGGTGGCCCCCAATGGTCTCTCAACAGAAGGTGGACAATCTGATCAAGCGGGCAGGCAAAGGACCACTGGGGACATACCGGATCCTCAAATTCATGTCAGCAAGAGAACTTTCTCATTCTTTCCCTATTTAGCTTAGGATTTCTTTAACTGTGAATATTTAAAGGGCAGAGCTCTGAAGACATCAGCGGGTCCCTGGGGGAGAATGTGGAGAGAAGGCAGCTTGGCACATTTTGCATTCTATTTCTCAAGACTGTTTCAGATGCTTGGTGTTTTCCTAATTTCCTGAGTACATATGCTAAAAGCAATGCCTAGTGACAGCACAGGACAACCAGGAACAAAACAGACACGTTAGCAAAAATCTTAGAAACAACGAATAACGCAAAGTGGTGGCTTATGTGTTCATGCCAGATTTAGACCAAGTTTCTTCCATAGTACAAAGAAAATGGAAGGCAGAGGAAGGGAGACTATGGATTGGGCTAATCACTGCTGGACTCATGAAAAGGATAAAACTTAAAATGATCTCCAGAGTTAGAAAGGCGAGAAAGCCCGCCTTGGGTTGAAAGGGAGGAGAGAAATGGATAAGGTGGGCACCTCTGATGGACTCCTTTCTCTTTCAGGCCCATGCCCAGGTCTGGCACGCCTACAACGACACGTGGCGCAGCCAGCAGCAAGGTGAGTCCTGCCACCAAGAGCACCGAGAACAGAGTGACCCGGGGAGCAGTGTCATTCTGCCTGCCACCCCCTTCTCTTTCTTTTAAGGTCTGGTGGGGATTTCATTAAACTGCGACTGGGGGGAACCTGTGGACCTCAGTAACCCCAAGGACATAGAGGCTGCCGAGAGATACCTACAGTTCTGCCTGGGCTGGTTTGCCAACCCCATTTACGCCGGAGACTACCCTCAAGTCATGAAGGACCATATCGGTGAGCCACGTCACCTTTTCAGACTCCAGATAGCACAGCAACAGTATGGAGCCCGAGAGAAAGGACGGAAAGTCAGGGAGAGAAGAGCACACGGGGCTGGTTTGGGTAAAGCACTCAAGGGATAAAGCAGCCCCCAAAGGATTGAGAACTGGTTATTTGAACTGGAAGGGTGAGGGACATCCAAAGAAGTTTTCGACCTGGAAAATGAGAATATCAGAACCCAGGGGAAAAGCAGCTAGCAATTCTCGAAGCGGCTCTCTTCTGTGCTCCGTTGTCCTGTCTCCTCCTCCCCACTCCACTCCACTTAGAAGTAGGGGTGAGGAGTCAAAGACCCGGCCTTGGGTGGGCTCAGTCCTATTGCTGGTTCTTTTTGTCCCTTGAGGAGTACTTTCCAAGTTCTGGTGTCCATAGCGTCAGAGAAGAGAATAAAGACAATGCTATAATTCCAATGTTTTTAACTGCCACTTCACAGAAAACTGCAAATAAAATGGATTGAAAAGTAGAGGATTTATTATCTTACCTGAAATCCAGAAAAGGGTGATCCACAAGTAGTTAACTGAGCCCTCAGGGATATCTTTGGGAACCCAGATTCATCTTTCCACTCTGGTACTTTTAGCTAACTCATTATCTACTTTCCAAGGCCACAAGATGGCTACAGGAGCTCCAGGCATCACAGCTTTGTATATCAACACTCTGAAGCAGAAAAAAAGGGAATAGCACTATCATATGTTTTTAAGAACAAGGAAAATCTTCCTAAGAAACAGCTTCTACTTCCAGCTGACTTCCCTTTGAGCCTCAGTTCAGTTCAGTTCAGTCACTCAATCGTGTCTGACTCTTTGCAACCCCATTGACTGCAGCACGCCAAGCCTCCCTGTCCATCACCACTCCCGGAGTCCATTCAGACTCATGTCCGTCGAGTCGGTGATGCCATCCAACCATCTCATCCTCTGTCTTCCCCTTCTCCTCCTGCTTTCAATCTTTCCCAGCATCAGGGTCTTTTCAAATGAGTCAGCTCTTTGCATCAGAACTGATGCCAAACTATTGAAGTTTCAGGTTCAACATCAGTCCTTCTAATGAATATTCAGGACTGATCTCTTTTAGGATGGACTGGTTGGATCTCCTTGCAGTCCAAGGGACTCTCAAGAGTCTTCTCCAACACCACAGTTCAAAAGCACCAATTCTTCGGTGCTCAGCCTTTATAGTCCAACTCTCATATCCATACATGACTACTGGAAAAACCATAGCCTCGACTAGATGGACCTTTGTTGGCAAAGTAATGTCTCTACTTTTTAATATGTTATCTAGGTTGGTCATAACTTTCCTTCCAAGGAATAAGCATCTTTTAATTGCATGGCCACAGTCACCATCTGCAGTGATTTTGGAGCCCCCCAAAATAAAGTCTGCCACTATTTCCACTGTTTCCCCATCTATTTCCCATGAAGTGATGGGACCAGATGCCATGATCTTCGTTTTCTGAATGTTGAGCTTTAAATAAACTTTTTCACTCTCCTCTTTCACTTCATCCAGAAGCTCTTTAGTTCCTCTTCACTTTCTGCCATAAGGGTGGGTATCATCTGCATATCTGAGGTTATTGATATTTCTCCCAGCAATCTTGATTCCAGCTTGTGCCTCATCCAGCCCAGCGTTTCTCATGATGTACTCTGCATATAAGCTAAATAAGCAGGATGACAATATACAGTCTTGTCGTACTCCTTTCTCAATTTGGAACCAGTCTGTCCAGTTCTAACTGTTGCTTCCTGACCTGCATAAAGGTTTCTCAAGAGGCAGGTCAGGTTGTCTGGTATTCCCATCTCTGTCAGAATTTTCCAGTTTCTTGTGATCCACACAGTCAAAGGCTTTGGCATAGTCAATAAAGCAGTAATAGATGTTTTTTTCTGCAACTCTCTTGCTTTTTTGATGACCCAGCCGATGTTGGCAATTTGATCTCTGGTTCCTCTGCCTTTTCTAAAACCAGCTTGAACATCTGGAAGTTCACGGTTCACGTATTGCTGAAGCCTGACTTGGAGAATTTTGAGCATTACTTTACAAGTGTGTGAGATGAGTGCATTTGTGCAGTAGTTTGAGCATTCTTTGGCATAGCCTTTCTTTGGGATTGGAATGCAAACACATTTTCCAGTCCTGTGGCCACTGCTGAGTTTTCCAAATGTGCTGACATATTGAGTGCAGCACTTTCACAGCATCATCTTTTGGAATTTGAAATAGCTCAACTGGAATTCCATCACCTCCACTAGCTTTGTTCATAGTGATGCTTCCTAAGGCCTACTTGACATCATATTCCAGGATGTCTGGGTCTAGGTGAGTGATCACACCATCGTGATTATCTGGGTCATGAAGATCTGTTTTGTACAGTTCTTTGTCCCCTTTGTGCCTCAGGGGACAGAACTGTCACCAGCCCCAAGGTACCCTAGACCACCAGGACTAGAGCCTCAGAGGCTGCGGGTTGGGGGAGGGGGACTAAGACTTACAGAAAGGATGTAGCCCTCAGAAAGGGTGAGTAGAACACGGAAGCAGAGCAGCATGGGACTACTAGGTAGGCAATCAGCAGTGTCCAGCCAATCTAAAACACGTAACTGTGATTTGGTTTCAGCCTCCCTAGAAAAAGGCAAGGATGACAGTGAAATAAATTAAAATCTCATGCATCAATAGTATTTTAATGTTTGACTAAGAATGTTTGCATCAACGTATCAAAAATTTCCCCTTCTAAAGGGGAAATTTATCAGACCATTTATCAGACTTCTCTAGAAGAGTTGGCAACAAGTTCTAATTCCAACTTGGTCACTAACCAGTGAGTGATTCTGGGCAAGGTGCTTCACCTCCTCCTGTCTGTCTTTATCATCTAAAAATGCAGGGATTAGTGTCCATAAATTGTTAATGTGGCCACATTGAGAATGCAAGTTTTGCTTCCACTGTTGTTATTCTATTGAAGTGGTGAGTGAGGCTGGTAACATTTTTTGCTAGGCTAATGCGTACAAATTGGATATAACAAGACTTTTCAATATTAGAAAAGATTAAGGAATATATAGCAATGTACTTGCTATCTTTAACTTCAAGGGTCCTAAAATAAATTGTTTGAGGAAACTGGATCTCAAAGATTCTAGGTGGGGAATTTTGAAGTGTGTATCTGTTCCAATGGTGATCAAAGAGGCCCAACTAAAAGAACTGTGGGCTGACTGATATGACAGCTGTGGATTGAGGAAACCTTTTTGAAAGGGCTGTATTATCTTGGAAATTATGACTGGAGGAACTAAGGTGATTGCCAGTGGAAAGAACCAGAACATGCGGAATTCCTTTAAAATGTATTGACTTAAAATAATTTTGCCTATGTTACACATTAAAAAAAAAAACTTTACAGTTAAAAGAAGTGAAGGGATTAGAGAAAATAGTCTCTAAAAATCTTTTGACAACAACCAGTTCTGTGACACATATGTGCATATATACTCAAAATCTTGAGAAAATCACTCCTGAAGATGTGTAAGAAAAAAGCCCTCGAATGGGACAGTGCCCACGTGGAACATTCCTACAGACCCACCCCATCATTCACGCGCTGTGTTTGCTCTCTCAGGACCCTCGGAAGCCACTGCAGGCGCCACAGGACTGTACTAAAGAACCAAACTGATTGTTTATCCTAGAGAAGTTCTTGGGCTTCAGGTCAATAAACCTAGAGCCCACCAACTCCAACTCTGATAATTCAAGTAAGAATAGGGCTCAATTTTTCCTGTATACAATGTGGAAAGAAGGATCTTCTAAGTAATTTTTTCTTTTTTTTCCTCCAGCATTATTGACTATAGTTGACAAAACAGTTAATATTTTCTTTAGTAGTGAAAGCACTCTGCCTGAAATCTCATTTGCAAATTACTTCCCGGCATCTCTGAAGCATTCATTCACAATAAATACATGAAGAAAGGTAATTCTAGACCAGTACTGTGCAACAGAACCTTTGGTGATCATGGAAATGTTCTACATGTCCTATACCTGTGCTGTTCAATATGAGAGCCTGTAGCCAGTTGTGTCTCTTTAAATTCCAATCAACAAAATTAAAAGTTTCATCCTTCAGTGTGACTGAGTTGCAGATGCAGTTAACATTAGCCGTATTCCAATAAGCCACATATGGTGAGTGGTTATTGGAGTAGACACTGCAGTGACAATTCCTATGGTTTTTCTCAAGTTCCTAAATATAACTGAAAATAGTGTTTAATATCTGAATGCATTTAGTAATACAATCTTTTCACTCATTTAATCTAAACCAGTAACCTCTTTGGAAACATTTTTATGACTGTATTTTTAGTTATCAACTCATATAAAAATGTTACTTTCCTTTATACATTGACGTAAACTTTTTTTGAGTAGTTTATACAAGAACATGTTTCAAAGTATATCTTTTAAACATCTAGTTGTAGTTCCCAAGAAACAGAATGAAACAAGATGATGTAAAAACATAGATGATGCTGAGGGTCATGACAGGGAAGATGATGGCCATTTACTAAGCTTTCTATGAATAAAGTCTTAACCTGAGCACTCATTTTATATGTTTTGGAGGCAGCAAATTTCTGACCTTAATTTATGTCTTTCCTTTAAGCCTCAAACTATAGAACTTGTCTCTAAAACATTTTTTGAACATAATGGTGAGCCTACCCTTAGGATGGTGCGAACATCAATATTAGTGTAGAAAATTTAAAAAAATTGGGTCAAGCTTCCTTCCCTCCCCTACCTCACTGTTCCTATCCTCCCCAGAAGGAAGTACACTTTCAGAGATGGACTGTGCACGCATAAGCAAAAAGCACTGCTGCTCGGTATGTGTACATACTTATATACTCATAATGCTCTGCATCTTTGTCTCACTCGAGCATCCATCCTGGCACTCATCTATGCTGGTATATGAAACACAGCCTCATTCATTCTAACGGCTGCAGAGTGTGGTACTAACGTAACACATCCCATCCCTTACTAATCAGTCTCTTCTGACAGACCTTCAGGTTGCTTCCAATCTTTTGCTAATGAAGATCCTTGTACATACATCCTTTTACATGAGTAGTGTAGGATAAGTAGATTTCGAATCAGTCAGTGAAAGGACATACACTTTTACAATTTTGAAAGTGAGGACACTGCCCAACACAGAGATGGTACCAGCTAACACCACAGGCCTGAATGTGACTGTCTCGCCCCTACTTGCCAGAGTACCACTGGCCTCCAGTTCCCTTCCAAGAGGCAGACAAAATTACCAATTTTCGATGTAAGGAATAACCTAGTTCTACTTTTTTTCCAGATAGCTGCACAATTTCCCATACACCACTTACTGAGTAATCTGTGAAAATATTACTTTTAAGCAATATGAACTGAAAAATTTTGGGCTAGCATTCCAATGAAGACATTCCAGTTTGAAAGGCTAAGATGATAATTTCCATGCTGATGCATTCCAAAGCCCAGGATCTGGATATGGGCTTTCATGTCAACACACCAGGATCATCGTGGTACCTGACAACAGAATGACTGTGAGAAAAACCTGGTTAAGTCCTACTTTTTTCTCTCATTAGGAAGAAAGAGTGCAGAGCAAGGCCTGGAAATGTCGAGGCTGCCGGTGTTCTCACTCCAGGAGAAGAGCTACATCAAAGGCACATCCGACTTCCTGGGCTTAGGCCATTTTACGACTCGGTACATCACGGAAAGGAACTACCCTTCTGGCCAGGGGCCCAGCTACCAGAATGATCGTGACTTAGTAGAACTGGTTGACCCAAACTGGCCTGATCTGGGATCTAAATGGCTACATTCTGTGCCATGGGGATTTCGGAGGCTTCTCAACTTTGCTCAGGTGACTATGTTAAGCTGAAGGACATTTCTTACCTGAATTCATGTTTTTACAGCATAAGCTCAGGTGCCTACATTTTAAAGTTAATTAAAAATCCCAGTTACACTTCAGAAGCTACTAGATACAGGCCTTAAAGAAAGACTAATGTGGACTTTCTTGGTGATCCAATGGTTAAGATTCTCAACTTCCATTGCAGGGGGCACAGGTTCAATCCTTGGTCAGAGAACTAAGATCCCACATGGTACACAGCATGGCCCAAAAAAAGATGAATGTTTACTAATAATCATATATAGAGATCATATACATGGTTGTTGTATAAATTCATGTAATATGCATATATATCATATATAACAATATATGATTATATGTGATACATATACCCATTTATAAATAAATTTCAAAAATCTCATACTTATTTTTCTGCTCTTCTCACCTATAACGGAATATATGGACAAAAACAAGACCTGAAGTATATTGTCTCTAAAATAATGGCTTGTCAAGAAATGAGTTCTTCTGAGACTTCCCTGGTGGTTCAGTGGTTAAGGCTCCATGCTTCCAGTCCAGGGGTGCAGGGGGCACAGGTTGAGTTCCTGGTCAGGGAACGAAGATCCCATTTGCTTCATGGTGTGGCCAAAAATAAATATACATACATATACATATAATTTTTTCGATATGAACTTGCCTTCTGCCTACATTCATCTCTAAACAAACATGCTAGCTGGCAGCTACTAAATGCCAATTAGAATGCCCAGTTAGAATATGGCAGGCTTCAATGTGTGTTGCCATGATTCCTTTCAGGCTCAATATGGCAACCCACTCATATATGTGACAGAAAACGGAGCGTCTCAAAAATTACACTGTACCCAACTGTGTGATGAGTGGAGAATTCAGTATCTTAAAGGATACACAAATGAAATGCTAAAAGGTAAGATACAAACTGTCTTCACATACCTCTTTATTCAACTTGGGCAAAATTGGTAACAATTGATTAAAACTGTTTCTAAACCTCATAAATGAAAATATTTAAGGTTATCTTCACAATACTGTTTTCCAAAGAAAATAAAACATATTCAAAATGGAATAAAATGTCTTTGCAGCTATCAAAGATGGTGCTAACGTAAAAGGGTATACTTCCTGGTCTCTGTTGGATAAGTTTGAATGGGAGAGAGGATACTCAGTTAGATATGGATTCTACTATATTGATTTCAACAAGAAAAATAGGCCGCGCTATCCAAAGGCTTCAGTTGAATATTACAAGAGGATTATCACTGCCAATGGGTTTCCCAATCCGAGAGAGGTAGGAAAAATTCTCGATGTTATTCTTTCTGGATTTTAGAACTAGTAACTGAAGTACAGAGTTTAGCAAGCACCTCATAGGGGTATCTGGGAACAGCGCCTGTTTTTTCCCCTCCCTGCTTATTTGCTTGGAACGGGGGCAAGGACAATACAATCCTAGCACACAGAGCATTAAGAGCATACTAGGGTTATTAAAATTTTTCCTTTCTTTTCCCACCAAATGGCACAGCAATACAAGTGCACTGTTTCCAAAATGAGATTAAAATAGTAAAAAATATTCTGTAAAACCTCCCTTTTCTATAACCTACACATTTCTCTATCAGCTCTCTATTCTCTATGCTGTTGCACCCAGTGGCAGGGAATGTAAGTTGTAATTTAGAGTGTCTTAATTCTTTTGAAAAAATCTCACTTGTTCATCAACATTTTTTTAGGGTGAGCCTAGTTGGACTATAAATAGAAGCAGTGACTGATAGTTATCAGGTATTCACTATTTTTGCATTAGCAGAAAAGATAGTAATGCATTATTAGAAAAAGATAGCTAGATTATAAGAATAAAAACTGCTCTTTAGCTCCCTCACAATGATGCACAGGCGTTCAATAAATATTAACTGATTTAAACTATAAGCAGATTCTTGGAAAAATTTTTACCCCACACTATTCCAAAAATGATTTCAAACAGTGCAAACATAGTCTAAGACAACTTTACTTACCAAGTGGATTTTTATTAGGTGGAAAGTTGGTACTTCAAAGCCTTGGAAATTTGCTCTATCAACAACCAGATGCTTGCTGCAGGTGAGTTTAATTCTTTGATAATTAAACCATGTAATTAACATATGTAGTGATATTACCAAAACTCAAAATGTGGACACACCTTAAGACAATCTTCCAAAACCACATAATTAGAAATGGACTTTTCCCCTTTACTTTGTAGCAATATCAAATTTCTATCAGCATTTAAAATATTTTCTAAAAATCTACCATGAAAAAGAAATATTTTATCTACTCTAGTTTGATTCTGAATGATAGTGTAAATTTATAAATCTACTATTGTTACAGTGGGCTGTTGGAAGGAGGGAGAAATTCAACCATTCTACCAAATGGAATGAAGAAAAATCCACAAACACTCTAGACATTATATTCACTCACTCAGCAAGTAATTATTAAAGTCACTATTGGCTCAAGGGTGTTTTAAGCCCTAGGGACATAGCAATAAACAAAACAAGGTCCTTGCTCTCACAGAAGGCATTTCTAATGCAATAGGATCTAAAAGGGTCAGAGATGTAGCATAAACAGGATAGTAAACATGCATCAAGAAATGCCAATGCATATCATCTGTTTCTTCGTAGTCTGTCTTTATATATAAGGAGCTTCCTTTGTAGCTCAGTCTGCCTGCAATGAAGGAGACCAGGTTTGATTCCTGGATCGGGAAGATCTCCTGGAGAAGGAAATGGCAACCCACTCCAGTACTATGGCCTGGGAATCCCATGAACAGAGGAGCCTGGCAAGCTACAATCCACAGGGTCACAAGAGTCAGAGATGACTTAGCAACTAAACCACCATATATAAGGGCAACGAGAGAAATACACTTCCTGATTTAACAATATATATATATATTTTTTACTGTTATGGAGAAGGCAATGGCACCCCACTCCAGTACTTTTGTTGGAAAATCCCATGGATGGAGGAGCCTGGTAGGCTGTAGTCCATGGGGTCGCTAAGAGTCGGACACGACTAAGCGACTTCCCTTTCACTTTTCACTTTTATGCCTTGGAGAAGGAAATGGCAACCCACTCCAGTTTTCTTGCCTGGAGAATCCCAGGGACGGGGGAGCCTGGTGGGCTTCCGTCTATGGGGTTGCACAGAGTCGGAGACGACTGAAGCGACTTAGCAGCAGCAGCAGCATGCACATTTAACAAATTCATCTTTAATGTGGTAACAGAGGTGGAAAATGCTAGCTCAAATCCTACCAACTCAGCTATTTTTACAGGCCAATATACCACTGTCCCTTCCCTCCTCATCTAAATAATCAAGCAATATTAAAGATGTATATTTCATTAAGTTAAAATAATACAGAAACATGATGTAGAATTTACTACTGAGCCCACGAGCTCCATGAGAATAGGGTCTGTGCCTTATTTATCTCAGTAACCAAGGGTACCTGGCACAAAACCTAAAAGCAGGCATTTCATAAATGTCTACCACAATATTAATGCACATGAAATAATGATTATCAGTTAACTCTTAAAATTATTGAGCTATGGTAAGAATTACCATAAACATTTTCAATATAGAAATTTCTATACCTCTTAAGATATACGATCACACCTTTCAGTTCAGTTCAGTCGCTCAGTCGTGTCCGACTCTTTGCGACCCCACGAATTGCAGCACGCCAGGCCTCCCTGTCCATCACCAACTCCCGGAGTTCACTCAAACACACATCACACCTTTGAAAGGCTGCAAATATTTTTCAAGGAATTTTTTTTTCTCCTAAATCCCTCCAATGAGCCCACGGCCATACCACCCTGAACGTACCCAATATCATCTAAATCATCCCAATGAAAATAATAGAAGCTGAGGAATATGGCTGCTAATATTCTGAGTAAGCACAAGCATTTACATACATATAGACTTTATTATAGTACTGAAGAACCAAAAGTCAGCATTCTTTAATCCATATTTTCTAGAGGATCTCACGAAGCCCTTACACAATTTTTTACAACATTTAATATACCAGGTTCTCTTTTTTATAGCAAATGAGAATTAGCAAGTGTGATGATGCCATGTTCCAAGTTTTTCCAGACAGCTGAAGCTTTCAGGACGAAGCTGCATTCGCCTTCTAATCTGCCGTGTTGGTCTCTCCCACTACTGCAGAGCCTTTGCTAAGTTACATGCAGACCGTGACGGAGATCGTGGTACCGACGGTCTGTACCCTCTGTATACTAATCGCTGCAGTTCTCCTGATGCTTCTCCTGCGGAGTCTAAGCTGAGACGTGGTCACCCGTTCTGCAGCTGCGTCTTTCAGAGAGA
Organism: Cephalophus harveyi; assembly: GCA_006410635.1. NCBI lineage: Eukaryota > Metazoa > Chordata > Mammalia > Artiodactyla > Bovidae > Cephalophus > Cephalophus harveyi. Next base: position 521,695 of record SJYT01067879.1, on the reverse strand, counting down.
ACCATCAGGATCTTCCTCAGCTTCTTTCTCCTTTTTCTCCTTTAAAGGCTCAGGCACATCTCTGTTTTCAGGTTTTGTGATAATTACCTTCCCATTACCTCTGTCCATTTATTTTTTTGGGGGGAGGGCAGTTAGAGCTAGGATTTAAGAATTAGAAAATTAAAAGAAAGTGTAAATGAAATAAAAATCACCTGTAATCTCACCCTTCTCAAAGTCAATGTTAGTATTTTGCTGTATATCATGCACTGATTTTTATTTTGCAGAAAGGGATCATATTGCACAAATGGTTTTATGATTTATCTTATTTAAAAATCTGTCCTGGGGACTTCCCTGGTGGTCCAGTGGTTAACACTTCCACTTTCCACTACAGGGGGTGCAAGTTTGATCTCTGGGGGGAAGCTAAGATCCCACATGCCTTGTGGCCAAAAAAACTCAAAAACATAAAAAATAAAAATGAAAAATAAAATCTGTCTGGAAATATTATTTTAATGTAGAAATGATTACCACATTAGGACTACGCTATATATGACAAAGTCAACCCTTTAGATAACAATGCTTTCAGGCCATCATGCAAAAGCACTAGACGTGGACTCAGTAAATGAGGATGTGGACTTTTCTAAGAGAAACTTTCTTATGCTAAATGAGCATCCTCTACTCACTGAAATACCTCAAAGAAATATTATATACTTAATTCATGTATCTCCTCTGTAACTGGATAGTTTTTTAAAAGTCCATTTTATTCTTAACTATGCTAAAATGCTAAAATTAATATCCATTCATTGGGTATAAAACACAGCTTAAGAAAGACTGTTAAGGAAAACTCATTCACTATCTGATTTTATTTAGTACTGGTGAAACACAAAAACAGTAAGATCATAGAAAGGGTTATTCTATTCATTCTTTTGGTTAATACCATCTCAAGTTAAACCTTTTAAAAAGGTACTTACATCTGGGGGTTAGTCCTACATTTGGGATGAGTTACAACTGTTTTTCACAAAACTTTGCTTTCAATGTCAAGTCAACATGCCTGTTTAGGATTTTCCTGTTCCATCAGTGGTTTTGAAACCAAACTCTCTACTATATATACAGATTTCAGATGCAAAGACATTATTACTCAAAAAATTGTTTTTTTCATTTCTCTGGTGTTAAGATTAAACTGTCAGTTGACTATGACAGCTTCTTTCAACTACAGAAGGTAGAAAGGAAATTAGACTTGCACAGCTAACACCTGGTAAGCCTTTTACGTGATTACTAATAATTCATATTTCAAATGTATTAAGTCAGCATTTATGTCATAGAAAGAAAAAAAGAAAAAGCATAAGGTACTTAGGACATTATCAAGTATTTTCAGAGAATAAAGAATGAACACACTACCTGACAGAGGGCCCAGCAGCATACCTCACTTGAAATGCACCTGGCTGCAGGTAACCATGCTAGTAAAGGATAGCCTTTCTTCCAAGCTACCGTTTAACGTTAATTCAGAAAAGTCTATAACCAGAGAGAGAGAGAGAGATCAAAATCAATTACCAGCCAGCTTTCCTACTAAGTTACTGCTGAATTTTACAATAATCAAGAGGTGGTCTGAATGATGTGCCTTCTACCTGAAGAGAACCTGTTAGACAAAAATCAGCAAAGACAATTTCTTTAAATAGTTAACCTTCTTGATGCACTGAAAACAATGACTAAACAAACTAAGGGGCCTTCCCTGGTGGCTGAGTGGCAAAGAATCCACCTGCTGGTGCAGGAGACATGGGTTCAATTCCGGTGCAGGAAGACGTCACATGCTGTGGAGTAACTAAGTCTCGGAGACACAAGTACCGAGCCTGTGCTCTAGAGCCCGGGAGCCACAAGAGGAGAAGCCATGACAATGAGAAACCCACACACCACAACCGGAGAAAAGCCCCCTCTCACTGCAGTTAGAGGAAAAAAGCCTGAGAAGCAACGAAGACCCAGCAGAGCCAAAAATAAAAATTAATTAAAAAACCCTAAGAGATCAACTAGATTCTTAAAAATCGTACTGTACACAACATTGTAAACACAAAGTGGTAAAGCAATTTTGTAAACACAAACACTGTAAAGCAATTATATTCCAATAATTATATATTTTGGGGACTTTCCTGGTGGTCCAATGCTTAGGACTCTGTGCTTCCACTGCAGGCTGCCCAGGTATGATCCTTGGAAAGGGACTAAAATCCCACAAAATGTGTGGGGTAGTAAAAGAAAAAAAAGATATTTTAAATATGGGAACCTACTGCTTTAACTTTTGTGCCTCTTTCACTACAGTTAAACAACTGTCTTTTTCTAATCATAATATATATTTCAGAAAACATTTTCTACTTAGGATTTATAGTCTTAGAGCTAGAAACACATCCATTTTTTTTTCTCTTGAAGACTGTTGTATTTCAAAAATAAATGATATAATTAACATTTAGACGAGACCATGTCCACCTCCTTGTGGGTCAGCAGTTTGGTTTCCATATTCCCACCATTACCAGCAACCATCTGCCGAGCACCCACCGGGAGGGGAGCACTCTACTGGACACTTTTCCTCCCCCATTAACTCCAAGTCATTATTCTCTCTTCCCGGGGCAGCAAAAAAGGACACTTCTCTCTCTTCAGTCTTCCTGCTTTTGATGTAAATTGTTTTATTCAAGAGCATCATACCATTAGGTATCTTGAAAAGCTAGTATTTGACCTATGTGCTCAGTCCAATGAAACAAGAAAGTCTAATTTTGTAAATGCCTATGATCTTTGGCCAAAAATAAATGATTTACTGGGCTTTAATATTTACAACTGAAGCTTTGTGTGAATAATCTATGACTTTAACAAATGAGGTCCTCCTTTAACAGTGGGTCTTCCTTTTGCCCAAAGGTCACTGAATAATTTCTAGACAAACACATCAATAATACATGATGGGTAGAAGAGGTAATAAGGTTCAAGTCAAATGGAGTTTGAGTGTGTTTCCAATCACACAAATATATGATTTCATAAAAATTCCTTATTTTCATAAAAGTCGTCACTGGACCAATACATTAGCAAATAGATTTAACTCTACTGTTCAAAATATCTTGCATTCTTTTTTGAAGCATCAAAGACTCTAGAAGATATGTTCTGTATATTTCAGTTACTCAGCATCATTGGAAAAGGTGTTTAATCTTGTTTAAAAGGTGTTTAATCTTATATTAATCTAACAGAGGTTTAATCTTCAGGTAATAAATTTTAAAATGGCATTTTTGAAAAATATATCACATTTATTCATGTATTTTAAACTTTTAAAATCATAAATAAATTTATAAATAAAATCATAAATCACCTTTAAGTAAAAAAAAAAAAAAACTGAAACAATAAATGTAGATAAAATGTTTAAACTGATGATCTTTAACCTTTGTGGCACAATGAAATCACCTGGAGAACTTTAAAAATTCTGATGTCCAGGGATTGATTCACTTGGGTATTAGGGCTTTAAAGGCTCCCCCTCCAGTATTCTTGCCTAGAGAATCCCAGGGATGGGGTCGCACAGAGTTGGACATGACTGAAGCAACTTAGCAGCAGCAGATGATTCTATGATCAAAGCTGAGACCCACCCCTGCCCTCATCATTCCACACCTCAGGGTTAAGTTTAATCATCTCTTTTCAGAGGTTCTTTTATGCTCCAGGTTTATATTTTTGCTACTGTAAACAATATCACAATTAGTAATCTGGTCAAAATTTTATTTTGGTGGATACCACCCTCCACAGAAGCCATACAACTCGACACTCCAGCCAGCAGTGTGTAAGATTTCCCCAAATCCTGGCCAGCACGGGGACACCAAACCTGTTGATCTTTGTTAATCTGACAGGTGAGAGTATCTAAGTTAAGTCACTCAGTCGTGTCCGACTCCTTGCGACCCCGTGGTCTGTAGCCTACCAGGCTCCTCCATCCATGGGATTCTCCAGGCAAGAATACTGGAGTGGGTTGCCATTTCNCTTTGTTAATCTGACAGGTGAGAGTATCTAAGTTAAGTCACTCAGTCGTGTCCGACTCCTTGCGACCCCGTGGTCTGTAGCCTACCAGGCTCCTCCATCCATGGGATTCTCCAGGCAAGAATACTGGAGTGGGTTGCCATTTCCTTCTCCAGGGATCGAACCCAGGTCTCCCGTATTAGAGGCAGATGCTTTAACCTCTGAGCCACCATCTCTTATTATATGTGAGGTTGAGCATCTTTTATTTTTAAGATTACACTTGAATTTCCTTTTTGGTAGTGGTGGTGGTTTTAGTCCCTAAGTCAAGTCTGACTCTTGAGACCCCATGGACTGTTAGCCTGCCAGTCTCCTCCGTCCACGGGATTTTCCAAGCAAGAACGCTGGAGTAGGTTGCCACAGTTCATATTACTTGCTCATTTTTCTTCTTACTGATTTGAAAGTTCTTTATATACTGGGAAATGTCACCCCTTTTCTGAACATGAGCTGCAAATTTGTTTTCCTAGTTTATCATTTGTCTGTTGTTTAACCTCTAGCATTTTTTGCCAGGCAGAAATTTACTTTTATATAGTTCATTTTTAATCTTTTATAGGCTCCAGCTTTTATATCACACTTAGAAAAGATAGCACAATTTTAACTGATGGTTCTTAGGAAATTTCAGTTTCTTTAGGACTTTTACAGTTCAGCCATGTGAATCAAAATGTTTCTCTTCTACTTTAGAGAAGTTTCCATTACATCTGAATCAAAACATATTGGGTGTGTAGGGGGGGAGAGTAAACAATTTCTGGAAGTAATTTTGCAATGTATCAATCACTACAATACAACTATTTCTGTTCCCAGTCTTTCAAATTCTTCTTGAATTCTGTTGTAAAACTATTAGATTTTATTTTGGATATCTCTGTAATATTTGAATCAGCCATTTAAGACTTATACAAATAAGACATGACAGCCTCACACAATCCACGTGCACAGAGACAATAGTTTTACAGGTGCTTATTGAAGGAGGAAGACTCGGTGGGGTAGCTCATTATACCAGGCAGAAAGAGACATCCTTTCATGGACACACACCACCTTCGGATACAATACTAGAAATCTCAACCCTTATTTAAGATACAGAGAAGGTATTAGGGCAGAAATGTCATCACTGTTTTAAACAGTACACACAGTGTGAAGTATGAGATAGCATTTTCATTTTTTTTTCCTCAAGGCATTTCCATTTCATAACCTATTTTCACACCTATGTTCCTATTGCTTGGCCTCTTCTCTATCAGTAAATTTAGTTTATTTTCTATTGGAATAATTTACATGACTAGACAACAAAGCACTTTACCAGGTCTATGAAAATTCAGATGGTCTACAGGTGGACTATCACTCAGTTGCCAAACTGTTTTCACCTTCTTTTGACCACTATTTATTTCCACTCTCCATTTCTGTGGCTTCTCACTAAGGAAAGAAAAAAATATCAAAGAAAAAACAATCCAATTCCTTCTTGGTATAGTCGAAGTCCTTCTACGATAAACACTGAGGAAGAAGAGGTGGAGAGGTCACAATTTCCACCCTTCAGAAGCACAGTCAAAAGAGGGAGAGAAACAAGAATATAAACGATAACAATTTGGTGCAGCCATTATTGAAAACAGTACGGAGGTTCATTAAAAAATACTGAAAACAGTTACCAGATGATCCAGCAATTCCACTCCTGGGCATATACCCAGAAAAGACAAAAACTCTAATTTGAAAGGATACGTGCACCTCAATGTGCAGAGCAGCACTATTTACAATAGCCAAGCAACCTAAATGTCCATCAGCAGATAATGGATGAAGAAGATGTGGTGCAAACGCGCACACACACGGACTGCTACTCAGCCATAAAAAAGAATGGAACGCCATCTGCAGCATTATGGATGGACCTAGAGATTATCATACTGAGTGGAGTAAGTTAGACAAAGACAAATATATGATATCACTTAACTGTGGAATCTAAATAATAATACAAATGAACTTTTTTAACAAACAGAAATAAACACACAGACATAGAAAGAAACTTATGGTTACCAAAGGAGAAAGGCGTGTGGGAGGGATAAATTGGGAGTACAGATTTAACAGATACTATATATAAAAGAAATATAGGCCACTATATCTAAAAGAAATAAATAGCAAGGATTTACTATATAGCACAGGCAACTATATTCAATATCATATAATAACCTATAATGAAAAAGAATCTGAAAAAAATACATATGTATAACTGAATTACTCTGCTAACATACCTGCAACTAATAATACAGTTTATCAACTATATTCAATAAAAATAAATAATAATAATTCTGAAAAATGTTGTAATAGAGAAATATCAGATACAAGAAGGGGCCATAAACGAGAGGTAATTTGACTTAGATTGGGACTGCAGAGTTGAAAAAGAATCCTCAGAGATGGTGGCCTTTGAGCTGAGCTTGTAACGAAATTAGAAGGAGCAGTCAGTTAAACAGAAAAGATCCAGGATGAGGAACAGACATGGGTGGAGGCACTGTCAGGTAAGCACGTGTGGTGCCGGAGGAAACACAAGAACACAGGGCCTCTGACTCGAAGAGACACGACACACGGAAGGTGTGGTGGCACGTGGGCCAGAAAGGCAGAGGACAGGCACACACCACGCTGAGAGATGAAACACTATCCTAAAGGTAAGGGGGCCATTTAAACAGAAGGAAGTCATGGTGGGATCTGAAGTTCAGGAAGATCACTTTGGTGGTGACATAGAGAAGGAAGTTAATGGAGGCAAACAGAGCAGCTAGGAAAAAGAATTTTACTGTACTTAGTCCAGGGGTGAAATGAGCAGATGTGAAATATTCAACACATGCAAAGGTGCAGAGAAAGGAACAGATTTAAGAGCTTCCAAGGAGGTCAGGATTTGGGAATCATTTCAAGGAGGGAGAAAGTGACAGCAATGAGTGGAAGATATGTCCGAGGTTTATGTTTTGGGCACTGGATGAACATTAATGATGGCTACTTGAGAGGAAATACAGGAGGAGGAAAAGTGTTGGGAAGGGGAGTGAAGAGTTGGGATTTAGAGTCTGAACCACCTACAGGACATTGAAGTTGAGGATTTCTGTCTAATAGACACCTAGAAACATGGGGATGAAACTCAGGAGAAGCTGGAGACAAAGGTTATGAATTATCATTAGCACAGAGGAACTGAAGATTGGGGTGTAAACACCATCACCTAGTGAAGACAGAATGTAAGAAAAGAGGGCAGATGGTGGAGTTCTGGTGGATACTCACATATGAATAAAGCAAAGGAAGAAGAATTTGAAAAGAGGACCACTCTCAGTCTTGGGAGTGGGCCAGAGAGGTAAAGTTAAAATGAAGACAGATGCTGCAGAGCAGCTAAGCCCACGCACCACAGCTACTGAAGCCTGAGCGACCTAGAGCCTATGTTCCGCAACAAGAGTAGCCACAGCAATGAGAACCCTGCATACCACAGCAAAGAGTGGCCCCCGCTCACTGCAACAAGGGAAAGCAAAGCCTGAGCATAGTAACAAGGACCCAGGGCAACCAAAAATAAAGAAATTCTAAAAATTAAGACAGAATGTGATGTCAAGAAAACAAAGGAAGGGGATGGGTTCAGGAAAGCAGTAGAGTCAAATGCCACGGAGCACTACAAATGCTTACAGAAGGAGAAAGAACTGGTGGGCGAGCTGGTTACCTAAGGGGACAAAAACACTCTTCTCCTGGAAAGTGTTGTCTGGATTTGCCAATTAGAAGGCCACTGGCAACTTCTGATGAACAATTTCAGGGAAGGGATGAGGTTTGGCTAAGAGGGAACTAAACAGAGGAAGGGTATAAAGAGAGCAGTTATAGAATGAAAGAAACTTCAAGTCTACTGTATGCTGAGAGAAGAGTCAGGAAGACCATGATTTGAGGCAACCTCAGTGTCTGCTTGGATGGCCAGTCTTAGCCTCAGTTCCATCCCTCTGAAATCCCCAATACCAAATCCTTCCCTCACTCCTACAGCCACGCCTTTGACTTGTCAGTTCAGTTCAGTCACTCAGTTGTGTCAGACTCTTTGAGACCCCATGGACTGCAGCATGCCAGGCTTCCCTGTCCATCACCAACTCTTGGAGTTTACTCAAACTCATGTCCATCAAGTCAGAGATGCCATCCAACCATCTCATCCTCTGTCATCCCCTTCTACTGCCTTCAATCTTTCTCAGCATCAGGGACTTTTCCAATGAATCAGTTCTTCACATCAAGTGGCCAAAGTATTGAAGTTTCAGCTTCAGCATCAGTCCTTCCAATGAATATTCAGGACTCTCTCTTGCTTTTTCGATGATCCAGCGGATGTTGGCAATTTGATCTCTGGTTCCTCTGCCTTTTCTAAAACTTGTCGTCACCTGACCCCTTTCTTCCCCATCTGTCACTTCCCTTCTGGCTAAAGTTTCTGCCCTATTCTGTGAAGAAATTACAAATTCAGAGAAAAATGAACATAGCAGACCAACAGTCTACAGAGAGCACATCAAAGGCCTGGGAGAAGGGAGAGGTAGGACTCTATCAGACTATGTTCAGAGAATGGGAATCAGATGATTCTGGTTTCAGAGAAAAAGCAGGCCTGGGTCATGAGGTGCCGTGGAACAGATACTGAAATTGGAATCATGGCTGGTGAAGTATAATTTAATGGTTAAATTACTTACTTTTGATATAAGTCTTTAACAGCAGTTGGTCTGACTGGCAGCTGAAAAATGTGCTGCTCATCAAGAGGATTTTGTTCATAATATTTTATGCAGGATCTAAAGAGAAAAAAAATTCACTTTTAAAAAATGAATAGTGGACATACTGCTCATAAATATAATACATTTTAGTTGAGCCCAAGTAAAGGTGTAAGTGGGGAGAAAGGTATCAGAAAGACAAAGACAGGCAAAAGAGAGACAAAGATACAGCCTCCACTGTTTTCCAAATATGGGGAATTAAAGAGTTAACTCACCCATACTACTGATCTTTAATGGGAAGAAACACCCTCAAAACAAACAAAAAAACCTAGTAACAATTTCAAACTTTTCCCTTTACAACTAAGGCGAATTCTAATTCTGGAAAAGGCAATAGTACATTTTCTTTCACGGAAAAAGAATCCCAGTTCTTCCATTCAATGGTATACTTATTTCCAGTTTGAAGCCTCAAAAAATACAAATAAGACATCCAAGAGCCACGTGTGAAGATTATTCCAAACTATTTTTAGCCAAACTGACAGACCCTCTAAAATATCAGCAACACTACTGACTAGGTCTGATAAAATCTGCTTTCATTCAGTCACCATATAGATGGCTGGCTACGATTAGCTTGACTCAAATTTATAGGGATATGAAGAAAAGAGAAGGAACTAGTATTTATTAAGCACCTAAGTGTCAAGTACTTTATATATATTACACTGGTTTTATAGATGAAAAACAAGATGCAGTGAAAGGAAACTTCCTTAGAAAGGAAGTGCCAGATCCAAGTGTCCAGCTCGATTCCTCCTGAATCCAAGTCTTCCCTCATGGCAGTGACTTTCTGTTACTATGAAGACAAAGTGCACAGGTTCTATCCTAACTGATAATAAAAAGGGCACTTATTTTGGCTGCAACTATTTCAGAAGCGAGTACATTTTTATGAAGTAAACAACAGAAATACTTACTGTGTTAGAGAAAAGAGGAGTTCATGTTGAGGCTTAATGAAAAGCATGCAACTGACTACTATTTCAAGAATATGGTGGAGTTTTTGAACACGATGAACCTGCTCCTGTGTATCTACTGATGGAGAAATGAAATATTCCTGGAATAAAAGAAAATGGACATGGGAAATAAGGAGTTAAAGAACAACTGGCATCTCTGGAAAGAATAAACTATGCCTACTACACCTGAGTGGGGATCTCTGATTAACAGGTGGGGGCTTGGGGTTAGAGAGAAGAAGCCATTAGGTAGCTTTCCTCCTTTCAACACTATTCTTTAAACTAAACTCTTAAGTAAGTCTTCACTGAGAAGGTTCTAAGCAAACCATTATGCATATTCTCTGGTAAAGGCAAATCACAGAACTGCTTCACCAAGGAGGTCCAAGTAGTTAACTAGTACCATCCACCAAACTCTCCAGATGGAAAGAATGGCAGACCCACAAGATAATTCTTAACTTCAATAAGCTTGCCAGGTTGATGGGCATATTCACTTCTAAAAATAGATAGTAAACCTGAAGCACCAAGAAATAAAACAAGTGCACTGGTAAGCTTCTACTAACATATATTACTGGTAAATTGGTATGACCTTTTGGAAAAGAAAGTTGGCAAGGTTATGTCAAGCATCTTAAAATGCTCAGACCTATTTCTGAAAATCAATCCTTAGGAAATAATCCATGGTAAGTGGAATTCTACAATTCTAAGATTCTTACCCCCTGGAATATACATCTTATATAATCCCTTCTCCTCAAGTGAGGCCAGGATATGTAAATATGGTAGGCTGCCACTCCCACGATTAGGTTACTGATTGACTTTGAATTAATCAAAAGGGAGCTAATCTCCTGGTCATTATACTTGTGACCTCGTCAGTGAGCTCTAAGCATCAGAGATGCTCTCCTGCTGGCTTTGAAGAAACAAACTGTGGCACTGTGGAGAGGGCCACATGGAAGAACCCCCAAGTAACTTCAAGGACATGGAGATGGTCCTGGGCCAACAGCTAGCAAGAAAATGGGAACCTTCATCAAAGGGTCAAGAGTCAATGAATTCTGTGAACAATGGGAGGGAATTTGAAAGTGGATCTTTCCCTAATCAAGTCTCCAAATGATACCTTGATTTCAGCCTTGTGAAACCCGAGCAGAGGACCCAGCTAAAATGCTGACCCAGGTTATTCCAAAGTGTGAAAATAACACAAGTAGGAAAACGGTCATGGTCCCAGGAAGGGAGGACCCAAAACAGTCCCACTCACCACTGGCTACAAATTACGACATTCCTTGCAGCTGCCACCCACATTCCCAGTGGTCCCCTGACCACTCTGGAAGTGGACCACCTAGGTCTTTTTAAAACAAAGAACAGATCCAGACTGTCCTTGCCCTTCAATTCTCGCTGCTCATGCTACAACCCAGGCTGACCTACCTCTGCCTGTCCCCAAGACCCCACACAGAGGTGATAAAGCCTGAGTTCCTCATTACTTGGGAGGCAGTACAGCCTCAGGTCTATAATCACAAGGAATTGAATTCTGCTATCAATAACAACTCATATGACCAGGAAATGATCTTCCCCTACAGGCAGGCTCCAGACAGGAACACAGCCTGCCAACACTCTGATTAGCCTAGTGAGACCCAGACTAGACTTCTGAACTATAGAACTATGAAGTAATGCATTTGTGTGTGTTGCTTTAAGACACTAAGTGTGTGGGGGTAATTTATTATGGCAGCAATAGAAAACTAATATTGCTGCAAACCACTGGCATCTGAATCATCTGGAGATGAGATGGTTTGTTTAAAAAAATATATATTCCAGGGAGTTCCCTGGTGGCCTAGTGGTTAGGATTCTGGGCTTTCATTGCCACGGCCAGGGTTCAATTCTTGGTCAAGGAAATGAGCCACAAGCCATGTGGTACAGCCAAACAACAACAACAACACATATTCCAGAGCCCTCAACCTACTGAGTCAAGGGTCTAGGAATCAGCATTTTAACAAATCTTCTAGAAGATTCTCAAAATCTAAGAACTATTGTGTCAAAAGTCTTAAGTCAAGCTATATTTGAAAAAAAAGACATATTAAATGACTTGAGGGGAATTCATAAAAATAAGGGTACTCACATTTGAGTGATGAGATTAAGGGTATAATTGCATTATATTCTTATTTTCAAAAAGCTATTACTTTCCTAAGCTTAAGATGTATTAAAAAGTTTCCACTAAAAATGTACACCTTTAATAAAATGTTTAAACTTAGAATATCAAAAATTAATCTCAATAGAATCCAGTTGAGTGTTACATTGCATTATAGATGAAGCGGGAGTTATCCTATCTTGTATTTTTATGAGACCAGATATCATTTGAAGATCTATTTTCTAAAAGAATTTTCCAACATATGTCAAAGGTCATTATGGATACTCTTTAATCTCCTTAAGTTTCTCATTCAAGATACTAGGGAAATAAAAAAGCTCATAATCATGACCCTGAAACACAGAAATATTTTTTGAATCAATATGTTAAAGAGCATAGCAAATTCTTTGGAAAGTAATCTTTTATGTGTAAAAGAAATGGGTCAAGATAGTTCTCTGGTGGTCCAGTGGCTAAGACGCCACACTTCCAATGTAGGGGGCCTGGGTTTGATCTCCGCTCAGTGAACTAGATCCCACGTGCCACAACTAAGACCAGGCCAACCAAATAAATACATAAATAAAAGTAAAGAAAGAAATAAAGAAATGGGCCAAAAGAATATAAAGCAAATATTCCTCTGTAGGGCTTATCAAACATAGAAAGGCATTCTCTAACCATTTTAGATAAATGAATTGTGGAAGTACACTGGCTTAAGCAGGATACAAACTTATGTCAGTATCATATGTTTACAGACAATGAGAGGTGACATTAAATGGGCTACTCTTTTGCTTATTTTACTAGACAGTGTAATTACCTACCTGTTGTAATTTATCTGTTTCCTAGGACATACGCTGGCACAGAATAGGCACTTAATAACTGTATGGCAGAATGACCAAATAAAAGAAAAATCAACTTGAGAATAAAAACTCACCAAATGATTCAAAGATGCAAGCTCCTGACCTATCAAGAAAAAACGAAGAGATGCCTATAAGCTTTATGTTTTATCTACTAGAAATCAAACAAGCTAAGAAAAACATTTCATAATTCATATATAAAAGAAATGCTTAAGCTAAACAGTTTCTCATAAAATGCCAAATTTTCTTGTACATTGCATCAATATAAATTAATACTTATTCTAAAAATGATCAGTTTGCCCCTAATAAAAACAAGGTGATGAGTATTAAAACAGCATGTCATTTTAAAAAAAGGGTTTTATTTACTACATTAACCCTAAAGACTCTCAAAACATTTGAAATAAAGACAAACAAAACCTGTAGTTATTTTTAATCTAATATATTTATCAAACAAAAAAATAAGGCTCAGAAAATGAAAGTGCCTGTCTCACAGTGAGCCAGAGGCAAAGCCAGGACTACAAATAATTAGGGACAAGTACAAAGATAAAATCTGAGCATACCTATGGCTGATAACTATGATGTTGCTTTTAATTTTCTGAGTTGGGGGAAAGGGACTTACCTATGAAAAAACAGATATAATCTTTCTTCAGTTTATCCAAACCAATTTCCAAAAGCATCTGAACTGGAACAGTCCCACTGAGAGAAACTGTGTCCATGGTTCCATAGTAAGATTGATGAATGAGCTTACTCAGTAAACTGTTACTCCCACTATGAAGCTAGAAATTGGGAAAAGTTTATAAAGCCACAATTAAAACTATAGAAAGTCCAGTAAGTGAAAGAGAAGCAAATCGCATTAACTAAAAAATTATAAACTTACATTTTTCATTTCCTGACATTATAAATTATTTGAATAAAAGCCTCTAAGTTACAAACCTATCAGTTTCTAAAATGTCATTCCAAAAACCTCCTTATTGGCTATAATAGCCAACAGACTAATTCAATCATTTGGAGAATAAAAAGAGCTGTGAACTTACTAGATCTAACATGTGTTCCAAATGCTAAACAATTAAATTTAAACATACCTAAAATATTTGACATTTGACATTTTCTCATTTACTGTCCTTCTGTTAACTCCAATTTCCAACACAATCCTTTGCATTTTTGTTTTTTAATACTATTTTCACTTTGCACTTGTTGCACATGGTAGGATATACTTGTAAGTATCTCACAAACAGAAACTCTTAAGAAAAATTCAATGGGCAAGACTAAAATGCACAGAATGATCAAATAGAGGGAGGGTTTGCTCTAGAGTGTATCTCTGTTCATACCTAGGAAGTTTCTATCTTGTTATGAATTGGCAGTTGCATTATTTAAAACAATTCTACTAAATGAGGAATCTTTTTGTTTCTAGCTCTTAACTTAGATTTTTTCTTTATTATAAAACTATAAATTCATTATGGAAAATCCATAAAATACAGAAATGTATAATGCAGTTGGAGATGTAACCCTACCACCAGAAGGGATTGGTATATTTTAATGTATTTGTCCACAGGTTTTTCTCTCCAAGATTTCTATCTTTCATACAATAGTGTGTAATGTCTTTGTACTGAACATTGTAAGCATTTTTCCACACACCACTGTAAGCATTTCTGCACATCACCTGTAGCAACTATTAACATGTTCCATTATGTGGCTGTTTCATGATTTACTTAGACATCCATTAATAGTTAGGTCATTTACAATTATTGCTACTGTAAATGAGGCCGTAATGAGCATCCCAATACAATCTTTTTTTTAAAAGGTTTATTTCTTTTGGCCATGGTGAGTCTTCACTGGCGCACCTGGGCTCTCTAGCTGCAGCAAGCGGGGGCTGCTCTTCATTGTGGTGCCACTGTGTGGCTTCCCTTGTTGCTGAGTACAGGCTCTAGGCTTGTGGGCTCCAGTAGTTGCAGCTTGCAGGCTTACTTGCCTCTTCTGCATATGGCCTTAGGATGGATTCATTTTGAGTATCTCAGGACATTATCATAACTGCTTTATAGTGTTCCAATCTGTACTCTCATCATTAGTATATGAGAAGGACTGTTCACAGCAACAGTAATGACAATAGAGGTAGCTTACAAATGCTGTGCACTTAACTATGAATTACGTCCTAAGTGCTTCCCATGAATTAAGGAACCTGGCCAACTTTATACAGGTAGAGAGTTGCAAAACGAAAATTCAAACTCAGGCAGTCTGCTCCAGAGCTTGTGCCCGTCATCAGTCTGCTCTGCTGCTGAAAAGGAGCACACACACACTACTGAACCTACCCATGGCTGTATAGCACCACACTGCAGACTCTGGATGACCAACGAGAAACACTTCACCAAGTCTTGATAAGAAATCACACCTTGGAAAGCAAGTTAGTCTAACATTATTCTCATAGTTATTTCTGCAGATCAAACACATCATTCATTTTAAGGATACACAAATGAAGAGGGAAGACAAGTATCTGAACTTTATGGATGGTGAAAAGGGAAAGAAATTAAAGCCCGCCCCCCGCCGCAAGGGAGCATTTTTAAAGAAAGAAATTAAACTTGTTGCCATAAAATAATATATTCAATCAAATATTATGAAATATCTTTTCCTTTTCCTAATAATTATAATTTCACTAAGATATGTTTTGGTTAATACAAGTACAGCATAGAACCCACCTAAATCTTCAAGCAGGCGGAAAGAACAGGTTCTATGAATTGCCTGGTCTTAGTACAATTCTTGAGCAAAATATGCCAATGTGTTATTAGAACTGAGTTTGATAAAACAGAAACCGGATGTCCATACAAGGCTAGCAATACACATTATTATTTTCAAAAGACTTAAAAGTAAACCTAAGAAATAACAGGAAAAATTTTATTGCACAGTGCTGATGGACACCTACTACTGCTCATTTTGCACCACAGCTGCTCAGCAAAATCGAGATCACCCCGTACTGTGAGAAGACACTCAATAGACCCATCAACTGCAGCAGCGTCATGCTTCACTGTCTGGAAAAGAAGTGAGTGCCAGAAAATACTCAGTTTATTTTTTAAAAAGCACAATAGTTTAAGACCAGTAAACTTTCAAATGCTACTCTAAGAAAAGGTAGGATCATGAACACATATAAAAAGAGGCATGCATGTATCTTCTACAACTTCCTCCATTAATGAGGAGATACAAGTAAATAGACAGTGAAAAACAGAACCCCTAAAATTGCTTTCAAACTCTGATGCCTAAAAGCAAGCATTTGACTCTCCTCCCCTGGAAAAATATTTAATTACCTCGGTCTCCATTTTCCTACTTGTCAAATGACAACAGGTTTAGCACAATTTAATAATGCCACCGACGGCACAGTAATGTACTATCTCATAGCCTATTAACATGCTATAATAATATCACCTCATAGTATATTAACATAGTCATTTCCATTTTTCTGCAGCTAAACAATTAATAATAAATATGTCCTAGTTCTCTTTAAACATATCAATCAGTTTTTAAGGAAAGTAATCACTAGTGCTGATATCAAAGACCAACAAATAACTACCCTCAAAACGCTACCTTGGGATCTACTCAGCAATTTTCCAATTAAAAATCCAAGGCAATTAGCTAAAAAAAAAAAAAAAAAATACGGAACAAGGGAGATAATGTACACCAAGATAGATACAATTAGCCTGCTCTATGTTATTTGAAAACTGTTGAGAGTAAATCCTAGGAGTTCTCCTAACAAATTTTTTTTTCTTTTTTCTATTTAATTTTGTACCTATATGAGATGATAGATGTTCATTAAACATATTGTGATCATTTCATGATATATGTGAGTCAAATCATTATACCTTAAACATAAAAAAAAAATGCTACCTTGGCTGTAGCAGACCCACTTGAGATTGTATGATGTGAAAGACAACAGTACAACCCCATTTTACAAGCTCTTTCAGTGTACTTTTCTGATAACAATCACTTACCTCGGTGTCTTTTTTTGTAGAATCACCAAATTCGTTCAGCTTATTTAACTCTAGAAAGTGGCAAAAGCTTATTAAACTCTGGATTTTACTCTTCTTCTTTCCAAATTATTTCCACTCTAATCCTGTTTTCAAATGGCAAATGAGGAGAGTAGAACGGTAACCAGGTATTTTAGCAATTATTTAACTCTCTAATGGAGGCTGAATAGATGCCCACTAGGCAGGGGTGTGAGGATGGACTGAGATACAATGAAAGCCTCCGGCACACATGTCAAGCACATGGTAGGCGCTCTAAGGTCACTGTTCCACCCCTCCTCTTCCACAATCTCAAATATGACTGCAGTATATCAAATGTAAATGCATATTATTAATTCTTAAAATCACTGAGATTTTTTATCATTAGCAATTCAGAATGAAAGCTGTCCCTCTCACCATGACAGACCTACAGCTTTAGCTATATCTACCAAAAAAAATACTAAGCCTAAAAGAACAATTTACATTTAAATATAGCAAGCATAAATTCCCAATTAAGAAAAATAAACAAAAGCCAAGTGTGAGTCAGGAAAACAAACACCATTCAGAAATTCCTGCACAAGTTCAACAGCAGATTTTGCTTCCAGAGGCTCAGGCCATTCAGTTACACCAGTCCTCAAACCATCAGCCAAAACCTGTGAGAGATTTAAAAACAAACAAAAAAAACCCCCAAAACTTGTTAGCAAAATACAAAGTTATCAGTCAGATGTATTTATCCATGGTAATAACATTAGTATCTTTTTCTTGGCTGCACCACCCACCTTGTGGGATTTCAGTTCCTGCACCAAGAGTCAAAGCCAGGCCCTCAGCAGTGAGCGTGGAGTCCTGACCACTGGACCTCCAGGGTATTCCTAACACCTATTTTTCTTGAATGTTTAATGAGACATCAGGAACTATTCTAAATGTTGCATATGCGGTATGTTATTTAATCCTCACAAAAATCCAGTGAGGCAGATACTACTATCACTCACATTTTACTGAGACCAAAAGAGGTTAATTAACTTGCTTAAGGTCACACAGTTGCTAACTGACAAAACCAGGACATATATCCATCAGTCTGATGCTAAAGATGGTATTCTGAACTTTAATTATGTGTGCTACAGAGACTGAACAGAAGTTTACATAAAAATAACATGAATATGTATGCCTATATGTAGAGTATCTAAACTGAAGTAAGGAAAGAGGTCGAGGTCAAGATAGGCTGGAATAGCCAGAGGAATGATGAGAAACACTGGCTTGACTCATATGGGGGGACCATCCCAGGCAAAGAGCAGGCAATAAGATGAAGAGGGTGAGCTGTTTCCACCAAGGTGGAGTAAACATCCAGGCAACAGCAGGAAACAACAAGACTAGGAGTAGGGATTAAACAGGAAGAGTGATCTTAAAGAATTTTAAAATGTCATTTGGAAGACAACAGCCACTGTTGATTTTTTGGCAGGAAAATGACATGATCAAGCAGCTGAGAATTCCCCCATCACAAATACTCAGGATAGAGTCTAAGGAAAAAAAGAAGTATGATGTTTCTCAATAGAAGTAAGATCATCCTCCACCCCCAGGGAGTCTTTGGAAAAACGTGAAGATAAATTCGGATGTAACAATGACTGTGGGCATTTAGTTTGGTAGGGGCCAAGGATGCTACAGGGGGCGCTAGTGGTTAAAAACCTGCCTGCTTAAACAGGAGACAAAGGAGACTCCTGTTCAATTCCTGGGTTAGGACGATCTCCTGGAGGATGGCATGGCAACCCACTCCTGTATTCTTGCCCAGAGAATCCTGTGGACAGAGGAGCCTGGCAGGTTATGTTCCATAGGGTCGCAAAAGAGTCAGACACGACTGAAGCAACCTGGCATGCATGCAAGGAGGCTACATATCTTCCAGTGTGTAGAATGGTCCTAAACCAGAAAGGAAGATTCCGCCCAAGATGCCAAGAGTGTGTGTCCCTGTGGAGAAACAGTGAAAGATCATTAGAGTGGTCCAGAAGGGAAGTGATAGGGGCTTTATCTAAGATGGGCACAGTGAAAGAAACCTCAAAGGGGGGAAAAAAAGTATACTCCAGAGAAAGAGACGGATAGATGGGCAGAAATATATGAGAAATAGAAGAAAAAAAATCCTACCTATTTATAAAAATACAGGGGATTGAACTTGGAGAAACAACGGCAACGTGCACATCGAAGAGTCTGTGAATTTCTAAGGGAGATTACATTAATAACGTAGCTTGGACTTTCAAGTCAGATAGACATATGTTTGAATGAGTTTTAAATCAGCTCTTCCATTTACCAGTTGCTGACACCCCAGGCAACATAACAGAACCATCTAGCACCACATACTGGGCACACAGTAGAATGGCAGCTTCTAGCTGTGGCAGTAACTAGATCTTCCTGAAGTAAAAGATAAGGTTTCTAGCCTGTGAACGGAAGGAATGGTGAAATTGCAGACAGAAATCAGGGGCTTATTAAAGTGATCCAGTCTGGAGATTTGATTCAAGTTTCATTTTAGACAAACTGAATTGGAGGGAAGAACGTTCTGTTAGAGTGGGAAATGAACTGGTGAGAGTGGGAAAGATCGGAAGTGGAAGCAGCTTACAGACAGGGGTCTGGAGTTCCCTTATAAAGGCATTCATCAAATCACGAAATGGATAAGCCCTCTGCTGGGGTGGAGAGAGGAGGGCAGAGATAGGAGGTTAGAAATATGACAGAAGCCCACGGGAAGGGTCCTGAAAGAGGAGCTCTCAAGGAAGAAGGAAGATGAGAAAGGTAGAAAAAGTATCAAGTTTATCACAAACAGGGAAATAATGAGAGGGGGTAAAAGTATGAAAAATGCCTGGAACTGTGGTAGAAGTTGAAGGCACCATGAGGTACCTGGCATTCAAGTCTAGTAGGGGAGTCAGAGGAGTAAAGAAATTACTGTTTGATAAACCCTCTGACAAGGGGTGTGTATAAAGTTCTACGGCAGCACAACCTATTCTGGGGAATCGGTAAATCGTCTCAGGTGAAGATGTCACAGATAACCCAGCAAAGAGGTGGGAAAAGGGCACCCTAGGCAGATCAAGACACACACACGCACCAGAAAGCGATGGCGTGATGGGGCTGGAGCTATCTTAAGCAGGGAGCTCAATGCAGCAGAGGAGGATGTGAGATCAAGCTAAAGAGGTAAGCAGGAACCAATCAGAACACGAAAACATGTTCAAGGTCATTAGCCATCAGAGAAACCCAAATCACAACTATAATGTGGGACTTCCCTGGCGGTCCAGTGGTTAAGACTGCACTTCCACTGCGAAGGGTGTGGGTTTGACCCCTGGTCAGAGAACTAAGCTCCCAAATGCCTCACAAAGCAGCCAAAAAAACAGGAAACAACACCATAATGAGATATCACTTCATCCCCACAAGGATGGCTGTAACATCAATAAAAAAGATAGTATCAAGCATATGGAGGCAAGGATATGGAGAAACCGGAACCCTCATACAACCGGAACCCTCATACACTGCTATGGGAATGTGAAATGATGCAGCCACTCAGTTTGGAAGTTCCTCGAAAAGTTAAACACAGAAAGTTAAAAGGTAGTTAAAGAGCTACCATATGACCCAGCAACTCCACCTAAGAGTTTATATTTCACATAAAAACTTATATACTATTGTATGGCAAAACTGATACAGTAAAGTAAAATAAAGTTAAAAAAAAATATATATATATACACTATTCATGGCAGCATTATTCATGAATAGCCAAAAAGTAAAAACAACTGAAATACCCATTAACTGACGCATGGATAAACACAAACATACTATACCTACACACTGGTATTACTCAGTAATAAAAAGGAAAGAAGTACTACAGAAGGTAAATTAGTGGCTGGCAGGTTTCTGCTAATGGGTATGGGATTTCTTTTGGGAGTGATGAAAATATCCTAAAATTAAATATGGTCATGGCTGTACAAACTCTGTCAGTACACTAAAAACTACTGAATTCTATACTTAAAATGAATGTGTGGGAGCTAATATACACCCATGGTGGATTCATGTCAATGTATGGCAAAACCAATACGGTATTGTAAAGTAAAATAAAGTAAAAATAAAATTAAAAAAAAAAAAAAAAAGAATATGTTTTATGGGATATAATTTATATCAATAAAGCTCTTAAAAAAGAAAAGAAAAAAGTAACTAAGTAGTCAGTGACTGGATATAACTGTCTTTGTATACCAACTTAAGACATACGGAATTTCTTCTGCATTAAAATGAGCCCCCCTTGCCCGCCCCTTTGGGATTGAATTTGTAGAGAGGAACTAAAATTACCAAAAACACAAAATTTTTGAAACACATGCTCACTAATCTTCAGGATCCAGTTCCAGTTATTAACAAGCAGATTATATACGCATTTGGAATAAACTGGCAGCTGACTCACCAGGAAAGTAGGGAATCCATATGAATAAAATCCAAATACTTCAGTAGAAAAGGCCAAAGAACTGTTATTAACTACTAACTCACTGATAAATGTTCCCTTTAATTGCAAGGACAACTGCCCCAACTCCCAAGCATGTAACATTTGGAACAAATTTTGAAGAACACAAAATTAAATAACAATGATACTAGCAAAGATTTTTATGGAAATATGAGATCTAATGCAGGTAACAAATTCCAGAAGGATACTCACAAGGAGAAATTTCAGTTCTCTGTGAAGCTGACTCAGAGGACCTCTGGGCTCTCCTGATTCCACCTTGATATTCTAAAAAATTCCCAGAGTTAGTTTTCACTGGTAATCCCATCTTTTCTCCATCAGGGTCACAGTTACTTGCATTTCAAACTACCCACACATTTAAAAATATTTCATAAAACACTAGTGAATTGAAAAAGCAGGTCAACACTTCCATTTGTTATACCTTCTCCAGAAATATCGACTCTGCCCATCCCAATAGAGAAACCTCAACTGAGGCCACCACAACCCCTCTCAATACAACTGTAGCTACATAGAACACACACTCTCCTTCCTTGTGTCACTGAATTTCCAGAAGGACAAGAAGTAGAAATATAAACACACTTCAAGACTCGATGACAGGGTAGGAGGTGAGAGGGAGGTTCAGGAGCTGGGGGACATATGTAAACCTGTGGCTGATTCATGTTGACATATGGCAGAAACCAATACAATATTGGAAAGCAATTACCCTCCAATTAAAATCAGATTTAATTAAAAAAAAAAAAAAAAAGATTCAATGACAAACTTAGCATTACCACACACCAAAAACAACACTCTCCCTTCCCTCAATAAAATAAACAAACAAAAAAGGGTGAAGGGGGGTGAGGAGGCTTGAAAGAAAATAGTAAATACCATTGTATGTCAGTACCTACTGCAAGAAAAGAAAAGTGTGAAGAATATAATTGTATAAATTCACCAGCCCACCACCCTGGGAAAAACCACTCTTAACTCTACCCAGGACTTTGTGTACAAATTTTTTAAAACCATAGTTGAGATCCTACTGTACATAAATTTTGTACTTTTGGAGCTTTTTTTTTTTTGCTTAATAAGCATTTTCTTTCGTTATTAAAGATATTTTAAATCATAATTTTAAAATACGTATATAATATTTCATCAGGAAATCTATTTATTTTTCTACCGATCATTCAGGTTTTGTTTTTAGTATTTTCAAAACACAGCTGTATGACTGCACTAAATATCTTTGCCCATGTATTTTTGTTACCAATTCTGATTAATTTCTTAAGACAGAGCCTAGAAATGTAAATATAGGGTGAAAGGGCTGAACAGAACAATGATTGTTGATGTGTTCTTAATATCTGCATTCTTTTAAGAACAGCAGGGATTATAAATCGCTGTGATGATTCCATTTGAGTCTCCATTGAAAAGTCCTAAGTTACATAATTACAGCACTGTAGATAACTGATGGATCAGACCACCTGGCAAAACCTCCACTGGCTGTGCTGGTGAGACTTCAGGCGGAACCTTTCAGAGCTGTCCAGAACTAGCAAGTTCAAAGTAAACCCACCCTGAGTAAACTCAACAGGAAGGAGGGCTGGCTCCTACCAGAGCTGCAGTGGAAGAGAGCGGAGGGGTCTGAAGGATCTCACCCACAGGACTCCAGGAAATATCCAAAGTGATCGTGGTTTGTGAGGCAGCAACTGCATCATCCAAGGCAGTGGACTTAAAGAGCTCGTACTGGGCAAAGCCGCCGGCTGTTAACTGTAAAGAGACATTCAGCAGACCATCAGTGGCGCTTTCACAAGGCCAAAGGCCCATTATCAAAACGACTAATTCTTTTCCCCAAAGAAGAAAAAGTGCTGTGCCAAATGGAAAAATGAGACGATTCTGCTTCATCACAAAGATTAGCTAAAAGGCATATGTTTTCAGACATTCATTGATATGAAAATAAACATTTTGATACTATAGAAAAATATCTAGTTCTATTAGGAATGAAAAAAATCCTTTACACTGCTGCTGCTGCTGCTGCTAAGTCGCTGCAGTCGTGTCCGACTCTGTGCGACCCCACAGATGGCAGCCCATTGGGCTCCGCCATCCCTTGGATTCTCCAGGCAAGAACACTGGAGTGGATTGCCATTTCCTTCTCCAATGCATGAAAGTGAAAAGTTAAAGTGAAGTCGCCCAGTCGTGTCTGACTCAGCGACCCCATGGACTGCAGCCTACCAGGCTCCTCCGTCCATGGGAGTTTCCAGGCAAGAGGACTGGAGTGGGATGCCATTGCCTTCTCCTCCTTTACACTAGGAAGGCAGATTGTCAGCAGTTAGAAGAAAATAATATGAAAGAGAAATACTTACAGTAGACAAGTGATGTCTTTTCTTGTGTGACTTTTTTAGGTCTTCAAGATTTACAGAATAATTTTTATCCACTGTAGGACATGATAAAAAAAACTTTATAGGTACAGTTCAAAATTACATCATTAGAGCTAGAAAATTACAATCTAATTCGCAATACTAATAACTATCAAAATTAAATTTTAAACCACAGATGAAATGTTCTTAAAACAAGGAAAGTGGAACAAAGGTCAGTACTATTACCAAAAGTATAATTAAATGCCTATTATGACACTGGAATTATATTATCATTATATTAAACTTTTTTATTTTCCAATGAAAATTTCAAAAAATACACACATGTAAATGAAATGAAACCCAAATAAAACAGCCATAAACTCCTATTTAGACTTCTGGAAATCTGTCTCTGTTCAGTCTCTCACATGCTGCAGGTTACACGCTAGAGTGACTCGTGGTGGCTTACACAAGCTTCACTGTGTGCACTTCGCTCTTGATATGTATCAAGTTCTAGTAAAAACTATGAAACAGTGATTACACAAATAAATAAATACCCACACCTCCACAAAAGAGGAGTGAGCTCTCACCTTTACAGGTGACCATGTACAAGACAATTCCTGTGATGTTGCTACTGGTTGAGATAAGCTCAGCTCCCAGCCAACTGATACCTTCAGGATCTGAACCATCACACCTTACCCAAAGAGGAGGAAGGGCAGTAACCGGCCGATTAATCTTCAAATGGGTCATATTAGGATTGTGAGCCATGGCATAAAATCCAATTAACTGCCTTGGAAACAAGAGTAGGAAGAATAAATTAGAGGTGGAGATAGCTGATCAGTCAGAAGTTTTCTTTTCCAAAGATATCACAAACAGTAGCTACAATGCTGACCCTGATCCCACTTTTGATCACCATCTAACATTCTGTACCAATTCCAAAGTGGGTTTTTTTCCTTATACTAAGCAATTCTCTGACACTAGCTGGTATCCTACAATTCAACTCAGTTCTGACACTATCTACCCAAAGACAGCATCAGCAACCATAGGTTAAAGGCTCAGTCCTACAAGACTGCCTCACCTCCAAATTTATTGCCAGTTCCAAGTCCAAGTTGTCATCTATGTGTCTACAGATCACAGGTTCTGACAACCTGCTCCCTAAGTTCAATTAATTTGCTCCCAGAACTCAGAGAAATATTTTACTTACTAGATTACTAGTTTATTACACAAGGGTAGAACTCAGGAACAGCCAGATGGAAGGGAAGCAAAGGAAAAGGTACAGGGAAAAGGGCACAGAGCTTCCATGCCCTCTCCCAGCAAGCTGCTCTCCCCATACCTCCACATGTTCACCAACCCAGAAGCTCTCCAAGCCCTCTCCTTTTGAGTTTTAATGGAGGTTTCATTACCTAGTCACAATGATGACTAATTGAACTTAGGAAGGGGTTGAGTTCCAACCTCTAACCAGGTGACTAAACAAACTCTGGCCCCTCTCCTTTCCAGAGGTTGGGTGGGATTCAAACTTCCAACCCTCTACTCACAGGCTTGGTTCCCCAGGCAACCAGCCACCATCCAAAATTTACTCGGGGTGGGGAAGTCCAAAAGCTACTTCATTAGCATTAAAAAAGACACCTTTATTCTTCTCAATCCCTAGGAAATTCCAAAGGGTTTTAGGAGCTGGGTTCCAGGAACAGTGGACCAAGACCAGATATGCTTCTTCTTATACATCACACTATCACAGTGTCCCAGAAACAAAAATCTGGAAATTAAGTGGCAAAATACATAAATGTTTCACCCGGAGAAGAAGTAAGAGCCGGGCACATCAGGCAGATCAAGATCCACACACCAAAAACTGACAAAGTATAGCTACTACAAACAGAGAATTCAGTATGGTGGGGCTACAGGGTCAATGGGAGTGGAAGCAGGCTCTGAGATTAAGCAAAAGAAATAACAGAATATGTCAATTACTTCTCAATAAAGCTAGGGGTGGGGGAAGGAAGAAAGAAGAAGTCAATAAATACATAAAGAGATGCTTGAGGTCATTAGTCACCGAACACAAAAATTTGAATATAGTCTGTGAATTAGATAGTATTATTTTAACAATGTTAAATTCCCAGATTTTGATGACTGTTCTGTGGTTATACAAGAGAAGGTACTAGGTTTCAGGAAATACATAGTGAGGTATTCAAGGGTAAAAGAGCACAGTGTCTCCAACATACTGTCAATATTTCACTACAAAAATGTGTGTGTGGTTATATAGATGGGGTGTGGACAGGAATAAGAGGAGGAGGAGAGGGGAGGAGGAATAAGCCATAGAATCACAAAGCAAAATGTAAATTTTGGTGAAACCTGGTTAAGGGTACACAGAAGTTCTTGTACTGTTCTTTTACACTTCTCTGTAAATTTGAGAGTGCATCAGAATTAAAAGTTACCCAAAAATACTGCTTAAAATTTTTCAGAGATGAAAACTAAATTTATTACCAACATATGTTCAGAAAAGGCATTTCTAAGGGACTGTACTTCAGAAAAGAAATAAAATAATCCCAGAAGGAAGGTCTGAAATGCAAGAAGAAATGGAGAACAAAGAAATGATAAGCATATGGATGAATCCAAACAAATACCGGCTGGAGAAAACAACGTGAATAAAAAAATTCTCAAGTTGTAGGAGAGGAAAGAAAAAAAGGCCAAATATGACTTAAAATCAAGAAGCCATTAAAGAGTGATTGACTACAAAAGATTTTAAAAGTTTCTACACAGCAAAACAAAACAAAAAAACCCACTCTGAAGGAAAGTCACTTTGAATACTACTACAGTCCTTATTCTCCAGTATTTTCTTTTTTAAAGATTTTTTAATGTAGACCATTTTTAAAGTCCTTACTGAATTCGTTACAACATTGTTTCTGCTTTATGCTTTATGTCTTTTCAGCCAGGAGGAATGTGGGGTCTTAGCTCCCTGACCAGGGATCAAATCCACACCCCCGGTGCGTTGGAAGGCGAAGTCCTAACCTCTGGACCACCAGGGAAGACCTCTTATTCTCTAATATTATATATATGACCCGATCCTCCAGGACTCCCTGATAGCAACTACTTTTGGTTTTGGAGTTGAGGGAGACCAGCCATATGGTAGGAGGTGGGAGGGTAGTGAAGCTGGCTAAGCAGACAGAGGCAGTAGGGATTCCAACAGGGGTACTTCTGGCATGTGGATGGGATAATTCCTCACTGGACAGGAGAGCCCCAGGCATTGCATAACATTTACCATCCATGGCTCAGGCCGACAGCTCCCCTGAGTCATCGTGACAATCAAAAAGTACCCCTGCATATTTCCAAATCCCTGCTGGGCACTGGACTGGAGGCTGAAGGTTCCTTTGTGTCCTATGTGTCACTCAGGAGGAATCTGGATTTTATCACGAGGCAAAAGGACCACGGAAGGCTTTTTAAACATGGAAGCAACATAATCAGTCTTTCATAAAATCACTCTGGCAGGAGTGAGGAAAAAAGATTGGCAAGGAACCAGATTAGAAGTAAGGAAAACAATTACGAAGAAACAACATTAAACAGTAGAAGGAAATGGAGAAAAGGCAGATCACCAGGTCATCTTAGTCACACCTGAGTTACCCATGGGACAGTCAAGTATTTAGAACTATCCTTAGAGCATTAAGCATATACATCAAGGGGGTGGGGGAAGGAGAAAGAGAGGGATCTGGGCTAAATACCTATGCTTTCCCCAATGTTTGTAAGAATTTCTTGTTGTTCAGTTGCTAAATTGTGTTCGACTCTTTTGCGACTCAATCGACTGTAGCCTGCCAGGGGAATTTAAATCCTCCCCTCCACCCCTATGGTAAGAAAAACCTACCTGGCTCTCCCAATTGGTAAAGCAAGCAGCCCAACATTTTCACCAGTAGAGAGATCAGAAATAGCAGTGTCTTCAGACTGTAGCTCTTCAATATGACTTGGTTCTTCCTTTTCTAAAGGCTTTAAAAACATTTAATTATTTAACCAGGTAAGAGAACACTATGGTAAAGTCAACTCTTCACTATGCTAGAACGATGTACTGATTTCCAGACCCTGAAGCGCAAAATGATTGGGTTATGACAAGAATCATAGCTAGAAACCAATGGGGTACCAATAAATCTCACTATTCATCAGAAGTATTTCCCCTGTCCTATAAGAAGACATTGATCTATGTTGCTACTGATAAAGGAAGTATATGACGCCATCAGAAAAGGAAGTGCTCTACCATATACAAAATTATATACAAAACACCAAGGAAAACCCTGATTTTGTCATTCCCCAAACTTGAAGGTTCATAACCATTTCTACTCATTTTCTAAGTCTCCAGGATGTTACAGCAGCTGACATTAGTTACCTCATTATTATAGAAATATAGGGTATATGGTTCCAGACTATACTGATTTGCTATATTATACTAATTCTATGCTCTATTATACTATAATACTGGTCAGTTCAGTTCAGTTCAGTCGCTCAGTCGTGTCCAACTCTTTGAGACCCCATGAATCGCAGCATGCCAGGCCTCCTCGTTCGTTACCATCTCTAGGAGTTCACTCAGACTCATGTCCATCGAGTCAGTGATGCCATCCAGCCATCTCATCCTCAGTCGTCCCCTTCTCCTCCTGCCCCCAATCCCTCCCAGCATCAGAGTCTTTTCCAATGAATCAACTCTTCACATGAGGTGGCCAAAGTACTGGAGTTTCAGCTTTAGCATCATTCCTTCCAGAGAAATCCCAGGGTTGATCTCCTTCAGAATGGACTGGTTGGATCTCCTTGCAGTCCAAGGGACTCTCAAGAGTCTTCTCCAACACCACAGTCCAAAAGCATCAGTTCTTCGGCGCTCAGCCTTTGCAGTGATTTTGGAGCCCCCAAAAATAAAGTCTGACACTGTTTCCACTGTTTCCCCATCTATTTCCCATGAAGTGTTGGGACCAGATGCCATGATCTTTGTTTTCTGAATGTTGAGCTTTAAGCCAACTTTTTCGCTCTCCTCTTTCACTTTCATCAAGAGGCTTTTTAGCTCCTCTTCACTTTCTGCCGTAAGGGTGGTGTCATCTGCATATCTGAGGTTATTGATATTTCTCCTGGCAATCTGTACTAATAATATAATCCTAATATTGTTCCCAATTTCATTATACTATAATATTAATTGCATACTATAACACTAGTACTTGGAGAAGGCAAAGGCACCCCACTCCAGTACTCTTGCCTGGAAACTCCCATGTACGGAGGAGCCTGGTAGGCTGCAGTCCATGGGGTCACTGAGTCAGACATGACTGAGCGACTTCACTTTCACTTTTCACTTTCATGCTCTGGAGAAGGAAATGGCAACCCACTCCAGTGTTCTTGTCTGGAGAATCCCAGGGATGGCAGAGCCCAATGGGTTGCCGTCTGTGGGGTTGCACAGAGTCGGACACGACTGAAGCGACTTAGCAGCAGCAGCAACACTAGTACTAATACTATACTAAACTAGTAATTCAGTTCAGTTGCTCAGTCGTGTCTGACTCTTTGCGACCCCGTGGACTGCAGCACGCCAGGCCTCCCTGTCCTGGTAGTAGTATATACTAAACTATACTATACCAATACAGTTGTCTTTTGAACAACACAAGTTTGGACTAGGCAGGTACATTTACATGTGGATTTTTTAAATGGTAAATATTAATCCTGCAGTACTACACAGTCCATGATTGGTTGAATCTGTGGATGTAGAACTACAGATACAGAGGGCCAACTGTAAAAGTACACTAGGATTTTCAGCAACACAGATGGTGGGGCACCCCAAGCCCTGTGTTGTTCAGGAGTCAATGGTATATTAAGGAAGAAACCTATCTTTTAGAAAGATATTCAAATAGAACTCTTAAAATCATAACAACAGCAACAGCTTTGGTTAGTTTTCAGGAAGACACAAATCCTAAGGGTTTCCAGCAGCCAGCAGAGCCCTGCAGCCTGTGCAAGCCAAGTCAGTGTCTCGGGCTCAGTATGACAGTCTCTAGGTCCATCCATGTTGCTGCAAATGGCATTATTTCATTCTTTTTAATGCACAGCCCTTACTTCTAAGTCTATTCCTCTTAGGACTCTCAGCTCTCATTTGTGTTTCTCATATCCACATGTTTAAGTAGTGAAATAGCTCAGTACTGCCAATAATAACAAAAATTAAATGAAATAACATTTCCTGAGCATGTACTATGTACGAGCTACTGTTCCAAGCTTTCTTTATTCTGCATAAAAACCCTGAGAAAGATCCTATTAATAACCCTATTTTATGGACTGAAAACTGAGCTAGTGCCTGGCTGAATAGCTCATATAGAATAAGCAGCTTAGCAGCAAAACCCACATTTGAATCTAGGTAAAGTGAAAGTTGCTCAGTCAAGTCCAACTCTTTGGGACCCCATGGACTACTATACAGTCCATGGAATTCTCCAGGCCAGAATACTGGAGTGGGTAGCCTTTGCCTTCTCCAGGGGATCTTCCTAAGCTAGGGATCCTTGGGTCCAGAGGGTGTAACGTCCGCTTAAGAAATGGTCGACTCGGTGTTCCTTTCAGGTTCTTATGACCTCACCCATCGGATAGGGAAGAGGTCTTCTAGAGAGACTGGGTTCTTAGCTTGGCCCCAGAGGATGCAATATCCACCTAAGAAATGGTGACTCGGTAGCTCCTTCGGGGACTTAGATTCATCAGACTGAAGTTTTGAGTTCAAGGACAGGTGATTCCAGAAGATCGTCACTTATGAATGATCAATAGACTGGACCTACATAGGAATTGAAACTTAAAGAAGACGGTCTAAGGTCTAAAATAAGGGAAGATCCGGACCCAAAGGTTTGTCAAGGATCTTCATAGGTTCTTTACAGTAAAAGGGAAGGTAAGATGAAAAGTCATAATAGGTGGATTGATTTTGAGTACGACATTCGAGATGATTGGAAACGTCTTTACTTCAGGTAAAATTAACAAAGGGTAGGTTTTTACGGTCCTGGAGTGACTTGAGATCCATTCAGGAGTGTTGAGGTTCGACAAAAGAGTGATCATAGAGTTGGTTAAAGGTGTTTAAGGAAACGAGGAGAAATGGAAAGGGATCTTTGAGTAAAAGTAGAAAGTCGAAAACGAGATGTGTGTAAAAGAGAGAGGAGTATTGTCTTCAGATTTAAGTCGGTGTATTAAGTGAATATTAATAAAAGGCTCGTAGACAAGTGGTATTTATTCGTAGTGATTATGTTTTTTGTTTATTTCATCAGGGGAGGAGTCTTTCCTCAAAAGCACATCATACATTTTCTCACGAGAGACAAGTACGTAGGGTTAGGGGTAGGTCTGTCATACGTCCAGGATTTCGTTTGTCTCCGTAAGGAAGATTTCCTTACAGGTGAAAGGGCAATATAGGACAAAGATAGATGAAGTTCTTTGCTATTTGGGTTTCTTACCCAGGACCGGGGTTTCATTGACATTTTCCTGTCGTAATAGTCGTGAGTTGATTTTGGTGACGATGACGAGCCGGTCTTGCCAAGGGGATAAATTTTGTGTTTCCACATTCCTACATTAATATTTCACTACTTTTTTTATTCTTCCAGGGAGAACAAATTGTTTTCTTTTAATTTCATCTTTAAGTACTCAGTATCACTGAATCACACACATGGTTATCGGTAGGTGCTCAGTGTACACCGAAAACTTGTGGACTTTACACCGGTCTAGTTTAACTCTAAATTCACATTTTAGGTATGGTTTAAAACTTCTACGTCATACCTTTTTTTCTCGAATTTTAGAGTAAAACTAAAAATATAATTAATAACTTTACTAATTGTAATCTAAAAATTTTTTGTAATATTTGTTAATTTTAGACCCGGCAATCCTATTCCTAGCTATTTACAGTAAAGAAAACTTGTGCTCACATAGGACTTTGTACAAAAATGATCATATTACTTGTTTATTTAGCTCTCTGGATCAGGGATGGATCAGCAACTAAAAGAACCACTAAACACATACAACTTGAATGAATCTCAAAGGCATTATTATACTGAAAGACACCAGACTCAAAAGTGTATACACTTTCGTATGATTCCATTCATGACACTCTTAAAAAGACCACGCTACAGTGAGGGAGAAGGAGGAATGATTTTAAAGGGATAGCACAAGGGAGTTTTCAGGGTGATGGAGCCGTTTTGTGTTCTGATTATGGTGATGACTACCAGACTGTGTAAGTGTGTTAAAATTCACACAACTAAACAAAAGAAAAAGTAAATTTTACAGTATGAAATTTAATTTCACCTTTTTGTTTTATGAGGCTACTAGAAAGTTTTTAATTACATATGTGGTTCACATTATCTATTGGACAGCACTCTACTTATTACTAAAAGATGTTAGAATCCGCACTAATATGCTGACATGAAAATGTGTACATTTGAGATTATCCCTCAGAAACCAAACTTGGCTGTTAAGAATTAGCCACAAAGCCCAAGCACTACTTACCACTTTTTCCACAATAAATATGGTTTCATTTTCATGTAGAATATTTTTCAGAGGGTTTGGTTGGCCTTTGCTGATCAACTGCACTTGAATATCAGCCTATTAAAAACAGATTAAAG
Organism: Cephalophus harveyi; assembly: GCA_006410635.1. Classification (NCBI taxonomy): domain Eukaryota; kingdom Metazoa; phylum Chordata; class Mammalia; order Artiodactyla; family Bovidae; genus Cephalophus; species Cephalophus harveyi. The sequence goes on along the minus strand of SJYT01067879.1, from coordinate 489,740 downwards.
TCCAGCAATGTTATAGATACATATATATATATGTACAAATATTTAAACGCATAAAAGACCAGTTCTATGCAAGTAACTAAAAAAAGAGAATTTGAACAAGACTTAATGTTTTAAAAATACAATTTCATTTATTCTTTGCCCATGTTGTTTTTCATGTTGAGAAAATCTAGCTGGGGAATTCCCTAGAAGTCCAGTGCTTATGACTCCAAGCTTTCACTGCAGAGGGCATAGGTTCAATCCCAGGTTGGAGAACTAAGATTCTTGCAAGCCTAAAGTGGTCAAAACAACGACAAAACCTAGCTATTATATTTTGTATCTGTATGCTTCAAGGCCCACCTAGAGAGCACCCTGCCTTGTAAGGCCTTTTGATTAGGATCTCATTGACATTCTCTTCCCCTATCAACCTGGATTTACCGTTAGGAACCATAAAATTAGCTCTTTACTAAACATTATTTTTTCTGATTGTTCCATGAAATTTAGAACTTTATCACTTTATAGGTACTGTGTATTTCTTCATTCCAATTACAATAAACATTTATTGTAGGAAAGTTTGAAAAGAGAGAGCTAACAGATAAAACTCATCTATATTCTACTAACCAGAGTTGTTGCTCAGTCCCTGAGCTGTGTCCAACTCTTTGCCACCCCACGAACTGCAGCACACCAGGCTCCTCTGTCCTCCATGATCTCCCAGAGTTTGCTCAAATTCATGTCCACTAGGTCGATGATGCTATCCAACTATTTCATCCTCTGCTGCTCCCTTCTCCTTTTGCCTTCAATCTTTCCCAGCATTAGAGTCTTTTCCAGTGAGTCAGCTCTTCACATCAGGTGGCCAAAGTACTGGAACTTTAGCTTCAGCAACAGTCCTTCCAATGAATATTCAGGGTTGAAGTCCTTTTTCTTGAGGTTTGATCTCCTCGCAGCCCAAGTCTTCTTCAGCACAGTTTGGAAGCATTAATTTTTTGGCTGTCTTCTTTCTGGTCCAACTCTCACATTCATACGTGACTACTGGAAAATCTGTAACTTTGACTATGTGGACCTTTGTCAGCAAAGTGACGTGTCTGCTTTTTAATACACTTGTCTAGGTTTGTCATAGCTTTCCTTCCAAGGAGCAAGCATCTTTTAATTTCATGGCTACAGTCACAGTCCTCGGTGATTTTATAACCCCCCAAAATAAAATCTGTCACTGCTTCCACTATTTCCCTTTCTATTTAACATGAAGTGATGGGGCCAGATGACATGATCTCAGACCTTTTTTTTTTTGGCTGTGCCAGGTCTTAGTTGTGGCATGCAGGATCTTCGATCTTTAGTTACAGCATGTGGGACCCAGCTCCCTGACTAGGGATTGAACCCAGGTCCCATGCATTGGGAGCGGGGAGTTTTAGCCACTGACCACCAGGGAAGTCCCTTAGATTTTTGAATGTTGAGCTTCAAGCCAGCTTTTCCACTCTCCTCTTCACTCTCATCAAGAGGTTCTTTAGTTCTTCTTTGTTTTCAGGCATTAGAGTGGTATCATCTGCACATCTGAGGTTGCTGATATTTCTCTCAGCAATCTTGATCCCAGCTTGTGATTTCATCCAGCCTGTCATCTTGCATGATGTACTCTGTATAGAAATTAGACAAGCAGGGTGACAGTATACAGTCTTTATATACCCTTTTCCCAATTCTGAACCAGTCAGTTGTTTCATGTCTTGTTCTAACTATGGTTTCTTGACCCACATAGCCAGAGTAGTCACTACTATTGGTGTATATGTTGCCTAATCTTTTCCCAGACATATAAATAAACCTACTTAAATAGAAATAGATTATTTTGATAATGCACTAGATTTTTGCTTAATAAGTAAATAGAATATTTTAAGTTTTATATCATGAACTTCTTTCCATGCCATTAAACTTTTTTAGGCTGTCTAGTGCCATGGAGCTACCATCACATAATTAATTCCGTATTATTCAACATTTGTGCATTTTCAAATTATATGCTATAATCACTGATAAGGAATATTCTTTAATTACTACCTCCTCTGCACCCCACAACATGTGGAGCCCCTCCACCCAGGGATGAACCCATGCCCTCTGCAGTGGAAGCTCGGAGTCTTAATCACTGGACCAACAGGGAAGTTTCCCTTTAATTACTTTCTTAAGATGAGTATCTAAAACCACACTGATACTGTCAAATTGACTTTCAAATGTCATATTCACATACTCACATTCTCATTTTACGTCAACACACTATTTACATTCTTTTTACCATCTCACCTAGCAAAAAATACTATCTTGTTATTTTATAAATTTCATTTATTCGATCACTAATGATGGTGAACAGCCGCTAATATGCTTATTATTGACAATTATCTCTCATTACTTGAACCTATTTAATTTCTTAGTTTGGAAATCGAAGCATTTAGATACCAAGTACAGAGAGCAAAGGATGCTTTGTTACTCTAACCTACTAAACTCCGAGTTTAATAGTTTTTGGCTGCACTAGGCCTTCAGTGCTGCGCGTGGGCTTCTCACCGCAGTGGCTTCTCTCAGTGCAGGGTACAGGCTCCAGGAGGCTCAGGCGCAGTAGTTGTACCCGCAGGTTTAACTGCTCCAGGGCATGTATGATCTTCCCAGGTCAGGAATCAAACCCGTGACCCCTACACTGGCAGGTGGATTTTCAACCACTGAACTAGCAGGGCAGCCTCGTATCTCCTTCGTTCTTGATCAAATACTGTTGTGGATTGAATTGTTGTTGTTCAGTCACTAAGTTGTGTCCGACCGACTCTTTGCAACCCCATGGACTGCAGCACGCCAGGCTTCCCTGTCCTTCACTATCTCCTGGAGTTTGTTCAAACTCATGTCCACTGAGTCAGTGATGCCATCCAACCTTCTCCTCCTGCCTTCAGTCTTTCCCAGCATCAGGGTTTTTTTCAATGAGACGGCTCTTTGCATTACGTCACCAAAGTACTGGAGTTTCAGCTTCAACATCAATCCTTCCAACGAATATTTAGGACTGATTTCCTTTAGGATTGACTGGTTTGATCTTGCAGTCCAAGGGGCTCTCAACAGTCTTTTCCAACACTTATTTTTATCCTCTACCTATTCATAATGATGTCATAAATGATATCCTCAGCTAGTCTTTTAGACATAATTTATTTTAGTTTGTTAACTGTTTTAAAGGATTAAGTTCTATGAGAAGTTTTATCTATGGAACACTTGGCATGTTAGATGCTTAATAAATTCACAAATGTTTACAGCAGCTTTATTCAAAACTATTAAAAACTAGAAACAATCCAGTCTGAATGGCAAATGGATAACCAAACCGCATTCATACAATGGACTATTACTCAACAATAAAAAGGGATGAACTACTGATACACACAACAACACAGGCAAATCACAAATGCAGTATTCTCAGGACTTCAGCAGTTAAAAGTCTGTACTTTCAATGCAAGGGGTGAAGGTTCAGTTCCTGGTTGGGGAAGTAAGATCCCACATGCCATGTGGCATGGCCATTAGAAAAAAAAAAGAAAAAACACAGAAAACAAACGCATTATACTTATTGAGAAAAGCCAGACAGAAAAGGTATAAATCATATGGCTTTATTTATATGACATTCGGAAAAGGCCACACAAAAAAACAGATGTAAAACAGATCAGTAGTTGCTAGGGAACAGGGGAAAGGGTTGAGTATAAAGGGACATGAGATTTTTTGGAGATCATAGGAATGTTCTTGATTATGGAGGTGGTAATACAACTAAATGCATTTGTAAAAATTCATAGAACTGTACTCTAAAAGGGTGAAATTTAATGTATGTAAATTAACTTTGATAAACTCAACTTTTAAAAACAATTTTAGGATGACTGAGTTGTTTAAAAACCAAATAAATTGTTCATACCTCATAGATAAATGGGTCTTTACAGATTCCTTTCTTTTTTTCATCAAGTTCCCTGAAATGCAGAAACACATATGAAAAACAAAGCTACAGTATTTTGTCATTTAAACTCTGGAGTTACTGAGAGAAATTAAAAATTCAGAATACTCATGACAGCACTAAGGCACAGCTGGGAAAAGAGAAGCAGAAAAATAGCATTAGGTTAACAAGGAAAGAAAAAACAGAGATGTGGTAAAGATTAATAGACAGCTGCCCCTTGGGACTTCCCTGGTGGTCCAGCAGTTAAAACTATGTCCTTTCAATGCAGGGGGCACAGGTTCGATCCCTCGTTGGAGAACTAAGATCCCACATGTCCTGAAGTACAGCCAGAGAAAAGATAGACAGCTGCCCCAAACTGGGTACAACTGCTTCTCAGAGGCAGCAGGAAATTAGGTCACCTACCTCTATTCTTATACCTTGTAAAACACAATACCAATTACTATTAAAATGTAATTTACTACATGACTTTTGGGAAGCAAAAATAACTGAAATCAGTGGGTAATTATGGAGAAGTTATTTAAGAGTCCCAGGCCTTGAGTTTCTATTGTTATCCTCCCTGTTTTCATGAGTTGACACCAAAAAATTAGTAAGCTGGATAACACTAAAACATTTTTAAAATGGAAGCACAAAATGTTAAGATACATTGTAATTATCATTTTATTGAAGAAAGTTGATCCTGGGGCTTCCCCGGTGGCCCAGTGGTAAAGAATCCACCTGCAAATGCAGGGGACATGGATTCAGTCTCTGATCTGGGAAGATCACACAAGCCTCGGGACAACTAAGCCCATGCGCTACAGCCACTGAGCCCGGGCTCTGCAGCCCAGGAACTGAGATGACTGACGCGCACGCGCCCTAGAGCCTGTGCTCTGCAGCAGAAGTCACCACAGTGAGAAGCCTTCACACTGCAGCCAGAGTAGCCCTGTCACCGTGTCTAGAGAAAAGCCCCAGCAGCAACGAAGACCCAGCACAGCCAAAAATAAATAAGTAAAATTATACATATGAAAAAAGTTGATCCCAAAGCATGTAAACTATAAACTATTAAGATACCAAAAATGCACATCAGCTTGATCTACACTCTAAAAGAGAAAAGAATCTTTAGAGTCCTAAAGGAACCCAACAAAATAGCTTCAGGATACCATTATTTGATCCACTCTGTAACTCATTGAAATAAAAACTAGGCCTGTGACTGATTCGCTTTGGCCATTTTGGACAAGGCTGTGACTTTTTTCCCTATATTTATTTCTTTGGCTGTATCAGGTCTTAGTTGCAGCACACAGGATCTTTGTTGAGTCACATAAGATTTTTCACTGGGTCATGTGGGCTCTCTAGTTGTGACTCTCTGCGTCTGGAGTGCGTGGCCTCAGTAGGTGCGTGGCTCGAGAGACATGTGGGATCCCCCACCAGGGATCGAATTTATGTCCCCTGCATTGCAAGGTGGATTCTGAACCGCTGGACCACCATGGTAAGTCCCTGAGAAAAGAAGTTTATCTTTATGCATGCGTAACTCAAGGATCATTCAACCACCATTCAATAATCATTTCACCAGTATGTATTTTATGGGCAGGCACTCTGTGAACAAAAAAGTGTTGCCTGTCCTTCTGATACACCACCAATACTGCCTGCCATCAGCCATCAGCCACTGCAGCTACCTTGGTGCACCCTGAGGAGAATTCAGGACTAGACAGTTAAGATACACACCAAAGGAGTAATTTCAATGAGCCCAGACTCCCACATCTTCCCAAAAGTGGAAAAGCACTATAATCATTAACTTGAGATGTCTATTCTTGGGATTAGTAGGAAACTTTTGATGTTCAACTACATTTTTGCTTATTTCCCTCAGCAAAACTCCTATATATTCTGGCTCCTCCCTTACCTTTTAGGAACAGTTCTTTAGAGCTATCTGAAGCTGATTGCCAGGCTATGCTACTCAGTAAGGCCCCTGAATAACAGTAATTCTAGGTTGTGCATTTTTTAAGTCAACAATTCTTACTAAATGTCTAAGATATAAAACAAATGCATAGTTCCTGGCTCACAGTCTTGACTGCAGCCAACAACTGCAATACAGGGTGATGAGCCTCAAAGAGGGGAGTGCAGGGTGCTGCGGGGGCGCACAGGAAGAGACTTTGCTAGAGGGCTTCAGCTTTATCCTGAAAGCTTAGAGGAGCTCACTACAAGATTTTAAATGAGAAAATCTCCCTGACTTCCTGATGTGGAGAGATAAACTTGGAGGCCAGAAAATAACTGAATAATTTGTAGTACTGAAAAAAGTGATGATGGTAAACAAAGCAGTCAGGATGCAGGGAAAACAAAGGTAGCTGGTGACTGACTAGATGGGATGGAGGTGGCGGAAAATAGAACCAAATGACAGCCTTGGACTTGGAACTCTTAACTCAGAGACAGAATTCAGGAAACTGTCACAGTGCAGGGAACAGATGGAACAGGGAACAGTTCGCAGATAATGAGTTTGAGATCTCATTTGGACATTTCCAGTAGGCAGGTGGCTACACAGGTAATATGAGGGATTAAAGAGAAGACACACAATTGATGCTTCAAAAGTGGAGAGAAATACTAACACCTATGAAAGAATTACAAAAGAGTCTAAGTAAAATTTATCAACAAGGGACTGGTTAAATAAATATAAACTAGCCAAACAATGAAATATTATATAGCCACTAAAAACAGATCTATAGGCTGTCATACTGAAAGCTACCTAACATATTGTTAAATAAAAGAAAAAGCTAGTGAGGGACTTCCCTGGTGATCCAGTGGCTAAGACTCCCGGCTCCCACTGCAGGGGGTGCCTGGTTTCAACCGCGTCAGGGAACTAGATCCCACAAGCCGAAACTAAAGATCCTACACGTGGCAATGAAGATCTCAGGGGCTGCAACTAAGATTTGGTGTACCAAATAAACAAATACAAATAAATGCTAAAAAAAAAAAAAAGTGATCTTTCTACAATGCTGAAAAAATTGACAAGCAGTACCACTTTTATAAGCAGGATAAAAAGCAATGAAGACAAAAAAAAGGGGTTAGATTACAGCAGTTGGTTATCAAAGTGTGGTGTCAGGCCAGCAGCATCTGCTTCACCTGAAATTGATTAGAAAGGGACTCTTTAGCCCTACCCAGAACCTGCTGTTGTTCAGTCCCTCAGTCTTGTCTGACTCTGTGACACCATGGACTTAAGTACGCAGGCTTCCCTGTCCTTCACATCTCCCAGAGTTTGCTCAGATTCATGTCCATTGAGTCAGAGATGCTATCTAACCATCTCATCCCACTCCACCCAAGCCTACTAAATCAAAAATTCTGGAGGTGGGCCCGGCAATCTGTTTTGCCAACTTGCCAGGTGATTCTGATTCACGCTCAAGTTTGAGAACTACTGGATTAGATTTTTGTGTCGGATACAGAACTGGATGGAATCCACTTTATTACTAGTACTTCACTATATGAAGACTCCCTTGCTGGCTCAGATGGTAGAGTCTGTCTGCAACTGGGAAGACCCGGGTTGGATCCCTGGGTCGGGAAGATGCCCTAGAGAAGGAAATGACAACCCACTCCAATATTCTTGCCTAGAAAATCCCATGGATGAGGGAGCCTGGTGGGCTTCAGTCCATTGGGTCGCAAAGACTCGGGCACGACTGAGCGATTTCACTTTCACTATACGAATAAAACGAAGTCCTAGGGCACTGTAAAACAAGTGTTTTGAAGAGCAGACACACCATCACGTTATCACTATGGCTGCTGCTCAAAAAACGATCTTGAATAAACTATAAAACACGTTTCACACCAGCAAGGCTTCAAACAGGTGAACTATATCAACATCTAATTTTCTGTATCCTGTTCGATGCCTCTAACATATCACAAGTTGTGTGTGCATTATCAGATTGAATAATACACCTCTCGTAAAATTCGTCACCTTCCACCGCCGGGGACAAAATACACGTTTTCTTCTAAACGAGACTAAAAGCAACAGGGCCTACCGGGCCAACCTTACAATGGAGCAGAAAACCGGCCTCTCTGCCGCTCCCAGATCCCCGGAATGCGAACTCAATTTCCAAATTCGCGCCGGTGGAAACTGGGAAGGCGCTAATCCCCAAGTCTGCGGCAAGAGGATTGGGGCGAAGATCGAGATACCCCAGGGGAGAAGTGCTGTCGCCAAAGCCAAGCCAAAACTAGGGGCTACAACTCACTGCAGGAGACCAGCGTAAAATTCCTCAGCAGCTCGGTTAGCTCCCGACCACATTGCGCCCCAGTTTGACTGCAAGACTCGAAACCGCCAAGCTGAAATGCGCGCCGCGCGCTGACGTACGGGGTCGTGACCTCCTTGCCGGGACTACTTTTACCCCCTCCAACAGGCTCCATTCTACAGTTAAACTATTGTTTTATAGCGCAGAGCGGTGGCTTCGGTCTCAACAGTTTCCCCTTCCCGTAGAAAAAGTTAAAATAAATTATACTGGTTGAGGGGAAAAGACACTCGTCTCGCGAGAGTTGGCCACAGCCTCTCATGGATTACTCCGCGAAAAGGAGTCCCTGGGTTCTAAGAGCTCTTTTTAGCTATGGAAGTCAATAAATACCGTAATTTGGCATATATGAAGAAATAATGTGCTATTTTTATTGTTTTAGCATGGTGGAGAGATATTTTATATCCCTGAATTGATTCTGAGGCGGGGCAGGCTGGGGGGACGAGCTGAAGGTTACATATGGAGTGGGAGTGCTAGGCACTTCCTTTTCCTGTGGGAGCCGCCGGGGTGAGAGGAGCGTGGCCTTCTCCTCTCCCCGCCATGGTAAGTAGAACTCTTCTCCTCTGGACCTGCTTCTTTTTGGGGGGCTTGGCAGGAATGGGCTTGGGTGTTCAGAGCATGAAGTCGTCAGGAGGGGAAGCGAGGAGAAGGAGATGGGGACCAAAGGCGTGTGTTTGTGGCTGGGACGTGGGTAGTAATGCTCTATGGCAGCCATCTTAGAGGCAACGTGTGCGGGCCGGCGCCGGGCGCGTCTGGAGTAACACGGAGGAACCCCAGATAGTTCTTGGAGCCAGAGGGACCTTTGGGATTCTGGTTTCTCTTGGATCTTAGAAAGTATGGGTTCTGCTGAAGACTTGGAAATTCTCAGCATTAGTGTAAGGCTAGGTGAGTCAATTTGGGGTTTTGTGTCTCCATACTCTATTTAATGAGGAATACTTAGGTTTTAAGAGAGATTCCGTTAAACAAAAAACTTTTATTTCACTTATTTCTTATTATGTGTGCTTATCTTAGCGATTGCCTCTGAAAGCATTCTGGTCTTCTTGCCTTAAATTTTGTTTTGTAGCTACTGCATAAATAACGCTTGTAAAAGCACCATGTGCCTTGGGTAGTTCAGTGAACACAATATGCAAAAAGCACTAGTATGCTACTTTGATCGTAATTGGGTTGGTCAAGATGCATTGAAATATTCGACGATGGTAGTGTTGTAGACAGGGAATTGGAGAGGAGGCGGTAATTGGACTTTATAAGCCGTGATCAGAGACACCTGAAGGAGGCTAGGTGAGGAAGGGTATGTTTAGTTAGAATGCTTGTTAGATTTGAAGAAGGAGAGGGATGGCTCTGAGTGTAGGCCTGAGAATCTGGAAGAGAGTGTGGGCTGTGGGCAACGAGGTTGAGCAGGTTCTGTAGGTCATGCTTAGGACCTTTTACTTTCAGGGGGTAAGTTTCTGGAGAAAATTGAGCAAGAAGTAACAAGGCTGTTTTTTAGTAGTAAGTTTTGGAAGATGTGTTTGGAATGGGATGACCGGGAAGGATGGATGTTTGAAATAGAGCCCTGGTAGATAAGATTTGGTCATATTTGGGGTGAGAGAGTTTGGATGACATTAAACTGCATTTTTAAACCCTACACTGTGGTTTTTATTTTGCTCTTTAAGGCCTGATTTGAAAGTTTAATAATAAAGCAATCTCTTTGAAAATGATGGAAATTCTGTAGCAGAACTTGAGAAACTTAGGTGTCTTTCAAGTACTTATTGATGTTAATAGACCTGATGGTGTGTTGATAATTTAGCCTTTGTTTTTGGCTTAAGCGATAATCTACCTCATCAAATTCTAGACCTTTCTGTAAATGAGCCTTTAATGCTTTTGTTGGTGCTTGAGAAGAGTGTTTTTGATGATGTTTTTCAATGTAAATATTTTTTATTTTTTTCAGGCGTGTGCTCGTCCACTGATATCAGTGTACTCCGAAAAGGGGGAGTCCTCTGGCAAAAATGTCACTTTGCCTGCAGTGTTCAAGGCTCCCATTCGACCCGATATTGTTAACTTTGTTCACACCAACTTGCGCAAAAATAACAGACAGCCCTATGCTGTCAGTGAATTAGCAGGTATGGATTTAGCTGTTTCCTGGGTTGACTTTTTAAGGGGTACTTCACAGCAGTGATGAAATTCCACTCCGTTGGTCCGTGTTTCTGAACAGCATGATTTCCCTGGATGTTCTGATGCTGTTTGCTGCCATTCGCAGTAGTCACAGAATGGTGTGGTAAGGAACTAAAGCTTTTGTTTCTGAACAATTTCAGGTCATCAAACCAGTGCTGAGTCTTGGGGTACCGGCAGAGCTGTGGCTCGAATTCCCAGGGTTCGAGGTGGCGGGACTCACCGTTCTGGTCAGGGTGCTTTTGGAAACGTATCCTTTGTTGCACCACCTAGACTGGTCAGCTGTGGCATTTGGCAGACTGAACCTGGCTTATTCATTTTAGTGATTTGAAAATATTTGTGCTCAAGACACTGATGTCCGGGTTAAACACTTCTCACACAGATTTGCTGTTTAGAAGCCTGCTGGGCAGCGCAGGATTTTGCTTGCAATGATGTCGTAATTTGCGCCTGACTCTGTTCTCAGCGACAGTTGCCTGCTGTCAGTGGCTGGTTCAGAAGGGTGACGAAAATTCTTACTGAGCAAGGCATAACCTGATTGTAAGTGCTAAACTTAGAGAAATGTGATTCTTAACTGGGAAAATAGATGTGTCGTGGGGGCCGCATGTTTGCACCAACCAAGACCTGGCGACGTTGGCACCGCAGAGTGAATACAACGCAGAAGCGATACGCCATCTGCTCTGCACTAGCTGCCTCAGCCTTACCAGCGCTGGTCATGTCTAAAGGTTTGTGATACTTTATTTTCTAGGGATCCTGTAAACCTTTCTTACATCTGAACCTGATAGCCTGTGTGAATTCTCCTCATCCTAGAGTGTGTGACTACATTTCCCTCTACTAAATGCTAGTTATAACCACTTCAGTCTAACAACTCAGTGAATACTATGTAATGAGGTAATTTTTACATCGTTTGTCGAAATGATGAGATTCCACTCAATTGGTCCGTGTTTCTGAAACACATGATCTTTGTGGTAGTTCTGATTTGGCAAATATGCCACTTTGATTTTGTGGGTTTGATTAAATTTTTCAAAGGGTTCAGGGTAACCAGGTCAGTGTTAATTGGCTTTGTCAGGTCATCGTATAGAGGAAGTTCCTGAACTTCCTTTGGTGGTGGAAGATAAAGTTGAAGGCTATAAGAAGACCAAGGAGGCTGTTTTGCTTCTGAAGAAACTTAAGGCCTGGAATGATATCAAAAAGGTGGGTTTTGTGGTTCTTCATACAAGTTTGTTGCCAGATTTTACATTTCAAAAGGTTACTGAAAGACAGTATAAGTAAACCTTAGTGGATATGAGAATAAGGACTCTGGAACCATATTCCCTGAGTTTGAAAGCTCATTGCTATGTTAAATTTAGGCAAGTCATTTGTGCCTCCAATTTCCTCATCTGTAAAACTAAAGCTTTTTAAACTATGAAGATTTAATACAGGGGTCAAATCTCAATCAGAATACCAAACTGTACTTTTTTAGGTCTACGCCTCTCAGCGAATGAGAGCTGGCAAAGGCAAAATGAGAAACCGGCGCCGTATCCAGCGCAGGGGACCCTGCATCATCTATAATGAGGACAATGGTATCATCAAGGCCTTCAGAAACATCCCTGGTAATAATTGTGCTGCATACATGTTTTAATTACCTGTGTTACGCAAGGTTACCCAGCTTTTATGATGATGAGATTCCACTTTATGGTCCGTGTTTCTGAAACACATGATTTTGTGGAACTTCTGATTCGTGGCTGAATAAGTACACCATTGATATTTATATTCATGATTAAAATACTTCTTAGATGCTATAAAGATGATCTGCATTTCACTTATGAATTACAGGATCCCTGATTCTCCTTTTCCCTTTACAAAGGAATTACTCTGCTTAATGTAAGCAAGCTGAACATTTTGAAACTTGCTCCTGGTGGTCATGTGGGACGTTTCTGCATTTGGACTGAAAGTGCTTTCCGAAAGTTAGATGAGCTGTATGGCACTTGGCGTAAAGCAGCCTCCCTCAAGAGTAACTACAAGTGAGTATAATTTGTATGCTGGACATAGATGTTTATGCTGTTGTTCAGTCACAAAGTCGTGTCTTACTCTTGGCACTTAAGACAGCGAGGACTTCACCACATATATGCTGTGGATATTGTTCAAAATGGATTTGCCTGTTTTTTTTAAATAATGCATTGTGTTGCCATTTCCTCCTTGTATATAGATGCAATATGTGGAAATAGATTCTGGGGAAGGAAATTCTGATTGGATTCTGTAGAGCTTAAATGATTAATATTTTGTTAAGAAATAGGAATTAAGCCTCTGTTAAATGTTTTTTCTTTCAGCCTCCCCATGCACAAGATGCTCAATACAGACCTTAGCAGAATCTTGAAAAGCCCAGAAATCCAAAGAGCACTCCGAGCACCACGGTAAAGTTTTGATGTTCACAGTAATTCTTGTTCAGCTTCACACTATCACTTACTTCAGAAATATGGGTAATGTATAAACTATTAATAGTAGAGTATCTGCTTTTTTATAGCAAGAAGATTCATCGCAGAGTCCTGAAGAAGAATCCATTGAAAAACCTGAGAATCATGTTGAAGCTTAACCCATATGCAAAGACCATGCGCCGGAACACCATTCTTCGACAGGCCAGGAATGTAAGCAATAATTTGGGTTTTGCTGGACCTGTTGAGTTTTAGAAAGATTTGATTCTTATATTTTCTTCCTAATTTGTTGCAGCACAAAATCCGCATGGATAAGGCAGCAGCAGCACTAGAAGCCAAATCAGATCAGAAAGGGGTTCAAGGCAAGAAGCCTGTGGTGGGAAACAAAGAAAAGAAGGCTGTTGGTGATAAGAAGCTGAAGAAGCCTGTGGTGGGAAAAAAGGCTGCAGGGACCAAGAAACCAGCAGCTGAAAAGAAGCCCACAGAAAAGAAACCCATCTCAGAGGAAAAGAAGGCTGCTGCATAAACTTAAATTTGTTTATTCCATAAATGCCAAATCATTTTGGACAGCTAATTTTGAATAAAGACCTGAACAAAGAGGCAGTGAAAATATGACTTGGATGTGTTGTGTGAGTTGTGGTTTTAGGGTAACTTGTCTTGAGAAACAAATGCTTTAAAGACTTAGAAATACATAGAAACTCATTATTTAGCTTGCCCCCCAAAACCACTTTGGAAAATGGGCCATGTTCCATAAAGATTGGACATTTTTGATGGGCAGATTCAGAGAACATTTTTTAAAGGATAGCAATAAAAAACTGATTTTCCCTTAAGTGTAATAGTCTTCTGTTGATACAATTGGTGGAAGAGATGCTTGCCAACGTTTTAATATTGGGACCCTTTGGTATAAAAAGGGATTCTCTGGTGGCTCAGATCGAAAAGCGTCTGCCTGCAATGGAGGAGACCTGGGTTGGGAAGATCCGCTGGAGAAGGAAATGGCAACCCACTCCAGTACTCTTGCCTAGAAAATTCCATGGATGAAGGAGCCTGGTGGGCTACAGTCCATGGGATCGCAGAGTCAGACACGACTGGGCGATTTCACTTTTGGTATAAAAAGTGCCAGGTGGTTTTTTCCACAGTCACTTGTGTATTTCAGGTTCAATATGCTTGTGCAGATAACTCGGGCCGCTGTCTGAACACCTTGGAAGTGACCTGTGCTTCCCTACTCGGTCTTGTTTTGCATCTCGTTTTGCCCCGCTGGCAGTCTATCCTCCCATTAATAGACCTCCGTTCCTTAGTATGAAAACACTATCCAGCTTAAAATAGTTACTTTCCTGCCCTCTGATTTGCACAGTCCTGTTTGAAGCCCCTTTGCTGTAGCCAGGAATCTGCGCCTGCCTGAACCTTCAACTCAGTAGGGCTCTTGCACTGATGTCCTGTTTGCTGGTGACAGTGCGTCTGCAAGTTCGGAGGAGCTAAACTAGCCTCCACCGATGAAAGAACAGCACTGCTCAGCTGAATTAGTTGACACTCGGTATCTGACCATTTTTATCTCCAGGTCCTTTCCATCGCCAACACCCTTTGCTCTAGGGAGTTATCCCCGGAGTTTTGCGGTTTTCGGTTTACAACCAAGTTTGGGTATCCATGAGTTTTACGTCCACGAAGGGGAAACGCGCGCAGGCGCCGGTAGGGAGAGGCGGCACCGCGCCGGTAGGGAGAGGCGGCACCGCCCCGCAGTGCCGCCAGCCCCTCCCTGGCCGCTCTTCCGCTTCCGGTAGCGCGGAGGTGGCGTCATCATCGAGCGAGCCGGCGGGGCGCTGCCGTGACCGGTCGAGATGTTGACTCGGCTGCAGGAGCTGCGCAAGGAGGAGGAGACGCTGCTCCGCTTGAAAGCGGCTCTTCACGACCAGCTGAACCGGCTCAAGGTGACCCCGCGCCCCCCATTTCTCCACCGAGTTGTTCCTGCGCCCCAGGCCGCCGGCCTCTACGCGGAGCCCAGGCGTCTGCGGCCGATTAGCTTTTCCTTACCTGACCGTCGCGCCCGGACCTGGGGGCGTAGACAGGCACCAAGGGGGAATGGATTTGAGACTATGGGTCCACCCCTCTAAGAATATTGATCTTGTAGGTTTAGGCTGAGGTTCATTCATCTGAGTTTGTCGAATACACTACTACCCCCACCGGACCACTACAGCCCCGTAAACGTGGGCGGCCCGCACCACGCGCTGAGGAAGGGCCACCTCCCGACGGCCCCTGCCTCCCCTCCCGGGCCCCTGCAGCATTTCCTAGCCTCTCTTCAGTACCTCGTATGGTCGCTTGATACAGCTCTGGTCTCACAAAGGCAGCCCACTCGCGGATGTTCCACTGTGCAAAAGAAGACAGCAAGGCCTTGCCAGAAGAGACCCTGCCACAGTACTGGGTTTGCCAAAAAGTTCGTTCGGGTTCTCTGTAAGATGCTACAGATGAACGATGAACGTAAGATGTAAGATGAACGAACTTTTTGACCAAGCCAAATAGTTCCCGGTAGCTTTTCTCCCTGGATCAGTTACCGACTCAGCTGCTTTGTTTAGATTGAAACCCACTAGAGCCATTTCCCAGACCTGTGCGGTGGAAACCCCCTCTAGTGAGATGTTCCTCCTAATCCCTGCTGGGCACTTTCGGGTTATGAAGGCCCTTTGTAAACTGAGACCTATGAAAATAGTGTGCTTTCCCTCAGGACAGAGGCAGTGCCTGCACACGCCTAATGTGTGCGTGCCAACAATGGCTAGGAAACGCTGCCATTTTCCATTCTTCCTGCCTTTGCTATCTCATTACGGGGTAGACAGACTGGGTTGTGTGGAATCAGAAGACACTTGGCTTTTTTAAGGGCATGCTTGTGTTTTCCTCCCCTGAGCTGCTAGGTCTGGGCGAGTGGAACCCTCGCCTCAGCTGGAACACCTGTTCACCCTAGGAGAAAGGGGCAGGAAGCTTTCTATGCTGTTTCCTTTAGAGGCCCGGAAGGCTTGAGGAGCCTCATCCCTTCCCTCTAGAGCTTCACAGAGGTTACATTGTTTTCAGTTCTGATGCCTACCTCTCCGAGCATGCTCAGTACATTTCACCCACATCAGTAGCCCGGTGACATAGTAAAGAAAGTGTCCTCCACTCTTTCTAGGTTGAAGAGCTGGCCCTCCAGTCGATGATTAGTTCTAGAAGAGAAGGTGAGATTCTGCCTTCTCAGCCTGCACCTGAACCATCACATGATGTAAGCTTAATCATTGTGGGCCTGGGGGGAGAATGCAGTCCATTCTGCTCTTATGCTGCTGAGGTATCAGAAATTGTAGATAACCTTATGAAGCCCAAAGAACTCTGGGAAGTGCTAATAAGAACCTTCTGGTTTAATTAACTGGCTAGTGTATATTACTCTTTTAAACAGGGAACATCTACCAGCTAGGTACACTTTGGTTGGCTGTACTATTGTATCGATTCCATCTTTCTACTCTTCCATTCTCTCTAGTCATTCCAATGAACTGGGGAGAGTGTGAAGATCTTTGCAGGAATATGTCAAAATTCCTGCTGCTCTGTGAATAAGTAAGTTTAGGATTTGATAATAGACTGTAGCTTCAACCCCAAAGCCTAGAACTAGAGTTCTAGTCCTCCTCATATCGTGTGACCAAGTGCCCTCAGGAAAATCATCTTCTAGATAAACCATATTTGAACGTTCTCCCAGCTGTGTGTTAAGCATTTAAAACCATTTGAAAGCAGCACATCTAAGCCAGTATATAATTCTTATGTAAGAACCATGTGTGTAAATCAAGTAATCTATCAAATCTAGGGCATTTACTGTGCTCTCATTGTGGCAGTGGGAGGAGGGGGTCAGGGTAGAATTTGGAGAAATAGGAAAGTGGCCACACATCTTAGTGATAGTATTGGGATTGAATATACAATTGAGATTTTATTATTAAAACATTAAGAATTTCTTTTCAGGCTAATGTTTTTCCTGCTAATCCATAATGTCCTTGACTAAAGCAGATGCTGGTGCATGTAGACAATGAAGCATCAATCAACCAAACTGCACTGGAGCTGAGCACAAGGAGCCATGTGCCAGAAGAGGAGGAGGAGGAGGAAGAGGAGGAGGAAGATTCCTGAAGGGGAGAAGAGCCTGGGTTAGTCATGCAAGTTAATTTCTAAGTCTCAGAGAGTTTCTCTCTTCAAAGAATTCTCATGGGCCCTATAGCCTGCTTTAAAAGGAAGCAAGAACTTAAGGAGAATGTGTAGTTGTAAAAACGGTTCCATCAATAACTCAGGTTTCAGAGTGCTTTAACAAAAGTTGGTGACATATAGAAAAGCAGAGATGCAGTGTTTCAGTATTGAGCAGTATTGGTGGTGCTGTGTTTATAGGCTGGTCAGATTGAATAACTGTTCTAAACAAAAAACTTCCTCTAAAGTGTTATTGAGAAAGTCTGGCATCTGCAAAAAGGGCAGAGTTTAAATACAAGGCAGCCTTGCAGCCAACAATACCTCTATTAAGAAAACCAATTAAACACTGTTTGCATGCCACTGAACCCTTGTGAGCAGAGCGAGGCTGCAGTCTAGGAGAGAGATGATAAAGAGGAGCGCAGAGGGCCCCTTGAGAGCACAGCTGCTGCCACCTCTCAGTGACGTCGTAAACTGACTGCTAACATGCCGTGGGTGGCTGCCATAATACCTCGGTTGAGACATCATTATGGTAAAAATGTACTTAGAAATAAGTCACAGATAAATAGCTGTTATGCGGCTTGCCGCTTTCCAGACAACAACAGACCAAAGGATCAGTTCCTCTGGGGTGAACAATACAGTAGTGTGGTTTAAACCCATTTCTAGACTTAGGCATCGTGCCATTGAAGAAGGATCACGAGGCTCGGGAGATTGGATTTTGTAATAAAGAACTGACAGTTAACAGAATAAGAGACACTTCATATTTGAAGTTGACACTCATTTTTGCATATTGTCCCTTTTCCAGTGAATGCACAAATATGTAGTTGCTTGATTTTATAAAAGTAATTTGCCCTGCCCAGAAATAGAAAAGCCAAACAAAACACAACCTCCTCAAGCACAGCTTCTTACATGACTGTTCCAGGAGAGAGCATAGACATATTTGTTAATTGATGTTTCATTAAAGTTATGTTGAGCTACTCTTACATGAAGTAGCCAGAAGCTTAAATGAGCATATTTCTTGGAAAACACAATGTGAATATCATTTTGCAGCAAAAAGCGTCAAAGTATACATTTTGGGGTCTAATGTAAGATACAAGCATGGGTTTTTAAGAGTTGGAAAAGTTGGGTATGAATTCTAGCTTGACGACCAGTTGGTTGCTTGCTTTTCACCTTTTTGGGAATTCTCGCTCTTGTGTCTATAAAATGAGAGTATTCATATCTGCTCTAGCAGTTGCCGGTGTCCTCCTGAGATGCTAATGAGGTATCACTTAAAAATCTAACTTATCGGTAATTCCCTAGCAGTCCAATGATGAGGATTCCCGTGCTTTCACTGCTGAGGGCCCAGGTTCAGTCCCTGGCTGGGGAAGATTGTGAAAGCCGTAGCCCCCAAATTAAAATATCTCAGTAAGGAAGTTTGAAAAAGTTTGGCCTGGGGAGCTTTAAAAATATAGCATGAGCAATGTCGGAAACATCATTCTTGAGAATGAGATCATTCTTAGTGAAAATTACTAGGAAGAAATCTTTTGACTCTCAAAGTGAAGTACCTTTGGATGTGAACACCACTCAAAAGACACTGAGCTTGAAAGTGTTCACATCCAGGTTTTAAACACCAGGTCATATCACTCCTTAGTTTACACACTTCAGTGAGACATTCTCAGAGGTGATGACATCCTCTGTTAGGAAAAGACCCTGGGTGTGAGGAGGGTGTGGTTCTTAAACCTCGTCTGAATGTTTGTATGTTGAAAACACTGTTGACTTATAGAACAGATGTTAGCCTCTTGGGGGAAAAATGATTGATTGTCTGAGGCAGCCTTGTATATATAGTATTGACCAGTATTTAAAATCCTGGCTGTATCTCAGGCTCTCGTAGATCTGCAATGGAACTACCTACTTAGGAGATTTACTGTTTTTAATTTGAAAATGAAATGTGTTTAAACATATATTTATTTTGGTTTTCTATCACCCACTCTCTCAAAGAAGAAAATGAGGGAAGAGGTGCTGACTAGGCAGCCTCATATGATCTAAATCTCAAAAGTTACTTTTCAAAAAAAGAAAGGTGGCCAGTTAGGACATGGCTTTGTGGGTTTTTTGCAGTTTCACTGCCAGCCCACAGGCACGGAAGTCAGTGCCAAGCACCTTGCTCCTCAGCAGGGACGTGTGTCAGGTGTAACTGGTGAGCGGGGAGCCATCGCTCAGTGGAGTGAGCAGTGCGGCGCAGCCCTGGGTAGAGGCCCCAGTGCCAGCTGCCCCAGTCCTGCCCCTTGCTCCTGCTTTCCTCTTGTATGAAGAGGTGGAAGAAATCGATGGGATCTGTTCACAGGCCCACAGGAAAGGTGGCTGGAAGATAAGGGTGCTTGCTGAGAAGAACTGGACAAAGTCCAAAGATTAGAATTCCAGGAAGCCACACTGGTCCAAAGCACTGAACTTGTCCTTAGTGTGGTATTTCCGCCTTCCAGGCTCCTTCCTGTCTTTGCGTTTCCCCGCTCATTAATGCCTGGCTGCTAAATCATTTGATGATTTATTCACTACAGACAGTGAAAATGCCACCACAAAAGCAGAAATTGTTTTCATCCTTTGAATTTGATAGTATATTTATTAGAGTAAGAGATTAGGTTTGTTAAACATCTGGATTAAAATGGTAAAAGGATTTTCAATACAGTTGTTAGGCACTATACACACTGTTGTTTACAATAGCATCAGTACTTGGGTTTGGTGAAAGGTAGATCTCATTTATTTTAATGCCTTGATCCATTTGTAACATTCAGAGTAACTCCACCATTTTAGAAACACTAATCCAAACTTAAAGAGACATAGCACTAAATATCCACACAGTATATTTAAAAATAAATATAGAAATACAACCAGAAGTCTACAAACCATCACAGTAGACAGACTGGTGGAGCCCCAGCTATCATGGCAGTGAAGGGCTCTGGCTAGATTTTGATGGAAATTTGCTGAATTCTACACCAAAAGCAAGAACATAATAAAATAACATGATACACACTTTCTGATGCTCATTTTTATAGCAGCAAAGCATGCTTCACATGCACTGCCTGTGAAGGATCTTACAAGGCTCCTTCCTGCTCAGTTAGAAGGTATGCCTGGCAAGAATGAAGTACCACCAAGTGTCAAAGAATCCCGAAAATAGAGGCGAGCAGCCAGTTCATGGTGTGGGAAAGAGCAGTGCAGTTTTCAGTAAGAATGACTACCCACAGTCACCAGAGTTTCACTGTAATTCAACATTGCACATGTTTTCATCATCAGTATACACAAAAATAGCCCCAAGCACAAAGCCAATCCACTCAGGGGAATAACAATAGTAATAAGAGTAGAGATGGTAATATTGAAAATGACACAAATAGAATTTTGGCACATGCTGTGTTCTTCATCCTTTGTCACAGGTGAAATGCACATCTGAACAAAGACAGGCATGGGAAGGCCGCCCGGAAGCAGCATGGCATGCCCCTGGGCAGGGACTGCTGCTTCCCTACCACTCAGACGCCAGCTGCGTGGGTAGGTGTGCTGGGCTGGTTAAGGCCGATGGTGGAGCAGAGCCAACCTGCAAAATCCACTTCCTCAGCATCAGATCTCTTGATAAAAGCATGAACCTGTGTGTGAGGAAATAGAAAGTGTGCTTAAAAACCAAGAAAGAAAATGCCAAGAGTCCTGGGTCTGGAGGCTGTGCTGCTCTTGGAAGGAGCTCCAGGAGCCTACCCTTGTCCAAGTGCCTGCCTAGAGCCCCAGCTCCGCTGGTCTTACGCCTTCCCTGAGCCTGCTCTGCATGAGATGGAGACAGCAGCTCTGCCTTGCAGCTGTTGAAGGAACAAGAGAATTGATGGACTTGAAAGCACATGTTACACTGACCAGGCGCTACACAGCATGTAAGTGCCGACACTTAGAAGATTCCCACTCCTCTGCTGCCACACAGGAGACAGTTACTTGGTGAGGATGCTGAATACAAAAGTAAGCCAGTCAATACTGCAGAAAGGCCTTGTCCCCCTGTGGGGCGAGCTGGCCCTTTCTTTCCCTGGATCCCCTCTGGCTGCAGGGTTATCCCTGCTCTTCCATTAAACTGATGGGAAGACCGAGGAGACGTGTTTGGGGTCCTGCAGGCCCCAGATCAGCTGGGTCACAGCAGTCAAGGCAGAGTAGGGTGTGGGCTCAGCAAGCACTGGATGGGTGACTGACAGGAGAACAAATGAAATGCAGCAAATGACAGTGTAAGGATTTGAAATAAATCACTTACCATGAGTTGCTTCAAATCTGCTCTCTCTGCAGGGTTTTTTATTAAGCTTAAAGGAAGAAAGACAGTGTGAGCTATTGCCTGCTGCTGGTTCTAACTCACATTACTTCATGTGCGCATACCTGTCCTCCCCACACCCCATGGGCTCTGAGGAAGAGTGCCTAAGCCTTACCCACCTTCCTGGTCTTAGCAGAGTATCATGCCCACAGTAGGTTAATAAACACTTGTTGAATTAAATTAAGGCCAAAAGGCAACAGGGCAGTCCCTTTACAGCAGGTGCTGAGCGCAGCAGCTGTTCTGCCCCTGCTACAGTCAGACACCTGAGTCCTAGCGCTCTGGAAGAAGGGCAGCAGCTAAACGGTGAAAGGCAGAGCTGTGCTCCCCAAGAGGGATGGGGAGCCTGACAAAACCAAAGTACTTTCAGAGAACGAGGAGGTGACTTACCATTTATTCACAAAATCTTGAAACTCCAGACTGAATACTCCACTGGGCAGTTTTGGAGGAGGCTGCAAGTACACACAGAGACCTAAGAAGTGTCCTGCTCTACCCACCTCCCTTCTCCACTCCCACCTCTGGGCAGTGCCGGGAGGCCAGCGGCTGCTACCGCTTACCCTGTTGGAGCGCGGTCAGTCTCAAACCAGTCAGAACTGGGGCCAAGTCAGTGTTCTGACTACCCACCAGTCTAAATCTGACTAAAAGTGAGTGGCTGAATAAATCATTTCCTTTCTGATCCTCTGCTGCTGCTGCTGCTAAGTCGCTTCAGTTGTGTCCGACTCTCTGCGACCACATAGACGGCAGCCCCACTGGGCTACCCATCCCTGGGATTCTCCAGGGAAGAATACAGGTGTGGGTTGCCATTTCCTTCTCCAATGCGTGAAAGTGAAAAGTGAAAGGGAAGTCGCTCAGTCGTGTCCGATTCTTAGCGACCCCATGGACTGCAGCCCACCAGGCTCCTCCATCCACTGGATTTTCCAGGCAAGAGTACTGGAGTGGGGTGCCGTTGCCTTCCCCGCTCTAAGCCTCAGCTGACCCTTTTTAGCTGAGGCTGCACCACCATACGTCTGGGAGTGTGGCAGGGAAACAGCCAGCAACTACTAGGAGCTGGAGTAAGGAGGATGTGCAAACCACCAGGCATAGTCCAGCCCTGACAGCACCTGTGGGTATCACAGAAGGCTGACCGATAAAATGTTTACCTGCTTCTGAGCGCTGAAGGAGTGGAGAAAGGTTAGTAAAACATTAACTGGCAGAGAGCTGGGTCTGGAAGAATGTTGGGTCCCAGCAGGAAAGGATGACCTTCCTGATATAAATACTACAGTCTACCTTCCTTGCATCCTTATGCAGCTTAGAGCAGACCCTCCACTTCCCTTCTCTGTCCCACAGTGCTTAGCACAAAGCTGGGCAGTCAGGCAGTGAAGAGCTGAAATGAGCCCAGTAACCTGTGAACCAGTGGCAGTGATTTTTTTAAACTGGTGTGGTGAGCCAGGATTTTCCCTGTTGAATTTGTAATGACCAAGAGGACTTTTTGACCCTTTGGGGGTCTAGTTTTAGAGAGAAATGAGAAAGCATGAAAAGTTATTCCACTAGTCTCGGAGAGAGTGGGGCAATGCCCGTTTCCACGCTCCTCAGTGGAGTGGGGGCCTCCAGCTGCCTCCCAAACAGGCCAGAGCTCGCCCCTCTTCCTCTACCCATGCTGCTCCTGAGGCCAGCAGTGCCGGCCTTACCATCTGAAATTCTGTCCTGCCCTCCAGCCCTGCCCCGCCCTCAGAGCAACCACGGCTCTAGTCCAGAGCTTCTAATTCCCCCAGGCCCATACTGATGAATACTTGTCAGGCTCATCCTTCCTCAATCCCTTTTACATTTAAACATACTGGCATATATATTTCACAGATAATATATCTTCTTTGTATTAAAGGGACAGGGGAGCCTGGTGGGCTGCCGTCTATGGGGTCGCACAGAGTCCGACACGACTAAAGCAACTTAGCAACAGCAGCAGCAATAATTTAATCACCTGTAATTCCATCACTATGAGATAACCACTGTCATATTACTTTCCAGACTTTATGTGCACATAATATGCATACATAGATTTTTTTAAAGAATCAATCATAGTATACATACTCTTTTACAACCTTTTTCCGTACAATTTATAATGAATATTTCCCATATCTTTCTACACTGTCACCTGTTACGCTCATTGCTTTACATAGAGAAAATGCATGTGTTTGCCTTGCTTTTGCTACCCAATCTAAGACCTGAGACTTGCTTTTCCATCTCTGCCTGGATCCCTACCTCATTCCTACCACCACCCCAAGGTGCTTACTATTAGCACATAGAAACTGCACAATGCTTGGTGGAAAAAAAGAAATGCCTGGTGAATGAAGGATGAGAATGCATACAATGGGCAGGTGGAGGCTCCTGAATCAGAGAGGATGAGGGACTCCGAGCTACGTGAAGACGCTCCTGGGGAAGGGACAACCCATGCTGTGGGAACAATTCAGAGGTTTCCCAGACAGATGAACTGTGAGTTTTTTCCTTAAAAGCAAATAAATTCCAAGGTCACAGAAGCCATGCAGTACCTTACCTCATTGACTATGTAATCCAACAACTCAAAAATTGCCATTGGAGGTCGGCTGTCCATTCCATAAGCTGTTAAATTTTATGAAAAGAAAAAAGAAAACTTCTCAGAAACAGGTTAACTGCCAGTTCGAGGCTAGGGGTGGGCATGGATCTTAGGGACTAGCACAAAGTCGTGGACGATAGAGACAGAAGAGCCACAGGTAAGGCCTGAACACGGGGGCCAGCCAAAGCCACAGCTGGCCAGGGTCCGAGTCTGGGTTCTGCCACACCCAAGACTCGTGACCAGCCCCTCTGGCGACCCACCACCGGCTACCCTTGCCCGCTCTGTTTCTCCCCCATTCACGCCCTCGTGTGGGCCTCAGACAGCAGTGTCCTGGCAGGGACAACGTCTGAAGGTAATGGCAGGGCCAGGATCTTCCAAGTACTGGGTTTACTTTAGTCCAGAGAGGCGGGCAGTGCTACACAGTGCTAACCTCCTCAGAGTCAGACTTGGCCACTTACAAGTGTACGTGGCAAGTCAAGCACCCCTGTGCCTCAATTTCCTCATAGCTAAAATGGAAATTATAATAGTGTTCATACACAACTGCTATTAAAATTAGACAATGCTAGGCAAATCTATGGAGACAGAGTAGACTGGTGATGGCTAGGGTGTCAGGTAGGGGAGCTGTGACTGACTGCTAATGGAAATGGCTTCTTGTGGAGGTGATGGAAACGTTCTTGAATTACAAAGTGGTAATGACTGCATGATATGGAGAAGTATACTAAAAACCACTGAACCGTACACTTTAAAATGTGCATTTTATGTTATGTGAATTTTACCTCAATTAAAAAATCTACCTAAAGTCATGATTTTTTAAATTAGATAATACATATAAAATACTATGCGCAGTGCCAGGAACACAGTGGGCACTTAACAAATGGTAGGAAGGAAGATGTTGGCAATGATAATAATCTCCTACACTGGACCCCATGCTCTGCTTCCCCCTTGCCCCAGCCTGGCAGCCAGAGACAGGAATCAGCCTTCCAGAAACCCCTGATGGAAAGGACCACCCACAGTCCAAGCTGGGGCCACACTGGGCCACTCACAGCTGAGTGGCCTCCCGGGGGTCCTTGGCCTGGGCGGGGTCTCAGCCGCATCTCCCTCCACCTGGCACCCAAACATCAGCTCCAGCTCCTTGGCATCTGGAGGAGGGATGGGATACCTCCCGACCGCCATCTCAACCAGAGAGAGCCCCATGCTCCAGATGTCCGACTGCACGGAGTAATGGGTCCCCTGGAGTCGCTCTGGCTGCAGGAGAGACAGACACAGTTATCACCTGTGAGCTAACCTGGCCCATGCAGAGAGGGATGGGTGAGTCCTCATGAATGCCTGGGACTTCTGTCCCGCTGAGGCCTGTCTGCAGTGCAGGAATGCTGGGCTACCCTGCCTGGTCCCAGCCCTGGCTCTACTGATGCATTTTATCTTTTGCCCCTTAGCAAAGCTCACATCTTGTTTCAGGACCTCCACTAACCTCTTTAATTTGGCTCCCCTTCTGCCCCCAATAATCTGTTTACCAAATCCTAGCTGGCCTTTGTGGCTCTGACTCCTAATTGATGTCTCCCCGCAACCTACCCTGAACTAACAGTATCCAACCCAGCTGGACCCTGGCCGAGCCTCAGCTGTAGTTCCAGCTCTGCCCACCCTGGTCTTGCATGTGCAGGAGAGCCTATCCAAAGCCCAGCATGAGAGACTCATCTTGAGTCCTGAATCCAAAATACAAAGTTTCTGGAACATGGGTCACAAATGAGGTATCAGTGGGTAGAAAGAACACTGGCCTTGCAGGTAAGAACAGCTGAGTTCTAAGACCAACTCTGCCACTAACTCTCTGTTCTGGACAACATGGAAAACTAGAAAAGGCAAAGGATCTGGGGTCAGGAGATCTAGGTTCAAGTCCCAAGCTGAGACTTAAAAGCTAGGTGATCCTGAGCCTGTTTCCTCAGCTGTAAAATGGGGCTAATGATGATAGTAACAACAAAACAAAATACCTACTCTGCTACCTAGGGCACCGAGAAGGTCAAACCAGATGAAAATGTATGTTAGATGTTGCAAAATGTTATGCAAATATGAGTTGTTATTGGTGGAAATAGTGGGAGAGAAGTACATAGTGCTTATTTTTATTGAGCATTAATTGAAATAAAACATGTATTTCAAGAACCCTATCAAAGAATCTTTATTCTGACCATCATACACTTATGTGGTTCACTCAATCATGTCCAACTCCTGGCTCCTCTGTCCATGGGGATTCTCCAGGCAAGAATACTGGAGTGGGTTGCCATGCCCTCCTCCAGGGGATCTTCCTGATAATAAAACATGTATTTCAAGAACCCTATCAAAGAATCTTTATTCTGACCATCATACACTTATGTGGTTCACTCAATCATGTCCAACTCCTGGCTCCTCTGTCCATGGGGATTCTCCAGGCAAGAATACTGGAGTGGGTTGCCATGCCCTCCTCCAGGGGATCTTCCTGACCCAGGGATAGAACCAGGTCTCCCACATTGCAGGTGGATTCTTTACCATCTGAGCCACCAGGGAAGCCCTCATACCCTTATACAGACATCAAATTCATTTCTCCCATAGGGTTTTTTACCAACTCCAACAGTGAACTATTTTGGAACTGACCACGTAACCACAAAACCCAAACCACTAAACCCAGGATCAATATAAGTTCCAGGGCCTATAAACTGATTTTAAATCCAAAGAGTTAGCAGTTGAGCTAGCCCAGGGTGCTAGCTGCTCAGTTTTTAGACATTCAGGGCCCACGGGTTTCATGTCTTTTAGCCACTGGAATGGGGGGGATGCAGATGTCGGTCAGCGCCCGGTGAATCATGTTGCCAGTGGCTGGAATCACTTGTGGGAAGGGGACTGGCAAGCAGGAAGAGGATGGGAGCAGAACCTGCCACACGGGGGCCAGGAGCAGCTGCCAAACTGTACCGAAGAGCAAGTGAGGGCCTGCAGTGCAAGGTGGACTCACCGGCCGGGAGGCCTGGCTTTCAACCCTGGCTCTGCAACGGGAAGTGCATGGGTCACCTCACCCCCGAGTCTAGATTTCCTTATCTCTAAAATGGGACAACCATATGGTTCAAATGGGATCATCACTGCAGGACGTGAAAGTGCTTGAAAGACTCCATACAAAACACAACGTGCTAAGACGCCCTGAACCCCTGTGCCAACCCCTCCTTTCACCTCCGAAGACCACCCCAACTTCAAGAAAGGCTCCTCTACTGGGCCCCAGTCAGCCCTCACCCAAAGCCACGTTTCCCCTTTCTGAACCGTTCTGAATCCGGGCGGGCCATGTTCCCGCCCATTTGTCAACCACACGTTCACCCACTGGGCCAAGCATTCCCTGAGCACCGACCATGGCCCAGGCCCCAAACTGGACCCTCAGGACACCAGAGGCACCCGCGGGCTTACCCCTGCCCCTCAGGGAGCTGGCTGTGTGGGGGAAGCAAGGGAACACAGCCATGCTGCTGAGGGCGCAGGTGGGGGAGGTGGGGGGAGCCAGAGCAGCAGGAAGCAGGTGGGGGGACTCGGGGACCTCAGGCTGTCGGCTGAACCAGATGCCAGGGGACCAGGAAGTTCTGCTGTGGTGGGAGAGGGGCAGATAACTGGGAGACATGCAGCAAGGCGGGAGAGAAGAGACTGCACAGGGAAAGACAATTCTGAAGAGACTCAGGACAGGAGTCGGGGTCACTAGGTGCTGAAAGGATGGGGAGATGGGCAGAGAGGCTGAAGGCTGACGCTCAGATTTCTACCCTGGGAGACTAGAAACAGTGATGCCATTCACTGCTAACGGAAAAGGCGGGGCAATCTGGGGTGGGGGCATTTCTGGGCATGTCATTCTGAGGGTCTAAAGACAGCAGGCAGAGGTCCTGAGGGTGGCTGGAGCTCCATGTCTACAGAATGAAAGCCAAGCTCTGGAAACATCCAAGCGCCGGTTTGAGCTGAAGCTGTGATCCACTGTCTCTTCCAGTGAGTCAAGGTCCCAGTGCCCCAACTATGCTCCAAGGCCTGTGAAAGGCTGAGACCATCTCCGCTGAGACTGTGATCTCCTCAGGGAGGGACCACAAGGCGCATCCCTCATTTCTTTTTCCCCCATCCCCATCACCCAAGCACAAGGGTCTGGCTCCACAAGGGAAGACACCCACTTGGCTCCTATTCCTGATCAGACAAGAACCTCGAGAAATGGAACGAGGTGCTCATACCGACATGTAGGACCTGGTGCCCACAAAAGAGTTGGCCATGGAGTCGATGAGCTGCCCGCTGACCCCAAAGTCACAGAGCTTGATCTCCCCACGGCTGTTCACTAGGATGTTGGACGGCTTGACATCTGTAGGGAAAAGGAAACAGAAAAGTAGAGAATTGACAGGTAGACTGGGAAGCGCTGCCCAGCCAGACGAGCCCTGACCACGGATGCCCCCATCACAGAGCCAGCCCTCGGCTCATGGACACGGGACACCATGGCCCCTAGTCCCACGGCTCAGGGTTCGGGGAAGACCTGTCAGTAGAGGAGTGACAAGCTGCTACAGGAGCAAGACAGAAAGCCAGTGCTTTCCACTCAGAATCCAGTCTTGGCCAGATGACCCACAGGAAGGAGTCAGTTACCATGAATAATCAAGACTGAAAGGTTTGTTGCTTCAGCCGCCTCTGTTGGCAGGACACAACGCCTATCACCGGATCACAGGGAGGAAGGAATAGCAAGACCTGTATGCTTGCTGAGGCTACAGACCAAAGACTAAAGGAGAGTGGGATGGAGGCAGGTACTGCTATTCTTGACCCAACAAGCACAGAAGATGGGGATTTTAAAAATGTGTGTGCCAGGGGATGGGAGCCAACTTCTGATTCTCTTCCACTGAAGGCTCTTCTCTAAGAGCCTGCACAGTTGCGTCTACCTGTTAGTTAAGGAGAGTCTCTCATTGTCGGGGCCAGAGAACTAGGAAGGCCTGAAAGCTGCTCCTCGGGGTCAGGACAGTGTCCCCAGCACCGGCCCCGTTCCCCTTTGCTGCACTCGAGCCAGCCCCACGGCCACCCTGGTGCCCACCACCAATATTAGTCCGCTGGCCCTTCCCTTTGCCAAGAGGTAGCTTTCTCAACATTTTCCTTTTACCATCTCCTCTGATTCAAACAACTGTCCCATGAAGCAGGCAGAGCAGAGGCTGGGACTTGGTAAAGGGGCCCCAGGCACCAGGTTTGTGGACAGCCATTGGCAAACAAGGAGACCCACTCGAGAGCAGGCCAAACCCCAGAGCAAAATCATAAACCCTGACAGGGAATCTTTGATGGGTGTAATACAAACACAGGGCATCTGGAGAACCAGAGGCAAGAGTGAAACCCTCATAATCCCAACCTACCAGAGCTACTATTAAGATTTTATTATGCTCCCCTTCAATCCTCACGAGAATGCGTTTATTTATTCTTACACAGATTCTAACAGATCCATTTAAGTATCTTTCCAAGGGTAAACAAACAAAAAAATCCCTCTCTCATATCCCAGCAAGTCCTTCGCCTGCCCACCTCCACCTAGCCCCTCATCATCCCCAGCCTGGGTCAGGTCCTAACCACAGCCATGCCAGCTCCAGCCTCTCTCCACCCACCACCGGCTCCACCAGGGCAGGGACGCTGGCAGTTTGCCTCACCCCTTTAACTGCAGATACAGAACAATACCTAGCAGGACAATACAGGAAGTACTCCTCGATGCCTGTGAGTGAATGGGGCTAAACTCACCGGGGACACACACACACTTCGCACCATGGGTACTGTCTTTCTAAAACCCAGCCTTCCACGTGTCACAGGACACAGCAGCACAGAATTCGAGATCTTTCCAAACCCACTGGCACGCCCCCATGTCTCCCATATAGACACAGGTGTCAGAAGTAGCCTGAGAAGGCATCTGGTTCCTCCCCTTCATGGTGGAGACAAAAAGCCTAAGGCCCAAAGGGGTCCAGGGACTTGACTGAGGTCACACAGCAAAAACTGGATAAAGTGGGAACCAGAATTGAGACCTTGTGATGCCTGGACCTGTCTTCTCCCCACTCACCCTGCTCATACATCACTCATACCCTGAGTGACTGACCACAAAGCCCTGAGCGCCCTCACCTTCCAGTGTTCCCACGGCCTGCTCAGAAATGACCTATTAGGTCTTATAAAAGCAAAAGAGCGGCACTAGCTACAGAGACAGGAGACCTGTATTTGAGTCCTGGCCCTGCCACATGTTCCACATGCAGCCTTGAGCGAGCCCGTGGCTTCTGTAGTCTGTGGATCAGTGAAGTGGTGATAACCCACCACAGCTCTCGTAGCCTCACCAGATGGAGACCAGGATCCGCTGGATGAACTGTGGGCATTTAAAGAGCACACACGTGACAGGATCCCAAAGAAGGATTCTTTGACGGTTGCACTCCAAGGCTGGCAGCTCACGGCTCCAGACACCCGCTCCCTCACTGGCCCCTGCTGCTCAGACACCACTCCCCAGGCCGCCGCCGCCGCTGCTCAGGAGAGGCTGCACCGCCTCTGCGGCTCTCCTGGTAGCTGATTGCTGTTCACATGGCAAGCCAGCCTCCTTTTTTGCAAACTTATATAATGCCACTTTCCTCCCTTTCTGGCTGTCAGCTCCCGCTTCCCCCACTCGCCCCAGGGAACACTGCCTGGGAGGCTGAAACACCCATGCAGATGGAGCGGGGACGGGGTGTTTCCCTGCTTGGACCACATTCATCCTGGAAGCCAAATGCACACACAGGGCCGCTCAAGGTGACCCTGAAGGCCTGACAAGAAGCTGTTTGGAGACATCCTAACTTCTTCCACTCCAGGACATGTGGCTGGAGCTGCCAGGACAGGACATGCTCCGCCCCGGCACCCCAGTGAAGTCGGGCTCTTTTCTGAGGACAGAAAAGAGGTCAGATAAGGCCTGAGAGGCTGTTTCCTCCCACTAGCAGCCTCCTGGATTTGCTTCCCACAGTCCCCACCCCTCCTTCCTCTGCTCCCGTCCCCAGCAGCTTCCTCTTCCAGCCGGTCTTACACAGTGACCTGCGCGCCTCCAGGGAGACCACCCCTGCACAGAGCCTGCAGCGGCTCCCATCTGCCTCTCAGCACAGGCCAGGCCCCTTGACCTGCCTTTCCAATCCCACTGTCCTGCTCACTTCTCCAACTTCTTGCCACAGCACATCTCCATGTCCAGCTCGCCTGCCTAACTGACCCTTGCACCTAAACCATCCTCCTTTCCCACCTGCCCTCTCACTTCTTCATCTGGTAGAAGCCTGGTTCTTTTGAGGGCTTTTCCCAACATGGAATACTGCCCTGCTCTGGAGCTCTGGGAGGTTTAGTCACGCTTCTTCCCTCATCTTTCCTTGCAGCCGCCTCAAACACTGTTCATGTTACAGGTCCAGGTGGTCCCTCTCTACTTCCCGAGGCCTCTCCAGGCCTTGGGTTCTCTTTCCAACCCTCCAATATCAGGAGAGTGAAGCTGGAAGGAGCCCCAGCAAGTGATGGGCCATGCTGCATTTCACAGGAAGTATCCACTAGCCTCTAAGCTCCCAAGCTGGCAAGCTTCCCTAGGAAACCTATAAGATGCTAACGTCTGAAACCCAGATCCTACCCAGCCTCTGCAACAATGAAAAAGGATAAATCCCTCTTCTTCATAAACGAATAAGAAGGTGTTATGAAAAAACTAAGTGGAAGAAAGAATTTTCTTTTCTGATATTTTCCACACCAGAAATAACTACTGTTCAAAGCTTCTTGATTTCCCCCCGATAAGCACATGACTTCAACTTAACTTCTGAGGATTTTCTACCCCTCTGTGGATTAAATAATTCACTTGTTTATTCTTTATAAACACTAATAAAGTGCCTGCACTGAGGTGTGAGTAGAAAGGACCAGTTCCTGTCCAGGCTGCCACCACCACAGGAGACGGAACTCAGCAAATAAGAACCAGCCAACATAGGAAGACATCACAACAGCTCTGGTTCACTGGACACCTACTATGCCAGGCCTTTTAAACACACTGTCATCTTTAACCCTCGCAACCGTGCTGTGAAGTAAGCATTATTAACCCCTGTGCACACTGCAGCCATGAAATTAAAAGACGGTTACTCCTTGGAAGGAAAGTTATGACCAACCGAGACAGTATATTGAAAAGCAGAGACATTACTTTGCCAACAAAGGTCCGTCTAGTCAAGGCTATGGTTTTTGCAGTGGTCATGTATGNGTGAAGTAAGCATTATTAACCCCTGTGCACACTGCAGCCATGAAATTAAAAGACGGTTACTCCTTGGAAGGAAAGTTATGACCAACCGAGACAGTATATTGAAAAGCAGAGACATTACTTTGCCAACAAAGGTCCGTCTAGTCAAGGCTATGGTTTTTGCAGTGGTCATGTATGGATGTGAGAGTTGGACTGTGAAGAAAGCTGAGTGCCAAAGAATTGATGCTTTTGAACTGTGCTGTTGGAGAAGACTCTTGAGAGTCCCTTGGACTGCAAGGAGACCCAAGCAGTCCATCCTAAAGGAGATCAGTCCTGGGTATTCATTGGAAGGATTGATGTTGAAGCTGAAACTCCAAATACTTTGGCCATCTGATGCAAAGAGCTGACTCATTTGAAAAGACCCTGATGCTGGGATGGAATGGGGGCAGGAAGAGAAGGGGACGACAGAGGATGAGATGGTTGGATGGCATCACCAACTCAATAGACATGGGTTTGGGTGAATTCCGGGAGTTGGTGATGGACAGGGAGGTGTGGTGTGGTGCAGTTCATGGGGTCACAAAGATTCGGACACGACTGAGTGACTGAACTGAACAGACAAGAAACACCGAGGCCCAGAGTCCGGGAGTTACCTGTCAAGGGGGTAACCAATAAAACAAGCTTTATCTGGGAATAGGTGCTGACTTGGGGTAGGCTGAAATTCTTAAAGTTTGATTGTGAGAGATAATTCTGTGCTCTGGGTTAGTGAGCAAGCACTTCCTTCTCAGCTTCAGCTCATTACCCTCCTGGGCAAGTTTAGCTGCAGGAGACGTGCTGACAGTGGGAACTAGAGCCTCCTGATTAACAAGTGAGTTCACACAGTGAGCCTTTGGAGCACGTGTGCCAGGTCCTAACCAGCAGCTATTTTTCTCTCTCTGCTTTCAAGAGTTTTGCAACCAAGTCCAGCAACTGCATTTTAATTTTTACTTCCCTCCCATGATTCATTAGTTCTGAATTGCTTTCATTCTTTACCTTTGTGTGCCCCTCTCTGCAAATGCAGTGCTCATCCCTGACCCAAAAGCACGCAAATGCTGACAATTAACACAAGATGATGTCGCATTAAGCCATGATTTGGTTTTCATCAGCACACGCCATTCCAAGAAATGGCCAGAATCTGAACTCAGGTAGTAGTAACAGTCTCAGCAGAAGGTAAAGGGGATACACCAGAGAGAGAGGGAGAAAAGCGAGAGAGAGAGAAAGGGGGAAAGGGGGTAGTCAAGGCATGAGTTTATGGATCCTGGACTCCCTGATCCCCCATTCCAAATGACCCCATAATAACATACGGCAGAGCAGCCCCATATTATAGATATGAAAATTAAGGTTCAAGTAGAAGCCCCTTGCTAAAGACCACAGAGTAACCTTCCCATTAAAAGACCTGCCTTAGGGACTTCGCTGGCAGTCTAGTGGTTAAGACTCCATCATGCTTCCAATGCAGAATGGCACAGGTTTGACCCCTGGTTGGGAAATTAAGATGCCAAATGCCACATGGCATGGCCAAAAACCCAAGAAGAACCTGCCTTAGAGCAGTATACGTCACCTTCCAGACTAAGTGACTTCCGAAGACAAGCAGATATGCAATCTATCATGAGGCAAATCAACCACCAGTGGACAGGAAAACAATGCTGGCTACCTGGACATTATCATCTGTACTTCAAGACAGAGAAATCAGCTAAAAATCTGGTTTGACTTGCTGAAAGTTAACTTAGTTCAGCAGGAGGAAAGGGGGAGTGGGGGGGAAGATGCCAAAAGGAAAGGCAGAGTTAGACTGGAAATCTGTTTGGTTTTAAATGGGAAGTGGGAGAGAATTTCTAATAATATCACCATAGTTATGGGGACCCAAGCTGCACCCAAGTAAGGCATTACCCTTGATGCCTGGGTCAGTCAGCATGATTCACTCGTGAAGTCAAGTTCACTCATCAGTCATTCCTAGCTTAGCCTGAGACAGGCCCTGAAGGAAAACACCGAGGACAGTCTGTTTGCCAGGTAAGGACAAACCTAAGCTGACTGGAGCAGGCATTCCGTGTGTCGTCTACTGAGAAGAGAAGGACCCTCCCCCCACACATACACTAACTTTGGGAGAGGCGTGCCTCCCTGACTCCAGCCAGCTGCTTCGGATGAAGACTGACCATCAGACCTCTGTCCCCAGGCCACAGGGCAGGCCCCTGATGCAGGCTGGGCCACCAACCTCCTGGTGACCCGGTGGGTTCTGGGTACAAGATTAGTATTAGTTCAATTAGAGCGTTCTTCGGGATTTTCTGTCAGAGGCTGGGAAAAGCTCTTGCCTCTCTGATAATGATACTAAAACCAGAGGCAATTGGTTCCCATGTGGTAGAGACAGCTGGCCTGAGAGAAAAAAGCCAACTTCAGAAGAGAAACAAATGAGCGAGAATTAACAGGTACCAGGACACCACCACACACCACCCCCAACCCCCACCTCCATGGATACCAAAATCTGCAGATGCTCAAGACCCTTATATAAAATGATGGAGTATTTGCATATAACCTACACACATCCTCTTGTATACTTTAAATCACTTCTAGATTACTCATAATACTTAATACAATGTAAATAGTTATAAACACAATGAAAATCAAATTTTGCTTTTTGGAACTTTTTCCCAAATATTGTCCATCTGTAGGTTGGCTGAATCCAAGGATACAGATATAGAGAACTGACCGCACATCTTAACTGAAGTATAACAGCTAATGGTATTTGAGTCCCTAGACAATCTTCCCTAAGGCCGGGCTACATTCTTACTCTTCCTCGGGTTTGGTTAGCTAAACCAAACAAACAAACTTTTTTACTGCTTGAGCTAATTTGTATTCACTAACAACCAAGAATCCTAACATCCACTGACTCTTACTATCAACTGGCATCAAAATTTATCGTAAGTAGGCATGTACTGCGGTGTGGAAATGGGAGCACCAGCTTTGGAGTCAGGCAGATCTGGATTTGAATCCTAGCTCTACCAGCATAGGCTGTGTGAGCCCGGCCAAAATCACGAGCCTCGTGTAGCCGGATTCCTTGGCTGTCAGGTGAGAGCAGTAATTCCTACTTGATGGCAGGTACTTTGCCGACTAAGGTCCGTCTAGTCAAGGCTATGGTTTTTCCTGTGGTCATGTATGGATGTGAGTGTTGGACTGTGAAGAAGGCTGAGCACCCAAGAATTGATGCTTTTGAACTGTGGTGTTGGAGAAGACTCTAGAGAGTCCCTTGGACTGCAAGGAGATCCAACCAGTCCATTCTGAAGGAGATCAGCCCTGGGATTTCTTTGGAAGGAATGATGCTAAAGCTGAAACTCCAGTAGTTTGGCCACCTCATGCGAAGAGTTGACTCACTGGAAAAGACTCTGATGCTGGGAGGGATTGGGGGCAGGAGGAGAAGGGGACGACCGAGGATGAGATGGCTGGATGGCACCACAGACTCAATGGACGTAAGTCTGAGTGAACTCCGGGAGATGGTGATGAACAGGGAGGCCTGGCGTGCTGCGATTCATGGGGTCACAAAGAGTCGGACACGACTGAGCGACTGAACTGAAGTGAAGTGAAGTGAAGTTGCTCAGTTGTGTCTGACTCTTTGCAAACCCATGAACTGTAGCCTACCAGGCTCCTCAGTCCATGGAATTTTCCAGGCAAGAACACTGGAGTGGGTTGCCATTTCCTTCTCCAGGGGATCTTCCCAACCCAGGGATCGAACCCTGGTCTTCCACATTGTAGGCAGATGCTTTAGCATCTGAGCCACCAGGGAAGTAAAGTCACGAGACCAGATGAAGGCATTTTGCAAAGGAATGTAGACAGAGAAGAGACGAGGGTCATGAGTTGAATTTTGAAGGCTTTTAGACTTTAAAGTTTGAAGAAGTGAGGAAAATCAGGGGAAGGTTAAAAAGGAGTGGTCAGTGTGATTAGGAAGGAACCAGGACTCTTGTGACCTGGAAGCTGACAAAACACATTTCAAAGAAAATGAACAGCTGTGTCTGTTAGGTCAGATAATGTGACTATAGTCAGATATACGACTATAGCTTTTATAAATGTGGAGATGAGCAGTTTGATAGAGTGTTATGTATGAGCTATCAAGAGACAAGGTTTTGGAGATAAAAATATGAATAACTATATAAAGAAATATTGCTATTAAAGGAAACAAGGAATGGGATGGTAGTGAAAAAAAAAAAAAAGATGTTTGTCGTCTAAGTCTGAAGCTTGGGGGCGGGAATAAAAGCTAACATTTGAGAAAAAAAACACAAGCAATATAAACAATCAGATCCTGTTCAGTCTGGCTCCTATGTCCCCACCCACCCCACCTCCCCAACCACTGTCAGTGCCAAGAGGATCCATGCTGTTCCCCAGGAGTCCCTGAATGTTTCTGTCTGAATCATTTGCTCTGGCTGGTCTCTAATCCAGATACCCTCTGTATTTATATGACCTACCATCCTTCTAGTCTTTTTTGTTTGTTGGAGGGGAGGAAGGAGAAGGTGACCCAAAAGTGCCCTCTTGATTACCTCCCTTCCCTATAGGAGGGAGCGCCACAGACTATCTGCACCAGGTGAGTTCTGCTAGGATACTCAGGGACTTGGCAGTGGGGCTAAGAGGGTCGGGCTGGGCCTGCACTGTGTCTGAACAGATCTGATGCTTCCTGGGGTGGAGGTGGGAGGAGCTGGGGTGGGGGTGGGAGGCCCCTCCTCCTGCCCCTGGACAAAGCAGCAGAGAAAGCCAAGCTGCAGAGCACGCAGGACAAGACAGCCAAAAGCGGACAGAAGCTGCCCGGGATCCCACTTGTCTTCCACCCCTGTCCTGACCCTTCCTGAGCACTGGCAACCTCTGGGCTGTTGCCAATGCTCAGGAAAGTCCCCCAGACCCTTATAAGGAAGTCCTCTCTTCTGTTTCCACGGACTCACGCTGGTTTCTGTCACCTGTCTGTTTGCTTTAGGCTGGCTGGCTGGGTCTTCGCTGCTGCGCACGGGCTTTCTCTAGCTGTGGCGAGCAGGGGCTACTCTCCAGGGCACTGCATCAGCTTTGCACTGTGGCGGCTTCTGTTGCAGGGCACACGCTCCAGAGCGCACGGCCTTCAGAGCTGTGGCACCCAGGCTCCAGAGCACAGGCCCAGCTGCTCCACAGCCCATGGGATCCTCCTGGACCAGGGACTGAACCCGTGTCCCATACACTGGCAGGCAGACTCTCAACCACTGGACCACCAGGGAAGCCCAGTTTCTGTTACATGTAAAAAAAAAAAAAAAAATCCTCCCTGAGAGGCTCCCGCCCCTGGGAGCCTCACCTGACCACTGCACACCCACAAGCCTGCCTTCTCCCTGAAGCTCTTACCATGTATGTCATTTGTCACATTAGTACTTTTGCCTCCTTCTTTGTATTTTTTCCCTCTTAAAAATCCAAACATTCACAAAAGTAGAGAATAAACATGTACCAACATCAACTTCAACAATTATCTACTCATTGCCAGCCTTGTCTCAACCAAGACTTTTTCTTCATGGAAAAAGAAAATACCACTCTGTTTCTAATTAATTTGGTGCCATTAAGCCTAATGTTGGTTCCCAGCCTCTAGCTGAGATTGTCCACTAGCTTCTCCACTGTCACTGTCGCGTTGGGCATGGTGAGCGAGGTGGGTTCCACCTTGCTAAGGCACTGGTTAATAAAAGCTACCCTTCCTTTGGTCACCAAACTTGCAAGACAGACCAGCTCTCCTGGGCCCACAGACCTCAGGAAGTCATCTGCGCCTGAGGAGAGAGGCAGTGCCCCGGCCCCGGCGACCCTAGAAACGAGGCTGATGACGTGAGACGGAGCAGGACACAGCTCTGCCGGGATCGCCTCTCGGCCTGGTCTTTCCTAAAGGGAACAGGCCCAGCCTCGGGGTCCCCTCCACCCCCTGCCTTAGGGAGGGCCCAGGGGCAAAGCTAGGGGCTTCCTTCCTGTGCCCACCCCACCCCCTCCACCCGCACCTGGCCTCTGCTCTCCGAGGCTTTCCAGGGTCGTCTCTCCCAGCCTGCGTCCTCCTCGCGCTTCCCTCAATGACTACTGTGCCTCAGACCCACCTTCTTTCTTCTAGAACCATGGTGGCCGCCTCCTCGCTGACCTCGCTCCCCTCCCCGTCCCCTGAGCTGCAGCAGCCAGAGGCCTCTTCCTCCAAGGACAGCTTGCCTCCCTTCCCTGTGCAGAAGCATGCCTCAGCTCCCCACTGCCCAGGATAAAAATCCAGTCCCTGCACATGGCGGGGAAGACCCTCCTCAACTGCTTCAACTAATTCTCACTTAACTCCCACCACTTAGCACCAGGAATCCTTCGTTCTAAATATTCTAAACGACTTGCTGTTTCCTGCAAGGACATTATCTGTGTTTCCCGGCCGCTGTGTCATCGTGATTCATGTGTTTCCCTACCTAGAATCCCTCGTGCTAACACTGCCACCTGCGTAACTTCTCCCCATGTTTCCAAGCTCAGCCCCAATACCACCTCCTCCACGACGCTTCCCTAAAGGGATCTGAGGAAGCACTCTCCTCCTCCAACGGCCCATCTGCCTCACTTGAGATGCTAAGAAACAAACTCGTCTGGAGATATAATCCATCGCTGTGGGTCTAGCACTGAGGTAATTCTAGAGAACGTGACTCATATTTCGAACCAGAGACCACATGCTGGATTCCAGCTACTAATCAGCCACTGTTTCTTTCCATCTACAAGGTGTGGGGAGTCCAGACACAGTCCAAAGGGATCGGTTCTCCCTGTAAGCTAACTGCCCCTTGAGGCTGCTGCCACCAGGCGAGAGATGAGCCTGGCGGGCAGAGGAAGCCGAGGAGCAGCCAGGGTGCCCCCTGGACACCATGGGCCGCCCACGGGTTGAGGCTCTGATGGCATCCCCCTGCCACACACGGGCGGGGACTGTGCTCAGGACACAGCGCTGTGCGCAGCCGCAGGGCCACCCTCCCGGGCCTCGGGGAAGCCTGGCAAGACGCCAGGAAAGCTGGCAGGGAGGACAGCGCCTTGCAGGGGTCACAGAAGCAGCCACTCAGAAACCCATAATTATGTGAATCTGCCACCAACAGCTTGTAAAACAACAAACTTGAGCCACTTAAAATCTTGATTGTCGGTGCCAACAGCAAGTCTGACTGAAGTGAGAGGAGGACTTCAGAGGTTGAAATCCTGATGGCTGTGAGAACCCTGTTCCTCCGGAGGCTGCTGCTGGGGTCCCTTGAGATAACTTGAAGACTCTCCACTATCCCCAGGACTAGGATCCAAAAACACTCTCAGTCTCTGTAGAATGCTGAAATTTCATCCTGACTCAAGACCTCCCTGTTTTCACAGAATGCTTTATCCTGGGCAATAAGGAACTCTCTAGGAGGGTACTCTGAGCAGGAGGGCCCCAAGGTATAAGCGACTCTAATGCTCTGCAGAGAACCTCACAGCTGACTCCAATCACAGTCTGGCTGGGCGTTCCCTCAAAAATCTAAGCCCTAGCTACTGGGTATAAAAATCAGGCAGGTTACATGCTGCTCCATCTGACAGAAGGAAAAGAAAACCCAGCTGAGGCTTAATTTAACTCTGTTATTAGCATCTATTGATCTTCATCGGCCAGCAACTCCAAAGCAGACATTATTCATGGGCTCCGCTGTATGAACTCTGCATTGGTCTAAATCCTATAATCTTTCTTCAGCGTCTTAATCAGAACAAGATCTTGACAATGAGAGGGGGCTAAGCAGCTTGATGGGCTGGTGATGCAAGTCACTGCTTTCAATGGCATGAAGCACAGCTGTATCTGAGCGCCGCCCCCCGCCCCCCCGTCGCCCCGCTCCCCCCACACACACCCCTTAACTCATAGGCTAACCACCTGGTTCAGCTTCGGATGAACTGGACCTCTGACTTCCTGCCACCGTAAGTAGAAGGGGTGCATAGATACCTGTGGAGGTAACTAACCCCTCTCAGAGCGCTAGGGTCTCCTCCCCATGTCACACACCCTGTTTTCAGTGAAGGACTTAATCATCTTACAGCTGACTTCTGGGCTTCAATTCTAAAGCGTCCTCGGCTGGGGGGTTCCCCTTCCCCTTAACTCAGTGGTCAGAAAGCTTTTACTGTCAAAGGACCAGAGAGCAAATATTTTAAGGCTTGGAGGGCCACACAATTGCTTTCACAAGCAACTGTTCAGCTCTGCCATTACAGTACAAAAGCAGCCACAGACAACACTTAAGCCGGGCTGTGTTCCAGTAAAATGTCTTCATGGACATTCAAATTTGAATTTCACACAATGAGCACATGTCACAAAATTCTGAAAAACAAATCTTAGTTTGCAGGCTATATAAAAACAGGCAGCAGGCTGCGAGCTGCCAATCTGCCCACCCCTGCCTTCAATGTTTAATTATTGTTTTGATCCTGTGTGAGCAGTTTTCTGTCTTGCTGACCCAATGCTTAATATTATTTACAGTGGAACAACTCTTTTCACCCTTTTTTTTGCTTTCAGAGTCTGTTCCTCCCACCTTCTAGTTACAGAGCTCCTCTTTTTCATTTGGGATAGGTTCCCCCACAACAGTGTGTGTTCCTGCTGGGGTGCCAATGAAGAGGCCCCATCTACCCTGCCCCAGGACACGTTCATAAGCTAGCCTCCTGGACACAAGAAGCGGCCCAGGACTCGAGGGGCCCTCCAGGCAGAGCCAACCAGCGATTCGAGCACTGACCTAGAGGCTGAGGAGATGGGGCAGAGCCTTCTCAGGGACACGGAGCACTAAGGACTAGAAGTGTTGGGCTAGTGAGGTTCCTGCTGCCCCCAGGGGTGAGAACCTGACTGAAAAGGAAGCCCAACCACAGAAGGAGAAGTAAAGCCAGGCAACAACCCCAGTCCTGAGACTATCATTTCAACTCCACGCTCATCCCTGCCTTCAGACCTCCTGGTAACTCCAGCCACTAAGTTCCCTCTTTTGATCAAATAATCTTGAGTTTCTAATACAGTCAGAGAATCCCGACTGATTACATCACATCAGATTCTATTTGACAGTTGGTGGTGGGGTGATTCACGCACAAAACAATGGTGCTGGCTGTGTTCCGCCACCCATTGGAAGCACTTACAGATACGTCTCTTCCCCCTGTTAGACACTAAGCTCCCAGAGGACACGAGTCATTTACAAGCCATTTTCTGCCCTCCTCAGCGATTCACCCAGTCCCTTGCATTTGGTAGGTGTTCAATGACTATTTTACAATACACATTACTCTTCTTGGATGGGGAAAGTGCCTGCAGGGGCAAGTACACATGGAGGGATATGTGCACGCACCTGCACAAGACTGTCCCCCGAAGACTTCAGGGAAAAGGTGCACTCCCGAGGAGCCACAGCTCCAAGCCCCACCTCCTGATCAGCCACCCGTAAACCACCACACCAGGCCGAGCCACACAGACTGCTGCTCCCTCTGAACACTCAAGGAAACAGAATACAATGTCGGCCCAACACCCAGACAAATCACAGCAGGCCATGTCCCCATGGATGGAATCCAGACAGCTGGCCAGGACTTCAGACTCAGGGAGTATTGTTCTACCTAAGAAGTCCCGTTCCACGATGGAAGAGACCAAGCACTCCAGGAATTGTTCTACTCGTACTTGTTCTACCTAAGAAGTCCCGTTCCACGATGGAAGAGACCAAGCACTCCAGGAATGAGGGTGAGCGTCTGCTGATCTCTAGGTTCCCATCCAGAAACACAGGAAAGCCAGCCCCAGGCACACCCAGAGCAGTGCAGCTCACCAGGTCCAGGACACACACCCACTCCGAGAAAGAAAACAGAAACTTTCAAGAGGCCACGACCTAGCTGCAAAAACAGGCCCTAAACAGTAGGTGAAAACAGCTGGTCACCCAAACACCATTACTATACTTCTTCTCACCTAAAAAGTAATTTGGAAGTGCAGGTATGCTTAAGTGTGTATCACCGGCATACTCCCACCCCCTAAAAAAGAAGTCTGAATCAAAGTGATAACAGTTTTGCTTGCCTTTCTGAAGATTCAAATTACATTTGAAAAATCTTCCAATCAAAGTTTTAAAAAGCAAAAGTGCCCTCAGAACAACTTGTGCTGTAAGTTACTTTTGTACCTTAGTTTTTACTTAGAGTAAGGCACACCTAGAAATCGCTTTCACCTAACAATTTAAAATCCTGTTGGGGGCTTCCCTGGAGGTCCAGGGCTTAATACTCTCTCTGTGCTTTCACTGCCCAGGGAGACGGTTCAATCCCTGGTCAGGCAACTAAGATCCCACAAGCTGTGTGGCGTGGCCAAAAAAAAAAAATCCTGCACACGGATGTGCCAACCTGTACCCCACATTCGGTAGGAAGGGAAGGCCGCTTGATGCCCACATGACTGTTGTGGCAGTGTACGCTTCAGAGGCAGTGACGGTGGACCCCTCTGGGGGGTGACTGAGCCGGGAGCCCACCCCCGGTGAGGCTAAGAAGGGCCAACTGGCCCACAGCGGCAGCCACCCTGTGGGAGCCGGGGACTCGGGCTGGTGCTTTTCTGCCTGCGTGACCCAGCCTCCCAAACCAGAGCAGTCCTTCCTGGTCCCTGCCCCAACACAGTCTGGGGATTCAGTTTTCTGAAGGCCTATCTACACTTTTCTGGGACCTTCCAGGTACACTAGTGGTAAAGCCAAAATTTTTCTTAAAAAGAAAAAAAAAATTACACCAGAGATAAAAAAAAAAGAAAAGAATTTTTTAAAATGTGAGGCAAACAAAAGCCTTTTTAATCTTCCCCATTTCTCCTCAAGGACAGAATGAGAAGAAACGGAGTTTAAATTTCAGTGCAAAAGAATATATGTAAAGCAGAAGAGAAGTTGCTGAACTTACTAGCAGTGAGAAAGCCTAAAGACAGAGGCAGAGAGACTCATTCTCACTCTAAGTCAGCTTCCAGGAATCGTCCACTCATCGTGCTTCTTGATAAGGAATCAAGTTGTGCAAGAGGAGGACCATTTCCAGGCGAGGTCTTACAGTGAATTTTTCCAGGATTCTTTCTGGAAAGGACCCACAAACAGCACGAGTCTGAAATGCAGAGCGGCCAGGCCCGGCGGTCCGCATACACTGCTCACCGGAGCAGAAGTTCTTCTAGTGACTCCTTGTCGGCTGGGCAAGGAGTGAGCTCTCCATGAAGACATCTGTCTGGAATCCCGCCTGGCTCACAAAGCAGCTCTTTATGCCAGAAAGCAATAAATGGTGGAGCCAGAAAAGAAATTGCTGGGAAAGTGAGGGCAGCACCAGGAGGAAGGGGAAAAGCAAGCTGGTTATTCCAGGAACAAACTGAAACCCTCCTCTCTTCGGAAGGGAAATAAAGTGAGTGCTCCTCCAACAACGCAGAGCATGGCACGTAGAAGCCACATGACAGAGAACACCAGGACTAGACTGAGGACGGTATTAAAAACAGAAGATGCGGGCTCCTGGCCCAGCTTCACTGTCTGTCATGCCCCTTTGAAGTTTACCCTCACTCTAGCCCCTTAGACCCTCAGGCAACCTGTGTTACTACGGACTAATTCTCACTGTTCTAGTAGAACCATGCAGTATGGACTCTTCTATAAGGCTCCTTTCACTCATCATGATGTTCTTGAGATTTGTCCAAGTTGTGTGTATCAACAATTTGCTCGCTTTTATTGTTGAGCTGTCTTCCTTTGTTTGAGTATATCAGAATTTGTTTACTTGCTCATCTGGTGATAAATACTTTGGTTGTTTAGTTTGGTACTATCATTAACAAAGATGCTTATGAACATGTGTGCCCAAGTCTCTGTGCAAACAAACGTTTTCATTTTTCTTAGGTCAATACAGAGAAATGAAATAAATGTATTGTA
Source organism: Cephalophus harveyi (assembly GCA_006410635.1). Taxonomy (NCBI): domain Eukaryota; kingdom Metazoa; phylum Chordata; class Mammalia; order Artiodactyla; family Bovidae; genus Cephalophus; species Cephalophus harveyi. The sequence goes on along the minus strand of SJYT01067879.1, from coordinate 445,981 downwards.
TGGTTTAATTTTTTAAAAAAAAACTAGCAAAGTGTTTCCCAAGTAATTGTCCCTTTCCCTGGCTGCATTTAAGAATCTCTCTTTATATCTCTCTTAATAAAGAGATAGTTTTCAGCAACTTGACTTCTTTTTTTCTTTTTTAAAGCTTTACTGATATATAATTTTACCCTTTTTTAAAACAAAAATTACTTATTTATTTAGTTGTGGCAGGCGGGATCTTCAGTTGTGGCATGTGGGATCTAGTTCCCTGACTTGGGATTGAACCTGGACTCCCTGCATTGGGAGCATGAAGTTTTAGCCACTGGACCAAAAGGGAAATCCCAATTGGTATATAACTTTCATACAATAAACTCCATCTATTGATAGTTAAAGTGTTTCACTTGATGAGTATATATACGACCATGCCCACAATCATGATTATAAACACATCTGTTACCTTCCCCCCGATTTCCTCACACTCCTTTGTAATTCTTCCCTTCCACCCCTTCCTTCATTCTCCAGGCAAGCACTGATGCGTATTTTGTCGCTACAGATTAGTCTGCAACTTCTAGAATTATGAAATAGATTCACACAGCATGTAACAAAGCCCTTTTTTGTCTAACTGTTTCACTAAGCATCACTCTTTTAAGATTCTTCCATACTGCTAAACTTTTCTGTGGTTTATTCTTATTGCTAAGCAGTATACTATTGTATGGATATACCACAATCTGCTTATGCATTCAACTGCTGATGGACATTTGGGTTATCTCTACTTTTGGCTATTACAAATAAAACTACTATGAACATCCAGGTACAAGGGCCTTATTGAATCTATGCTTTCTTTTTTCCTTTAGGGAAAATCCTAGGAATGAAATGGTTGAATGTATCATAGATACATGCTTGACATTTTAAAACACTGATAAAGTGCACCATTTCAGATTCCTATCAGCAGTGACTGAGAGTTTCAATTGCTCCACATCCTGAATAACATAGTCTCTACAGACATTCTAGTCAGTGTGTAGCAGTAACTCATTGTGGCTGTAACTTACATTTCCTTCATGCCTAATGAGGTTGAGTATCTTCTCATTTGCTTATTTGCCATTCACATACCTTCTTTTGTAAAGTGACTCTTCAAATATTTTACCCATTTTTAAAACACTTATTTTATTTACTTATTTGGCTCTGCCAGGTCTTAGATGTGACATGTGGGATCTAGTTTCCTGACTAGGGATCGAACCTGGGAGTTTGCATTGAGAGTGCAGAGTCTTAGCCGCTGGAACACCAGGGAAGACCCTACCCGTTTTTTTAAATTGCATTGTTTATCTTTTTACTAGGTTTTAAGAGGTCTTTAAATATTCTCAGTAAAGTCCTTTGATGGATACATATTTGCCCACATTTTCTCTTAGTCTGTGGCTTGCCTTTTCATTTTTGTCACAGCATCTTTTGAAAATCAAATGTTATTAATTTAGATGAAGTGTAATTTATTGATTTTTGCTTTACAGTTGGTGCTTTCTGTGTCCCATTTTCTCTTTTAAAATTTATTTATTCGTTCATTCATTTTTGGCTGCGCTGGGCCTTCGTTGCTGTGTATGGGCTTTCTCTAATTTCAATGAGCACAGGCTACTTTTTGTTGGGGTTCTCAGGCTTCTCATCGTGGTGGCTTCTCCTGTTCTGGAGCACAGGCCCTGGGTGCACAGGCTTCAGTACTTGCAGCATGAAGGCTCATTAGTTGTGGGGCATGGCTCAGTTTCCCAGGGGCATGTGGGCTCTTCCCAGACCAGGGATTGAACTTGTGTCCCCTGCATTGGTAGACGGACTCTTAACCACTGGACAACCAGGGAAGCCCCTGTGTCCCATTTTAAAACTCTGCTAAAACAGAGGTCACCAAAATAGTCTTCTGTGTCTTCTTTTACAAGTTTTAGACTTTTAACCCATACAGTTAGACCTATGATCCACTGAGAGCTAATTATTGTATATGGTGTGAGGAAATGATAGACGTTCATTTTTGTGCATATGGATACCCAATTGTTCAGCATCATTTGTTGAAAAAATTCTTCTTCCTCTATTGAACTACTTTGGAATCTTTGTCAAAACTCAACTGACTATATATGTGTGCATCTGTTTCTGAACTCTTCATTCTGTTCTATTTGATCTATTATGCTTAGCTTCACACCAATACAAACACTCTACTGATTACTATAGCTTTACAATAAACCTTGAAGTCCAGTAGTCTTAGTCTCCCAACTATGTTTTACCTTTTTAAGGTTATTTTGGCTATTCTAGGTCCTTTGCATTTACATTTAAATTTTAGATACAATTTATCAACTCTACGAAGGCTACTGGGATTTTTAATGGGAGGTCTCTGAAACTACAGATCCACTAAAGCAAATCTGACATCTTAAGAATACTGACGGTGATGCTTGCCTAACAATGTGAATGTGCTTAATATCACGGAACTGTACATTTTTTTTCTTTTTTTATTCTATTTGAACTGTACATTTTGGGATGGTAAAAATGATCAATCTTATGTTATATATATTTTACAATTTAAAATTTTAATTAAAAAAAAAACACACCTATTCTAAAATTTAGAATGTATTATAGTACATAGAGCGTCCCTAGTGGCTCAGATGGTAAGAATCTGCCTGCAATGCAGGAGACCCAGGTTCAGTCCCTGGGTTAGAAAGATCCCCTCAAGAAGGAAATGGCAACCCACTCCAGTATTCTTGCCTGGAGAATTCCAAGGTCAGAGGAGCCTGGCAGGCTACAGTCCATGGGGTCACTAAGAGATAACGACTAAGTGACTAACACTGGGAATATAGAATGATTCGTAAGCTGGGCAGGAAATCCCACCAGTCCACTACGCTCTTCCTCTGCCATCCCTTCCTAGACCTGTGCTAAGGCACACTGTAGCTAAAGGGACATGACCAGAGAACTATGTTTTCCTTTTGTCTTTCCTCTGGCTTCTTCATCTTTTTTTAAAAAAATAAACTTCATTAAGATATAAAGGGCTTTATATACTATAAAGTGCTTCCCAGGTGGCGCTAGTGGTAAGGCACCCACCTGCCAGTGCAGGAGACAGAAGAGGTGTGGGTTTGACCCCTGGGTCGGGAAGATCTCCTGGAGGAAGAAATGGCAACCACTCTAGCATTCTTGCCTGGAGAATCCCATGGACAAAGAAACCAGGGATTGAAGCTACAGTCCACAGGATTGCAGTGTCAGACACAACTGAATTGACTTAGCACACACACATACACTATAAAATGCAACCACTTTATCAGAAAGTTTAACTTTTGATGAATGCATATATCCACATATCTACCACCACAATCTAGATATAACACTTCATCACCCCTAGAGAGTTTCCTCAGGCCTCACTGATGTTAATCTCTTCGTAAGCCCTCAGGCAACCACCAATCTACTTTCGGTCCCTGAAGACCTGTGTTTTTTCCTCTGTAATTGTACATACATGGAGATAGTCTATACTATTTTGTGTCAGGCTTCTTCCATCTAACATTAAGTGTTTTTGATAGTCATCAAAACTACATGTGTCAGATTTCTCTGGTGGTACAGTGGAATAAGAATAAGATAAGATACAAGGTAAGAATCTGCCCGCCAGTGCAGGGGACATGCATCTGACCCCTGGTCCAGGAGGAGTTCACATTCCTCAGGGCTGCTGAGCCTGTGTGCCTCAACTCCTGCGCCCACATGCCTAGAGCCTGAGCTCCTCTGCCGGAGAGGCCACCACAGTTGAGAGGCCATGCGCAGCAACGAAGAGTAGCCCCTGCTCCCCATAACTAAAGAGAGTCCCCAACAGCAATGAAGACCTAGAGGAGCCAGAAATCAATTAATTTTTAAAAACGATGTGTGTCAAGAGTCTGTTCTTTTTATTGCTGAGTAACATTCTATTGTATGGATATATTGTAATTTGCTTATCTCTTGGCCTGCTGAAGAATATTTTAGTTATTTCTACTATGAATATAGCTGCTTTAAATATCTACATATGAGTCTATCTATACATGTTTTCATTTATCTTGAGTATTTAAGAATGGTACGGCTATATGATAAGTGTATGTATACTTTTATAAAACCCAGAGTTTCTTTAGAGTCAAACTCATAACCAGTGAGTCATGGCTTTGGGCCTATTCACAGTCTAGTCCAGTGGGCAGCCAAGGACACCGAGGGCCGGGTAACTAAGTTCCAGCTGGGGATCTGGTCTGTGAGTACTGGGTAACTACATCTTTCACAGTCTCAGGTAACAGGCATCAGTTCAGTTCAGTCACTCAGTTATGTCTGACTCTTTGCGACCCCATGGACTACAGCACACCAGGCCTCCCTGTCCATCACCAACACCCGGAGTTTACTCAAACTCATGTCCCTCGAGTCGGTGATGCCATCCAACCATCTCATCCTCTGTTGTCACCTTCTCCCACCTTCAATCTTTCCCAACAACAGGGTCTTTTCAAATGAGTCAGTTCTTAACATCAGGTGGCCAAAGTACTGGAGTTTCAGCTTCAGCATCATTCCCTCCAAAGAAATCCCAGGGCTGATCTCCTTCAGAATGCACTGTTTGGATCTCCTTGCAGTCCAACGGACTCTCAAGAATCTTTTCCAACACCACAGTTCAAAAGCATCAATTCTTCGGCGCTCAGCTTTCTTTATAGTTCAACTCTCATATCCACACATGACTACTGGAAAAACCATAGCTTTGACTAGATGGACTTTTTGTTGGCAAAGTAATGTCTCTGCTTTTTAATATGCTGGCATATGTATACTGGCATAATATTCAGGCACACCACATAGCAAAAAGAGGGTGGTTCTTACTGCTCCAGGCATCAAACTAAACAAAGAGTCATAGTAAAAATAAAAAATACCAGCAAATGACTTTTATACCAAAACAAAACATAAAAGAGGATGCAACAACTTTTAGATTTCAGCTAAAATCCAAAACATCACAACTAGCAAATAATTTCTTACCTCTGTGCATAATCTTGTGCTTCTCCCTCAGGTATGTCAGGCCTTTTATTACCTAGGTGAGAGGAAATATAAAAAGAGGGAAACTGAAATCGTGGTGTTTAGAAAATATCCAACCTTTCTATTTTAAAATTATCTAGAAAATACTTCATCTAACATCACAAATTTGCCTTCTTCCCTTATTTTTCTTCTCTCTTTTGTTTTTTTCATCTGTCTTATTAAGAAACCATCTTTTACATGGTATATAGCATATGATTTTTAAGCAAAATTGGTAATTGCAAGTTTAGATAATTTACACACTTTGTCTGAATTCATTTTTTAATCTGCAATCTAAAAAGAGGCTTTCTGATGCCAAAAATGAGAATTCTTTTGGATACCCTGTCCTATTTTTCAAGACAGATTTTAACATACAGAAAGTTACTTTGCTAGTTTTAGTGAAAGGGAGAGGATATTGTATCTAGAATCCAGATAAGAGAAAATTCTAGTGAAAAACCTAACTTTTCTTAGAAAACTTCCCTTTGTCAACTTCCCACTTTCCTCCTTGTCCCTTTCCTATTTATCAATGAGAAAACTGGGAAGAAAAGCTTCTCAATATACTCACAGCAATGCTAACTTTTCCTAAAATTTGTTCAGGAATTCTTCCAGCTTTCTTCAGAACTTGATCCAAGGAACCCCCATCCTAAGAACAAGAATACCAGAGCCCATTTAGTGACAGTGTTTCTCACTGTTCTTTCAAGTGTTAAACTTCAGCAGCAAAATAAATCTCACACATGACAAATCTTCCTAGAAGGGTACCCTCTGGTGTGCTCCAGATATCAAATAAGATATGAATGTGAAACATTGTGGGAGCTAGCAAATGATTAATAACTCAAACCCTATGAATAACCATCCCATAAGTTACTAATTCAGCGGTTCACTCTGCTGAACTGACCCAGTGGTGGCTGGGCGTGCCCTAGGGGCACACTATCTGAATCTGCATTCCCAACTCGCACTTACCATCTAGTGGACACTAAGTTACTCAACTTGTACAATGGGAATGATAATCATTATATAAGGCTACTGTAATACCCATAGAGCTACTGTAAGTATTAAACAAGCTCATACATCCAAAGCCCTTGGAACAATATTTAGCCCATGGTAAGTTCTCAATAAATGTTTGCCATCCTGTCACCATTATGTAAGTCACAACTTGCATTTGGTATCATCCTAACCAATTATACTTCACAAAATCCAAAGAAAAATACCACAGAGAGTAATTATTCATTCCACAAATCCTACAAAGCACCATGCACTGTTTGAGGTTCTGTGGAGGATAAAGATACAAAAAAGACCTAGCTTTTATCCTCAGTAAGTTTATAAACTAGTAGGAGAAACACACCACTCCACAAAACACAACGAAACAGAATAAATGTATATAGTAAAAGTGCTACACACACCCAGAGAAGAAGGGAGAATCCTGACTTCACTCAGAAGATAGCATTTGAGCTGAAATCTTACTCAAAGAATGAGTATGATTTCCATACCTTCAAAAGGAGAGGAGCAAGGGGAGAAAAGAATAGGGTGGAAGAGTGGAATCCTAACCACTGGATCACCAGGGGACTCCCAAGAACAGGGCATTTCAACGAGATCATAAGCAGAGAAACATTAAATTGCTTAGTACTCCTGGGATGCAGCCAATTATCAGTCACAATATAAAATTACCCCAGAAGCAGAGATGATTCCTACAAATTCAGACTGATTTTCTAAAGCATCCTGTCTACCCCGAGCAGCTACTATCATCAACTATCATCTATTAATCACCTCTGTGTAAGGCAGAGGGATATGTGAGGAACTACAAATGAAAAAAACTATAAAGACAGGAAATAATACCCTCTGGTTGGGAAGACAGAACACATTCATAAAGTGGCAAGGCACCGTAAATTCTCCTCTGAAATAGGGCAGGGAACAAACAGTTAAATGAAGAGAAAAGACATCAATACAGGTATCCAGAGGAAGCGATCCCTGGACAAAGCAGCCAACAGAAGGGTTCACAACAAGAGTGATACGGAACCTGAGCCTTTGAGGAGGGCGAGATCTGGCTGGATAAGTAGAGAGACACTCCCACAGAGATCCCGCTTCCAATACCACCTAGCCTCTACGATGCAGCCAAGAAACAGAAGGTTGGAGGGCAATGCATGATGTAATAAACAAAAGAAGGACACAGCATAATCTCATCTTTATAAAACTAAAGTGTGCATATACTCACACAAAACCAGAATATCAAAAATATTACCAAAATGCTCCAGTCTATGTAGTAAGATTACCAGGGATTTCTGTTGTGCAATAGTTTCTTCTCTGTGCTTTTCTATGACTTACAAATTTTCTACAATAAATAAATGTTTTACCTTTTAAAAGTAAAAAAAGAAAAAATTGACCTCATTTATGAAAGTGGAGAAATAAACCTATAAATCAATTAACAGATACTTACTGAGCATCCAGTTTGTGCAAAATTTGTTAGGAAGCTAGAACACTGCTTTCTTTCTAAAGAAAGTGAGAAAATAAGTAAGACTTGTTCAGAGATACAGAGCTCTTGAAAAATATTACCTAGGGACTTCCCTGGTGGTCTAGTGGTTAAGAATCTGCCTGCCAATGCAGGGGACATGGGTTCGATCCCTGGTCAGGGAACTAAGACACCACATGCTACAGGGCAACTGAGCCTGAACACCAATGACTAAAGCCCACGTGCCCTATAGCCTATGTTCTGCAATAAGAGAAGCCACTGCAATGAGATGCCCACACACCATAACTAGAATGAGCCCATGCTTGGCAATGAAGACCCAGTGCAGCCGAAAATTAAAACTAAGTAAATAAAAATCATTTTTAATTACCTAAAATAATGCTAAACACAGATTATCAAGTTAAAATTCTATGCTTACAGAAAGGACAGTTTGGACCAATGACTTTCTATCATAGATCAACTATGGATCATGTTAATGAAAAAAGAAGATAGTACAGGTCTGCATTCATATGCATACTAACAGCCCTGAATACGTTAGACTTCTCATCACAACGAACTCCCAAGCACAACTACCTAACGATGGGTCAGACAACCAAGGAACACAGGGGAAGATTTCAAAATTCAGCCTAAAATTCAAATGTGCTATGAAATGGGAATGATTAACCTACAGCCAAAGAGAACTTCTCCATAAACACACATTTACCAAGAGCCCCCGGGAGAGCCCTACCCCGGCTGTGACCCAGGCGGGTGCCTGAGTCATCCTTTGAGCCTGGCTCAAAGGCTTTGAGGCTGCCTTCACAATGCCACAGGCCCCTGGTGGCCAAATCAGGCCAGCACCACAGCCCAGGTAAACACACCCAAGTCAGCAGGGTCCAAGAAAGGCCACAGCACCTCTCAACTTCCCTTACTGACAGGCACAGGGACTCCAGTGCAGAAAGTTTCTGGCTATTTCTGTTTTGCTTTCAACTGAATGTGATTTCAGACCCTCTGTTTGAATGACTCTGCCTAATTATTACGGAAGACTGTATACTTAAAGCTAGGGAACAGAGCAACTCTGCCCAAATTTGTGATGCAAACAAGGCAGAAAACATTCTCAGGTTCCACTGCCAGGTCAGAGGGCAGCCCAGCGAAGTACCTTGGTATAGTAAACATTTCTGTTAACAAGGAAGAAATGCTGGCCCTCCTCCCTTTAGCCTCCTTCTATACTACAAGCAGAGTTACAGTCTGAGCAGTGGGAGGAGCAGGATTTAAGAGGCATGAACCACAGTCAGGCTCACCCAGTGCTGCCTGCGACTCACCTCCCAACCTTTCAATTCTACTGCAGTTGCCAAGGAGCTGCCTTTGCTGACTAAAGCTGCTGAAAACTGGGCTTATTTTTAGAAGCCGATTATTAACTAAGTCAGTGGTGCTTTTGTGAAGGTTTTCTATAGAAGAGACAAATGCTTTATGGAAAAAAAAAAAAAAGAGCTCGAAACATCAACCCTGAGTTCCCAGCTCTCTAGTTGCTCAGCTACCCCTGAGCAGGAGTCTACTTCCCCAAAGACAAGAACATTCCTATTCTGATCAGGCAGCATCCAGGTACCCTTTGGGTCTCAAAATCCAGACTGGGCAGTACAAACATAGCTTTTTTCTAGAAAAAAGTCAGCCCTAGCCAAGTGCATTAAGAAGATAGGGCTCAGTGCATGCTGATGACAAATTTAAAGTGCATCCCAATAAACTATCTGAATAATACATAAATGGACAGGTGTGATAAAAGCAAGCACGGAAAGATGTTAATGGTAGAACTGAGGTGGTGGGTTTAAAGTGTACAGTACATAATTCCTGCAACTTTCTGTACTTCTGAAATTTTTTATAGTAAAGCGTTGGGGGATAATGCCAGTGACAAAGGACATCATGCAAAGACTGATATAGAGAGGGCCAGAGAGCCTGGGAAGGTGGGATATGGCTAAAGAACAGAGCTCTACATGACAGCGCCTTTCAAACGGGGAAGCTGAGACAAAGCAGAAATCCCCGAAGAGAAGCGGCGGGCAGCCTTTAGGAAACTGTCCTGCCAAAGCAGCCAGTGCAGGACTCTTCCGCAGGGGGCCTGCGCAGGGACCGCGGAGCGCGAGAGAGCCCAGCCGAGCAGAAGGCTACCCTCGGGCGTGAGCTTCCTTCCAGGGCCCCGCCCCGGTAGCTCTCAGCCTCTCCACTAGTGCCGAAGCAGTTTCAGCCGGGCCGAGGTATGCCCCGAAACAGGAGACCCTAACTCTCTCTCGAGCCCCAGGCCTGACCACGCCCTCCCCATCCTGGCCTCCCTCATCAGTCAACACATATCACCTAATAGGTGCCCTACACTGTGCTTGGCCCCAGAAAGCTTTTGACAGCCAGTTTCCCAGGCTCAGCTTTCCCAGGTAACTACCTCCTCAAGTAATTCCAGAGACACCTTCTGTTTCGAGGACTTAAATGAGAGGATCTCACTCTCCCCAGAGGGCCAAATCCATGGGGGAAAACAACTCACCTGCAGCTACTAGAAATGGGCTAAGAGAAGGGGTACCAACCCCCGTGACACCCTGCGTCATCTCCTCCTCTGGGAGGGAAAGGCTGAACATGGGCAAGGAGCACGAGGCTGTGATCAGTATCTCTGAATCCAGACTGAAGAAAGAAGGGTTCCAGTATGAGGAAGTCTCAACACAGGTCAATTTAAGACAAACAGAAAGACTGAACACCATGTGGCAAGATGCCACATACGGCCAATAGAAAAAGGTTCCAGCAGGATCTGGATAAATGAAGAGGCCACTGACTATCAATGTTTAGGGCCTGATTCTAACCTCTGAAGCAAGCACCCTGGAGGTCAACCATGCTCAAACCTACAAACCACCTCCTGGCTCCTCTATTAAAGGAAGAATAACCGCCAGTTCTGTGCTACCCTCTAATAAAGGGGTTGGAGGTTACTCAGGAAAGAATTTCTGATGGTTCAGAAGACAGTAGGCTTGAGGTGACACATATCTGGTGTTCAAAGAGCCCCCATGTCCACAGTGACACCCTCACCGTGACACTGATCTCAATGTCCCCATCCCTGCAGCAGCTCATGTGGCACTTTGCACTAAGGTACTAAAATAAGTGCATGTGAAGCTGATTCCATAATGATTAACTAATGTAGTGAACTGACTGGCTATGAGGGCCAAAACCCACAGAAACACAAAAGGTTAGCATGGGGAGGGGTCCCTAGAAAAGATCCCAGTCCAAACATTTTTCTGCAGAGATGAGAAAATCCTGAGAGAGTACATGACTTACATGGCATAATGGAGGCAATATGAAATTTAAAGAGGGTGGATCTGGTTAGTGACATCAGTTAAGAGTTCAGCTCTGACACTTACTGGTTGTAAAACTTAGACTAATTACTAAACCTCTCAAGGCTATACTCTCTCCATCTACCAGCTTGGGGTAGGGGTGGGGATCAACCCATGTCATATGATGGGGCTGATATGATTAATAAGTCATATAACATGAAAAGGACTCAAGTGGTAGAAGATGCGAAAGCTAGTTACCATTGTGTCAAGCCATGCCACCACCCATTCTCTGTTATTTTAGCAAGACCCAAGAGGGAAAGAGGTTGCTCAGGCCTTTCCTGTTTTACCACTGGTTGATCACCATCACCTCCACCCTCTCACCCTTCTAGTTTTCAAGGACCTCCATTGCCATTTACACATTTTCATCCAACTCTTGGGCTAAAGCTGGAAAACCAACTATCATCAGCAGAAAGAGCACAAGAAACCCCAGGGACAAGCAGCAGCCCCGCCCCTCTGCCCTTCCCCACCCCACCAGGCTGAGAATAATTGGCACCCCAGGCCTGGGCCGAGACCAAGCCAGAAAGGCTCACATGCTTCCCACAGAGGCTGCTTCACTCTCGCGGAAGCAAAAAGGAATGAGAGCTTTCTCAGGGACCTTCAGGTGCACCAAAGACATATTTCAGAACCTACGTTCCATATGGTACTGCAAAGAGAGTCAGCACATGCCTGAAACCCGGTGTATGGCATTTCTTAATCATTAAAATGAAAGATGTTCATGATAACAGGGGCATCGGCAAGGGACAAACATCCTGGGAGGGTTCTCCTAGAGCTTATTAAGACCAGGCCTTGGGGGTCTCATTACAGAGCTGAGGGCAGGGCTAGAGAGTCAGGAAGGAAGCAGAGAAGTTGCTGAGGGACACGAGGCAGGGACCGAAAGCAGAGCACCCATGGAGCAGGGAGACTCAGTCATGTGAGCCTCGGTCTTTGAACTGTCAGCTCCAATGAGGATAAAGCAAAAGTTAAAGTCTGCAAAAGGTGTACTCTGAGTCAGACAGTATGGTAGAAGACTTACATCTTTTATTTTAATTAATCCTCACCACAACAAGGCAGGTATAATAATGCCCATTTTACAGATGAGGAAACGGAGACTCAGAAAGATAAAAAAACTTTCCAAGATGTCATGAGAAAGTGACATCTATAAACAAATAATTATTGAGCACCTGTTGTGGCTTTGGAGACACAATGGCAAACAAAACAAAGTGTCTGCTTGGATTTTTGTGAAGAAGGGAATTATGAATCAACATCTCAGATACCAAAGTGCCCTGCGCCATGCTGCCTATTGGGGACAGAAAAGATTAGCAACCTTGAAGCCAGCCTCTCTCTCTTTGAAATTCTGGCCATCAAGGATGGAAAGAGATCCCCAATCCCTATCCAGCAGACTCAACAAAGTACATTGGGGTGAGACAGCCTTGGTTCAAATTTTACTAATTCTACTTACCAGTTAGTTGCCTGACCTTGATTAAGTTATTCCATTTCTCTGTGCCTCAGTTTCCTCACTTGTAAAATGCAGATAATGTACCCAACTCAATAAGGTGTTTGTAGAAATATAATATTAATTTGCTTAGGGTGGTGCTTAATATGATATATACCCAATAACTATTAGTTCATCAGCATTAATTTTGCTAACCCTACTCTTATAGCAAGTTATAAACTCTCTGAAAGCAGGGCCTCATCCACTCTCACTCATCTTCATAACCCCTGAACCGTGTACCTAGTACACAGCATGGCATGCAATATATGGGTTTAAACTACATTAACCAGGCTTTACCCACATCAAAATCTTGGGATCAAGAAAACTGAGAGATGTGCTCCAGGTACAACCTAGGGACACCTGGTTGCTGCCACCTCTCTGAAGAGACAGGGACTTAGGAAGGAGGCCGGTCATTTTCTTGGTTAATCCAACTTCTACAGTCAGGTTTCCTAAATGCCCCAGACAGTGATCTGGATTCAGGGAGGAACAAGGAAGCAATCGGTCAGGTCACATCTCAGAGCAAAGGTCAGACCGGAGCCCCCAGCTCTGCAGGCCGCTCTTCAGAGGCTGCCAGGCTGCCACATACCATGTGCTCCATGCAGATGCTGATCTCGCCATCGCTGTAGAACGCCCCGTAGAAGCCCACGATGTAAGGCGAGTTGCACTCATGGAGAACCTGCAGCTCCCTTATGATCTGGTTCCGGATAGCAGGTTTGATCTCCAGGTGAATTAGCTGGGGAAAGAAAGGTACAAGGAAGAGAAGCTTTAAACATATATGGATGGATGGAGGGGTGGGTGGGTGGACAGACAGAAGTTTTCTTAATGCTTAAGCTCTTAGAGGTAGGAAGAGAGGAAACAGGCAAGTTTCAACAAAAGGTTACTGGCCAGCTAGAGTGCTGAGTGCCAACATACCAAGGCAGGTGTTGGCACTGAAGGGTCTGTACCCAGGGGAGGATCAGCTGTGCCTCCGCTCCCAGGAGCCAAGACCGAGGAAGAGGGGCCCTTTGCTCCCAAGAACAAAAGGACCTGGGAGGCTGAGAGATGAGGGGAAGTGGCCTTAGAGACTTGGTCCCAAGGGCTGCAGGACCAGAAAGGTATGAGGAACTGGGCCGGCCAATCTAAGCTGCCCAGGAGACTTCCCCTTGACCTTAGGAGCCTGATGTGGTTGGGATTTAGCCATGGCCTGGGGGGCCTCCTTATCTCCGCCCCACCATGCTGTCCCTTGTTTCAGCTGAGGAGACAGGTGACAAAAACATGAAATGGTTACCGAATAAGGCTGAGCTTCTAAAAAGGGCCATGGACAATAAGTGTCAGAAGACACGGAAGCAGCGGTTATCAGCGTGGGCGCTAGTGAAAGCTAGACAGGAGGTGGGCCTTGAAGATGGGAAGTGTTTGAAAAGATGCAAGGAACAGCATGAGCAAAAATATGTGGACAGAAATGAACATGGTGTGCTGCAAAACATGGAAGAGTCCAAATCTGCTGTCTGGAAAGAGGAGGACTCAGGCTCACCAGGGCAGGAAGTCCAGCTCAAGGGCTGCATGCCAGGGTGGGGAGCCAAGATGCAGTACTGCAGGGAGATGAAGGGAAGCATGGGCTGGGGTGCAGCTCGGAGAAACAACACGAAGTCAATGTTTTGTGTGTCCCTGGGGCTGGGTAAATGGAACCAGCCCCTGCTCTTGAAAAATGGCAAATGAGCATCTCAGCTTTCTTTCCAGAGCACCCAGAAAGCTAACAAAGGGTCCCTTGCTATTATTTTCCAGTCTGGAAGAAGTGAAGTGAAGTCGCTCAGTCGTGTCCGACTCTGCGACCCCATGGACTGTAGCCCACCAGGCTCCTCCGTCCATGGGATTCTCCAGGCAAGAATACTGGAGTGGGTTGCCATTTCCTTCTCCAGGGGATCTTCCCGACCCAGGGATCGAACTCAGGTCTCCCACATTGCAGGCAGACGCTTTATCCTCTGAGCCACCAGGGGAAGTCTGGGGAGTGGGATAAATACACTAACACATCAGGAGTGTGTTTATCTGCAATCTAACAGATAACACGGGAATTTCTTTCCATCCTTGTCTCCAGGCCCGCAGGTCTTCTAAGAGATAATCCAATTACCTGTCTACCAAGGCAAGCTTGATCCAGTCCTTTTTTTTAAAAGTGCCCTCACCTTTCTGGCCATAACGAGTCCGGACGGCTTGTGGGAGACCTTGAACACCACACCTCCATTGCCGGCACCCAGCTCACTGATCTTCTCAAAGTCATCATCCTTCAGTTCCCCCACCTTCTGCTTCTGGGTCAGAAAGGCCTCGAGGCGCTTCCGCTGCTGTTCATCGAGCTCCAGCTCCTCCAGCTTCTTCTGCAAGGCCTCCAGGTTGGTCCTGTCCCAAAGCAGGGAGCACAGGTCAACTCTGGCATCAGAGAAGCCCACCCAAAGGAGCGCTCCTGCTGTGGAGAGCGCCAGCGCTGGGGCCAGAGAGAGCTGGCGGAGGCGACCCGGGAAGGGTCTCACCTGCTGCGGCTCTGCCCCCTTCCCTCCACCACCCCTCACGGCTCACCACAGACACACTTCCCCTCTCAAGGCCTGGTCTCCTCATTTGAAAAATAAGGGAATGAGTTCTTTCTCAATAGGCTCTGGGCCTACGAGAGGAACCACAGAATCTACTAAAATCCAGAATGGGCCACCTTACTCTGCCTTAAAACCCCAGTGTCAAAAAGTCCCACGAGTGTTGGCTTTACAACACCATAAACAAAATACAATCTATTTCCTAAAATCACTAAATTGAAACCAAAGCACATCATCGAAACAGGCTCTAACCTGAATCACAACAGAAACCCTCCTTCTCCATGGGATCAGATCAGGAACAAGGTGAATCAAAACAGAGCAAATGGGATATACCTAAAATTTTTGTTTTTGCAACAAACATAAAAGTGCGTTCATTCGCCCCCCTTCTTTGAGAGCTCCACATCGCCTTTCTATCATGAACCAGAAGAGAGCACAGTGCCAATCATTTCCAAATTTTTAAAGTGGAGTAAAAATGCCACAGAATACTCTTAATAAAACTTTAAGAGTTGGATGACTTTCTCCCATTTTAATGCTCACCTAATTTGACAGTAATTTTTTTTTTTTTACTGACTTGGACTTACTGAGTCTTTCCACAGCTCTTAACCAGTATTCACAGAGGGAGAAAAAAGAAAACCACTTCGTTTGCAGTCATATTTCATCAGTTTATCTTATATTTAAATACATACATTACTTGATTACAATTCCAGCTATAACTGTACAAAGGACTTTGGGAACAAATCATCTCTTGGTAAGCACATAATTCAACCAGTGGGTGCCAGAGTGAGGGGGTATGGCAGAGAGCAGCCTGCTAGTGTGTTTTACATAAGGAACTAAAAAGTGCTCATTACCTCCTGGGAGCTTGTGAAGAGAAGGGTGGTAAGGAGCGCTTCTACTGTGTTTCATTTTTGTCTTTAGTCTAAACAAACAACACAGGTGACAAGACAGGCAGTCATTACACATCAGAAAGTTGGTGACCCCCTCCCCTCAACAGGCACACCATTTCTGAGCTTGAAGGGTAAGAGCAAGCATCATCTTCCACTCTTCGTTCACATTATATTCCAAACCTTAAGAAGGAGATGGAGATCCTATGCCTCCCCAGTGTATGGGAGGATCCAATACTGCCTTACAAATAACACAGTACACAGGGCCAAAGAGGACACGGCTCTGACTTTCCCAATCTTCCCCACTGGGTAACTCTGCGGGGAAAGAAGGCTGGTGCCATGAACTGAAGTACGTCCCCTAAAAATTCGTAAGTTGAAACCTTAACCCCCAGTGTTTAGAGAGAGGATTTTTAGGAAATAATCAAGGTTAAGTAAGGTCATATGGGTAGAGACCTATTCAGATAGGGCTGATAGTCTTGTAAAAGAGGTGGCCTTCCCCCTACACATTCCAAGGAAAGGCTGTGTGAAGATACAGCAAGACAGCAGTGTCTATAAGCCAGAAAGAGAGGTCTCGCCAAAACCCAACCATGCTGGCAAGTCAACCAGTCCTCATCTTGGACTTCAAGCCTCCAGAACTAGGAGAAAAGTAATTTCTGTTCTGTAAGCCACCCAGTCTACGGTATTTTGTGATGTAGCCCAAGCAGACTGAGACAGGTGGTCAATACCCTCATCCTACAGGCTCAGCTCAGCCTCATGCTCCCCTCAGGTAGGGGTGCTGGAACCATGGCTGCTGGGAGTGCACAGCTCACACCCTCTGGCTTCCTTTCTCTAAGGTCTCTCCACAAAGGAGCCCATTGATGACAACATTTAGAAACACACACCAAATGCAGATAGACCTCACAGCTAAAACCTGGATGAGGTTACAGCTGCCTGGAGGGTAAGCCGTTTGACTGGAAATGCAGACTTAAAAAGCTCTCGAGCACACACACACAGGGACGCTCCTGGTGGTCCAGTGGTTGACTCTGTGCCTCCAGTGCAGGGGCACAGGTTCAACCCCTGGCTGGGGAACTAAGATCCCACATGCTATACGGTGCGGCCAGAAAAAAAGAACATACACACACATACACACCCCCACACTGAGCATGTACGAGGGAGAGAAGAAAGGGGGCTAGATGAAAAGATCATCACTCTCCTTAATAACACCGTATTCTCTTTGAGTGTTTTACACATATTAATCCACACCTCTACAATTACAACAGAGAGTGAACTCAAGCACAGACAAGGGAAGTAACTCTTCCATGGTTGTAAGCTAGTAAATGGCAGAGCCAGGATTCAAACCTGGGCAGAGAGAATCTCTAACCTTAATCATGATGCTGTATTACCTCTTCAAAAAGTTCCATACTTTCAAGGGTGGTGACTTGCAAACATGGGTGAGATCCTAGGGTGGCACACTTAACACACCAGGGCTCAATCAGACCAAAAAATGGCAAAATGGTGTCCCTGCATGAAGAGGACTTTGCCTCGGATGCCATCCTGCCTCCCTTGTATGTCAGTGTGAACAACTGCCTTGTGAGAAACACTCGCCACAAGAAACCACACCCATTTGGGGGTTGAGGAGGGAGAGTGGGGGAAGGTTGGAGGGATGCTGACTCTGCTCATTTTCTGACTCTGCAGAAATAAGGAATTCTCCCACTTTGAGGAAGAAAAACCAAATCTGGGCTTTGTGCCACCTTCCTCCCTGCCCTCCCTCCTGTGCTTCACGGTCCTGCCACCTACTCCATCAGCTAAGGACCCAGCTTCTGATTCGTGCTTTCAGAGAGTGGAGCCACGGAGCAAGGAGACATGGCAAAAACCACAAGCTACGGCGGCAAGACTTTCCTGACGACTGGGGGTGGACCAGTGTCACCAAATTAATGAGTCACAGTAATCAGAAATCCTGGATGCTTATCCCAAACTGGGCATCAACTAGCTGGGTGACCATGAACACGTCATTCAACTTGACAGTCTGTTTTCTCTCCTATAAAAGAGAGCAAGCAGATGCTTACTTCACCAGGACAGGATCAAAACAGAAAACTAATGGGACAAAATACAGGCATTTTGACACATTCTACACAAATGTTGGGGCAGGTGGGAGTGGGTTGGAGGACAAGGAGAAGCCACACAGCATCAACAGCAGGCTCCAAATACTACTGTCTTTTGTCCTTCCTGTAATTTAATTTCCTGTAATTTAAAAATTATTAAAAAGCCTCTAAAAGTGTTTTAAAAACTATTTCAGAGAATGAAAGACAAAAGATTTTATCTGAAGGTGAAAGGAAAGTTCTGGCCACACACGACTTTCACGACTCATTGAAGAGAAATCAATCAGTAAGATATCAGCATTCAGTACTGCTTCCTCTCACACGGGGAACAGATAATGTTCAACAGGGCTCATCTGTGCCCTCCCAAGGTGAAATGCTTCACACAAAGGAAAGAGGAAGACAGGGGGCCCTCAGCTCCAACCATACCAAAAATCTCCAACACTCAGAGGATGAGAACCAGCCTCTCTCACAATCCGGTTTTAACTGAAATCNCTCCCAAGGTGAAATGCTTCACACAAAGGAAAGAGGAAGACAGGGGGCCCTCAGCTCCAACCATACCAAAAATCTCCAACACTCAGAGGATGAGAACCAGCCTCTCTCACAATCTGGTTTTAACTGAAATCAGCAACATCAGGACTAGGGATTAAGAAAAGAACCTGGAGCCTTGCACTATACATCTCTGACACACCCGGCTCTCTTCAGGGAGCAGCTGCGACAGCTTCGACCTCCAGCACGCACACTGCCTACAGCAGAAAGGGGACAACACACACTGCAACGTGAATTCTGCACCAGGGCTGTCAGTAAACATGAGTTCATCCAGACACAAGAGCACAGGCTTGCAATGGGAACACAGAAGAAAAACAAGGGACTTGGAGAAAAACATGGGTTGTCATTCATGTTCTGAAAACACCAGGAAGGCACAATGAAGTGGGTGGGGGAAAGGACGAGCCTACAGAACATCTCCTTCCCTCTCAACTCACCCATCTGCTAAGCCTAATCACACTGCCACAGCTGGACTCTCTCATTCCTGGCTCAACGTTCACATCAAGCAGCAGTATCCAAGGCAGCACAGGGAGAGACAGAAAGACCACCTTATCCAACCCATTTCACAAGGGAGGAGATGGAGGTCCAAAGAGGACAAAGTCCCACGGCCTATGGGTGGCAGGTCTCCCAACTCCTAAAACAGAGTTCCTGTCAAGGCCCCACACTGCCACCTTCAACTCTGAGGTCACTGCAATGGGAAGCTGACCTGAAAAGTAGAGGGAGGCAATGTCCAGACCAAGGAATGGGGTCATCATACTGACACACACCAGACAGAAATGGGCCACAGACGCACGCCGAACACCAGCCCGCTGTCTGTCACAGCGGCGGCAGGCCCCACCCTCACCAGGAGGAAGCACAGAGGGAAGAGCAGGGGTGATCCCCCTCACTGTGCTGGGAGGGGCGGGGGAGCCCCGGTGCAGGTGGGCCTCCTCACCAGAGAGCCCAAGGAGTGGAGAGCTTCTCCTCCTCCTGGGCAATTCAGCCAGTAGGGCCGGAGAGCAAGAGAGACAGAAAGGCAGAAAGGGAAGAGCCCCCAGAGACCAAGGACGCGCCCCTGACCTACATCCTATGCACTCCCCCGCCGAGAGGCCTTGGGAGCTGCCTCCTTTTCTGGTATCCTTGGTTTCCACACCCATTTAAAAAAAAAGGATATGGGGAGTAGGTTGGAGAGAGTGGTCTAGATGTCTCAAAGGAAGTCTATCGACATGGCAGCCAGCTGAGGGGCAGAATAAGGGGGAGGGCGTATCTGGACTGAGGGGCTGAGGAGCTTCAACCGGGGAGGTGAGGGGAAAAGGGGAATGTGAGGGGAAAACAGAAGAACTGGCATCAGGGGTCTCTACATGGCCAAACCACGGACAGCAGGAGACGCAGGGGCTACAAAGGCAAGAAGAGAGGAAAAGGGGCCTGGCTGAGGAAGGCCAAGGGGCCAAAGGCGCAGCTCACAACCTCCAGACTCCAAGCTGGGCTAGCCCACCTGTGTCAGCACAGCCCACCCGTGTGTGCTGACCACGGCCAGCCCCAGAGGACACACGGGGAGAAGCTTATGGCCCCACCTCCACCCTGCAGGCACTGGGAGGGGCTGGTTAAGTAACGAGGGGATAAAATCCCAGGAGTAGGCATGCAGGCTCTGTGAAAGAGACCTGGATACAAAAGAATGCATACTATGTCATTCCATCTATACAGAATTCAAAACTAAACTATGCTATCATAAAGTCAAACAGTGATGCAAACTATAATACAGAATGGATAAACAGCAAGGTCCTACTGTGTAGCACAGTGAACTATATTCAATATCTTGTGATAAACCACAGTTGAAAAGAATATGAAAAAGAAGATACATATAACTGAATCACATTGCTGTATAGAAGAAATTAACATAACACTGTAAATCAACTATACTTCAATTTCTTAAAAATTCAAAAACAAAAACAAAGTTAAAAAGTGATTACCCTTTGGTGGGGGAGGGTAGTGACTAGGAAGGGACATCTGATGGTTAATTCCCTGTGTCAGCATTGCTGGGTCTCAGTGCCAATGTATTTCATCAAACATTATTCTGGATGTTTCTGGGTTTTTTTTTGGGGGGGGGTGGGGGGAAAATGAGATGAACATTTAAATTGGTAGACTTTTAGTAAGCCAGATTACCTTCCATAATGTGAATGGGCCTTACCAGCAGTAGAAGAATTCTTCCAGCAGACTGCCTTCCGACTCAAAGTACAACTCTTTCATGGGTCTCCAGCCTGCCAGCCTACCCTGAAGCTTTTGGCCTTAGGCTTCCACAATCACACAAGCGAATTCCTTTAAAAGTTCCAGTCAGTTCTATCTCCTCTCTCTTTCTCAATCTCAGTATCTCTTGATAATCAGATCAATCTGTATTTCCTTTTATTCTTTTTTCCCCTCTTTGTGTTTCAGCTTGGATAGCTTTTATGAATCCTTCTTTTAGTTCACTGATTCTTTCCTCAGTTCTGTCCAGTTTGCCAATAAGCCTGTTGACCTTTGATGTCATGTTATAGGATTGTTTCATCTCCCCAGGTCTTCGGTAAGAATGCATGCCATTTGACACTACAAGGCCCTCAGTGAACAGGGAAAGGAATACAGACAAAGAAGGGCAAATTAAGACAATGATGTGATGGTAAATAAAAGTGATTTCAGAGATTAAGTCAAAGTGCAACAACAACAACAACAAGTACTGGAATCACCAAAAGTGATAAACAAATATTTAATATTGCTATGGTATTGTCAGTAATTGTTGGTTAATAAGAATAACATGTGATTTGATAGTACCTACTACTGATTTATTGCATACCTGCTGTATGCCAGGTATTCTGCTAAATATGGATAAGCACCTAAATTCTTACCACCACCATGGCCCAACTGCCACTGCTGGCCCCATTTTACTGATGAAATCCCTGTGTTTTCATGTTTTCATGCAATAAATAAGCAATAGCGTAAAAAAATGCACAATGTTGTTAAACACTACCTTTATTGCCTTTACTGGTTTCCCCACCACTCCCAAAAAAGACTTTCGCGCAGACTACCCTTCAGGTTCCCTAATCCTCACAAAGAGCCTAGGACACAGATGGCTCTGTAGTTCAGAATATGCTGAGTAATCAGGGTAATTTTTGTAGGATTCTAGAAGAACATATAAAATTTAGATAGCGAAAAAGGATAAAGGGCATTCCAGTAGGGTCTACAATATAGACTATGGTACAGAACTGGGAGTAAGAATATTAAGAGCAAAGAACACTGGGAGAATAGTTTAAAAGTAAAAAATAAAATCAGAAAATGAGAGTCAGGACAGATGTTTATCACAATTTCACTTTAAATCAAATAGCTTCCAAGCCAATAAACAAATATTTTTAAAAGTCAAGAGAATGAGTTTGACTAAAAGAAATAAAATAATAATCACATATTCCTATCGTTCAAAAAAACAACCCAACTTCATCCTAGGAATCAAACTGCCTTCTGAAATCATATTAAGAACCTTCCCATGGCATGTTTCTGCAGACAGGCATGCTGAAACACACACACACACACACACACACACACAGGAACCTCTGGAGTGACAGGATCACCCACTCACACACTCTTCTTAAACACTGAACAACATCCTGAATCAGACAGGGCATATCAAATTGTTGCTTGAAAGAACTGACAGCCTATGGTTCCTTCTACCCCAGTGGACAAAATGTGTTTCATATTAGCCACACGAGTTAATTTATGAAGGACCAGGGACGGGGGAGCCTGGTGGGCTGCCGTCTATGGGGTCGCACAGAGTCGGACACGACTGAAGTGACTTAGCAGCAGCAGCAGTCTTCTGTAGTGGTACGAAAAGGAATGAAAAAAGTGATCAAGTTTGGAGGGAGAGAAAAAAAGATCAGAAGACAGAGGACAAAAAGGTATGCATCACCTTTACTTAATAGGGACAAAAGAGGGATATAACAGTCTGACAAAGAAGGAACATTTAGATGCAGTTAAGAGATGAGCTCCTAAATGCTAGTCATGGTATACTCATTAACTCACCTAATCCTCACAACATTTAAAAATGGGTATGTTGTTCCTGTTTTATAGACATGGAATGGAGGCCAGAAGTAGTTAAGTGACTTAACCAAAGCTAGGGTTGAAATTCCAAAGTTTGATCTTTCCCCCACACCAGCTAAAGAGCTCATGTCCTTCAAACAAATCTCTACTCTAACTTAGCTCATCCCTAACACCAGGTATTTACCCATTAGTGACTTTGAAGTAGGAAGTGTGTTCAGCTAAGAGGTAAAATCCCTGAAGGTGAAGTCGCTCAGTTGTGTCCGACTCTTTGTGACCCCGTGGACTGTAACCTACTAGGCTTCTCCGTCCGTGGGATTCTCCAGGCAAGAATACTGGAGTGGATTGCCATTTCCTTCTCCAGGGGATCTTCCCAACCCAGGGATTGAACCTGGGTCTCCCGCATTGGAGGCAGACGCTTTAACCTCTGAGCCACCAGCAAATTAAATCTACCCAAAAAGAAACTTCTTTCAGAGGACCATCCAAGGCTGACACACAATTTGCTTGGGGAGGGAAGGAAAGAGATAGGACACTGGCCAGGTGTCTACATGGGATGAGCAGACAACATTCCGGAGGCCCTGAGAGAGCCAGCAGGGAAGGGGCAGAAAGTGACGAGAGAAAGCACCAAGGATAACCTAGGCAGAAAATCCAATAAACTGGTGGTCACCATCAGAAAAACAAAAGTAGCGCTGGGTCTGGTGGCAGCCACCGAATGGGACTCGCTGACTATTCTTGAAAGGACAACTGGTGAAAGTGGCCTTAATACAACGCTGCATGTGAGTCCACCCACTGACGAGCCTGACGGACTACAGTCCGTGAGGTCTCAAAGGAGTCAGACATGACTTAGCAACTAAACAATTCCCTGTTCTAGAGAAAGGCATTTTAGCAACTCCCTGCATAATAATGGCCCACATGGTTCTGTGAATGACAGGTGCAGGTTGCTCTTCAAGGAGAAAGGATCCAACATGACCACAATCTTAGACCTCATAACCCAAAATGGTGAGGACAGCTGAGTCCCCAGGGCAAAAAAAAAATCAATAGCTAGTGCCCAGAAGCAGGAAGATGTAGTCAAAAAAAAAAAAACAAAAAAACACAGCACTCAAAACACAGCTCCAATTCTAGTTCATGTTGAGAAATTTTCATTTCTCCAGACCCATTTCTCCCCTTAAATACACAAACAACATGTTTGTTACAGCAATATCCTTCTCCTTGCTCAAAGTACAGACAAGAGAGGTCAGCAAACCTCACCTATGAGCACATACCACCTCTGGGGGAAATCTCACTGCCTAGGTCCCTCTAGCAATCTCACGGAAGCCTGATCTCAGGACCAGGGCTAGAAGTCCATACACGTGTTCACGGACGCACTCAACTTCCTAAACTACTAGTCAGGCTCTCCACTTAAGAGCAACTGGTCTGGCAGAGTCAAAACCTAGCTGGTAGAAGTAACATCATAGACCAGAGAGAATGAAATGTAATGAAAACCCAAACTGACAGTGTTCGTTTCTGTCTTCTGAAAGAAGGTGAAGGGTGGGGAAATAAGTGTGCTGATAACAAATTCCCTCAGAGTGGAGGATACCTGAGGGCCGGAAGGCTGGCCCACAGTTGAGAAGGGCCTGCTCCTGCGCTCTGGCATAGGCAGAAGCAGGCCTGAGCGGCACGCAGGGGTGGAGCTGGAGAGATGGGTTATACTGCAGAATAAAGTGAGAGAGACTTCTATGGGGAGTGGCTGTGAAGCAGCAAAAGAGGAAGAAAAGGATGGCAGAGTGGCCGAGGCCATTTAAACCTCAGACCACCACAGTTTATGTTGTCTTTATTGCCACAATACATTCTCCCCGCCCCAGGCCTTCAGTCTACTCTGCCACGGACACAAACAGCCCTGCGTATATTTTGTTCTTACTGTTGTTTGATGGAAACCAAGGAAAGAGGGCCAAATTCCAAGTTGGTTCAACACAGAGCAAAAAGAAGAGAAAAACTACAGAAAGGGAAATGTGAGTCCCAAAGAAACAGAAGTGACCTCGAGAATCTAAAGCTCCAGGACTGCCCCAATCTAGAGGAGGGCAGGGTGTAAGGAATGGGAGTAGATATCTAGGTTACAGCTGTGCTGTCTACAGCCGTGAAAGTGCAACACAGATTCATTATGGAGCATCCATGGTATGACAGGCGCTATCTATGCTAGAGGTTTTAGGGAGGTACAGATGTGGAAGACAATGTCCTGCCTCACCAGGCTGTGTGTGTGTAAGACAATGTCCTGCCCTCTCCAGGCTCTGTGTGTGTGTGTGTGTAGAGATGACAGAGAGAGACAGATGTGTGTGTGTGGGGGGGGTGTGTGTGGAAGACAATGTCCTGCGTGTGTGTGTGTGTGTGTGGTGTGGAAGACAATGTTCTGCCTCACCAGGGGGTGGGTGTGTGTGTGTGTGTGTGTATGTAGACAGCCGCCAGAGATATAGAGATGACAGAGGGAGACAGATGTGTGTGTGTGTGTGTGACGTGGAAGACAATGCCCTGCGTGTGTGTGTGTGGTGTGGAAGACAATGCCCTGCCTCACCAGGCTGTGTGTGTGTGTGTGTGTGTGTGGGTGTGTGTGTGTGTGTAGACAGCCGCCAGAGATATAGAGATGACAGAGGGAGACAGATATCACAGTGCAAGCCAAACACCGGGAAGGGTACTAACAAGCACAGCAACGACTGCAGGGTAAAGGAGACCGTAATGCTGAAAGTGAGGCGGGCACAGCAGGGCACGGGAACAGAAAAAAGACAACTCCATCAAAGATGAGGAAGGGAAAGCAAAAGTCAGAAAGTGTAATGCCCACTGAAGACAGAACTGGAGGATATCAGTTTCTGCAGCAGAGGGAAAAGCACTCCATGCAGGCTCGGGCATCAGCGTGATCAAAAGAACGCTGAAAGTTACAAGCCATCCCAAGTGATCAGAGAGCAGGTGCGCCCAGGAGAGACCCCAGACGAGGCTGGAGGCTGAGCTGGGGCGAGACTGTGAGGCACACAGCACATCACGCTAAGGGACTGGGTTTGGGAGGAAATGGGGAGATGCCGGCCAAAGGCTGCAGACTTGCGGTTAGAAGATGAACAGGTTCTGCATATCTAATGCACAGTACAGTGATTCTAGTCAACAATACCATATTATATATTTCAAAGTTGCTAAGAGACTAGATCTTAAATGTTCTCACCACACATACACACAAAAAGAAATGATAATTATGTGACGTGACAGGGGTGTTCATTAACGCTATGGTGGTAATCATACTGCAATATATAACATATCAAATCTGTACAATGTATACCTTAAACATATGCAATGTTATAGGTCAATTATATCGCAATAAAACATAAAAACTCTTAAGTCAAAAAATTTTTAAGAAGTGGCCCTAACACACCAGCCTAAAGTGCCTGAGGATGTCGTTTATGGTTTAGCAATAAACAGCAGCCTGGCATCATAGTTTCTAAAAATGCCATCAGAATACTTGTTTTACTATTTAAACATTTAAAATACATTCAAGATATCACAATTTGACCAGAATGCAATTTAAGTATGCACTTTTGGGGTCAAATCACCAATAATGCGCTCATGCAAAGTAGACATTTAGAGAAGTAAAGAATTCTAGTCCGATGCAACGATCGACAAGGGGTTAATATATAAAATATACAAACATCTCATACGACTCAACATCAAAAAAACAACCCAATCAAAAAATGGGCAAAAGACCTAAACAGACATTTCCTGAAAGAAGACACAGAAATAGCTAAAAGGCACATGAAGAGATGCTCAATATTGCTAACAGTTGAAGAAATGCAGATCAAAACCACAATGAGACATCACCTCACACTGGTCAGAATAGCTATGAACAGAAGTCTATAAATAATAAATGCTGGAGAGGCTGTGGAGAAAAGGGAACCCTACTACACCGCTGGTGGGAACAGAAACCGGTGCAGCCACTGTGGAAAACAGTATGGAGGTTCCTTAAAAACAAAAAATAAAGCTACATTATGATCCAGCAATTCCACTTCTGGGTATACATCTGGGAAAAAGAAAACTCTAATTTGAAAAGATACACACACTTCAATGTTCATAGCAGCACTATTCATAATAGCCAAGACACGGAAGCAACCCCAGAGCCCATCAACAGGCGACTGGCTTAATTAAGAACATGTGGTGCCCATATACATGGAAGATGACTCAACCATAAAACAGAATGAAACACGGCCACGCACGGCAACACGGATGGTCCTAGAGAATATCATGCTTAGTGGAACAAATCAGACCAGAGAAAGACAAATATTATATGATATCACTTATATGTGGAATATAAAAAATTATACAAATGAATCTAATACAAAACAGAAATTGATTCACATATATAGAGCGAGGGGGACAAATTAGGAGAGATGAACAGAAATACATAAAATAGAAAAGCAACAGGACTTATTATATATAGGACAGGATATTATACCCAATATCTTGTAAAAACTTATAATGAAATATAATTGCCAAAAAACCACATCACCAAACTGTATACTTGAAACTAACACAATATTGTAAGTCAGCTATACATCAACCTAATAGAAATTTTAGTTTGCAATCATAACAGAAATAGAGTCAAAAACTGCACAACTCAGAAGATACTGGTTTCCTTGAGGGGATGTAGAAACCTGAAGTCTAAAACCCGCTGAGTTCAACTTTCCAACTCCTTGGAAGCCCACTGGGGAATTCTCTTTTAGATAATTATCTAATTATTAGATAATTATCTAAATAATTAATTCTCTTTTAGATAATTATCTGTTTCAAAGACTGGCTCAAAGAAGCCTTTGATAGTACAGTCAAATTGAGTCCATCTTGCATACCAGCTCATTTTAAGGACAGAAGCATTTCTCTCCTGTTAAACCACAGTCCTGCAGCCGATTCCTAAACCCAACACTGATTCATATTATTGCTATCTATGCAATACATTAATAAATGATAGTTGCTTTTCCAGCTATGCTTGAAGCTCACCAAATTCAGTTTGGCTATCTCATTTCATACATGCATTACTGAATCCCTGAGGGCTTTTTTATTTGCAGAATTGCACCCTCTGTCAATAATTTACCTCCAATGTATAACCACAGTCTTAACAAAAGACACCAAGATTGTGGAAATAACCCTGAACTTGAAATCAAGAGGTCTAGAGCCTCCATCAACTCTGCTGGTAACTGATCATCTAACCTTAAATAAGCTCTCTCACATGCATTAAATGGAAACATACTCTTGTCCTGTGTTACAAAAGACTGTTATGAACACAGTGAGAATGTGCTCTGAAACAAACAGTTGGCCACATTAATGAGGAGCTTTTCTAAAATAAACAAGAATACCTTTCCTCTAACTTATTCTTGGTTACAAAAAGAGTGTGATTGTGGATGACACCTCACATTAATTGTGAATCCTCAAAGAGCATTAAAGAATACATGAATGACCAAAATTTGAAAACAAAATCTACTAAGACAGTACTCCACAGCACATTCAGTCAGTTCAGTCGCTAGTCGTGTCCGACTCTGCAATCCCGTGGACTGCAGCATGCCAGGCCTCCCTGGCCTTCACCATCTCCCAGAGCTTGCTCAAACTCACGTCCATCAAGACAGTGATACCATCCAACCATCTCATCCTCTGTAGTCCCCTTCTCCTCCTGCCTTCAATCTTTCCCAGCATCAGGGTCTTTTCTAATGAGTCAGTTCTTCACATCAAGTGGCCAAAGTATTGGAGTTTCAGCTTCAGCATCAGTCCTTCCAATGCATATTCAGGACTTATCTCCTTTAGGATGGACTGGTTGGATCTCCTTGCAGTCCAAGGGACTCTCAAGAGGCCTCTCCAACACCACAGTTCAAAAGCATCAATCCTTCGGTACTCAGCTTTCTTTATGGTCCACCTCTCACATCCATATATGACTACTGAAAAAACCATAGCTTTGACTAGACAGACCTTTGTTGGCAAAGTAATGTCTCTGCTTTTTAATATGCTATCTAGGTTTGTCATAGCTTTTCTCCCAAGGAGCAAACATCTTTTAATTTCATAGCTGCAGTCACCATCTGCAGTGATTTCAGAGCCCAAGAAAATAAAGTGTGTCATTATTTCCATTGCTTCCCCATCTATTTGCCATGAAGTGATGGGACCAGATGCTATGATCTTAATTTTCTGAATGTTGAGCTTTAAGCCAGCTTTTTCACTCTCCTCTTTCACTTTCATCAAGAGGCTCTTTAGATCCTCTTTGCTTTCTACCATAAGGGTGGTGTCATCTGCATATCTGAGGTTACTGATATTTCTCCCAACAATCTTGATTCCAGCTTGTGCTTCATCCAGCCTGGAATTTCACATGATGTACTCTGCATATGTGTTAAATAAGCAGGGAGACATTATACAACCTTGATGTACTCCTTTCCCAATTTGGAACCAGTCTGTTGTTTCATGTCCAGTTCTAACTGTTCCTTCTTGACCTGCATACAGATTTCTCAGGAGGCAGGTCAGGTGGTCTGTTTTCCCATCTCTTTAAGAATTTTCCACAGTTTGTCGTGATCCACACAGTCAAAGGCTTTGGCATAGACAATAAAGCAGAAGTAGATGTTTTTCTGGAACTCTGTTGCTTTTTCGATTATCCAACAGATATTTGATCTCTGGTTCCTCTGCCTTTTCTAAAACCAGCTTGAACGTCTGGAAGTTCTTGGTTCATGTACTGTTGAAGCCTCCCTTGGAGAATTTTGAGAATGAATGACCAAGATTACAAAACAAAATCTATCAAGACAGTATCCCACTGCATATTAAACTTGAGTTATGAGATGTAGAGAAAAACAAGACAGCAAAACCAGCCTTACGAAGCATTCTTTGGACCTTGGTCGCCTTGGGTTAAAATTCTGCAGTTTCTGCCTGGCATTCAAAAGAGAAGCATGCTCTTACTGCAGCAGATAAAAAAGATCTGTCCACTAGGCTCTTCCTCTTCACTTCTCCCCACCCACTTCCTTTTCTTCCAAAGGAGAAAGGCTCTCATTTACTCACTGGTTTGCCACATCCTGCCTCAGAAGCTACTTCCTAGGAGCTGCCTGGGCTATCTGAGAGGAGTTTTAACTCCTCAGCCCCTCAGGCCCTAAGATATTTATGGCATCCCTGCCCACTATCTATCATTTACAGTCTAGTAACTAGACTCTACTGATCAGATAATTAATATTCCCAACTTTTCTTCATACTGGTTTGGGACTAAGCACTTTACCTACCACAGAGTCAGGCAGGGGCCTTATCTTCTGGCCCTATCTGGGGCTCCAACTAGCCCAG
The DNA here is from genome assembly GCA_006410635.1 of Cephalophus harveyi. Classification (NCBI taxonomy): domain Eukaryota; kingdom Metazoa; phylum Chordata; class Mammalia; order Artiodactyla; family Bovidae; genus Cephalophus; species Cephalophus harveyi. The sequence goes on along the minus strand of SJYT01067879.1, from coordinate 416,337 downwards.
CTTTGTTTAATAGTAAAAAAAGAACAAAGAGTAGAAATGATTCAAGCATAAGTATCAAGAAACTCAATGCACATAACAGTGCATTTGATATCAGAGAAAACCCACTGGAGCCAACCTCCTGTCCCACATGACCTTGGTAAGCTAACACTGACATTCATGCACATATTTCATGTTTAGAGACTGCCTACTATACGTTGGGCCTGGGCTAAAGATGGGGCATGATCTCCAGAAGTTCACAGGGCAGGCAGTGAAACACAACACATGCATGTGAAGATCACCACACACACCACCCCCCGCACCTGCCCCAAGAGGTCTGTCTCCTGAGTAGTTCATGGACAGTTCCACTGGAGCTTTTCCGAGGAAGACCACACAAAGGTTCATGATCAAGATAATTTCTGACGTCAAGCTTCCAGGAGAGGTAGGCTCCCAAACACTGGCAACAAACTTGGATGAGAGAGGTTAAGCAATGAGCCCAATCGACACAGGGGTGCAGGAGTGGAGCCAGGACTGCAAACTCAGCTGTTACACCACCAAACAAGAGCACCCACTAGGAGTCAGAACAGTTTGTATCTGTGGGGGGAGCTAGTCATGGTGTTGAAAGAGGAGCAGGGCATCATTAGCTCCTTTTTCCCCCTTAATTAAAGAGACTTGAGCTCCTCTTAGTAAAGAAAGAAGAGAAAAATATAGACATATTTTTAATTAAGAAATGAATAAACACTGACCACCTACTACATGTGAAACCTATGCAGTGAACTATCATCTGCTGTTACAGTGGGACTTCCTGCTACATACATCACCCAGTGCAGCTCGACGGGCCCCTTCGGCTGGCCAGGCATGTGTGTCCCTCCCAACAGTTCCCACTCAGACAAGGAACAGGCCCACCCCTAACGAGGGAGCACCAGGGACCAGCTGACAACATGCTAACTGCCGAGCTCCCAAGCATCCTCAGGTCCCCTAGCAGGAGAACGTAGAACATGGAAGCTTCCACCACAAACGAAAAGCATTTTTTTTTCACATGCCAGACTTGCACCTACTGTTACATTTCACTAATCTTTAGCAGTCTAAACACCTGACTTGGATTCTGTATCTGTCTGCCATATTTGAAACATCAGAGTTGGATGACTTCTAGAGCCAAAGAGCCAAATTAACAATAGTTTTTTCTCTCCCTCCACATATACTTCCCTCTTTTTCTTTTTTCCCAGAAAGTTGAATCCTATTAGTCAAAGCCACACAGGGTTACCTTTAGACTGCAGCTAACTCTACAGAAATCTGTCAAGACTTCAGTGGCCGTTACCAAAGAAATGTGAAGAGCGACTGTGAGGGTTCACAGGAAATGAACTCACTCGGCGCTGGGGGCCTTTAACAATGAGCAACTGGTCATTTTCCCTCATTTTAAACTGAACATATAGACTCTGACCTACTTGTAGGACAGATCGAAGGGCAGGCATTGGGACAGGGCAGAACCCAGCCCCGCTCTAAAGAGCAGAGGCCTTCGATCTCGATTCAGGTCTTCACCAGCTGTACCACACCAAGGAAGCTTCCTAGCCTCTCTGGACCTCAGTCTCTTCATGATACATCCAGGAGACTGAACTCTCAAAATCTTTTCCACATCTAATATATAAGGACAGACAGGTGGCTGTGCTTGGAGAAAGAATGAGAGGTGCTGGTGGTGAAAAGGATGACTAATATAACACGATGCTATCCTGGGTCCAGAAATAGCCTGGCTTAGTGCTGCCTTCACCTTATCAGCCTAGATTTATTAGGGGGTGGGAGGGCTGGTAGGTGGAATCACAGCCACCTACAGTGAAATTAAACCCTTTTCCCAAATGAATTCTGCTGAACTGTGATTTATCCAGAATGTTAGAGAACTTACCAGCAATATGAAACCATGTTACTGAAATTATATTGCTGCACAAACTTGACTTTTCCCCAAATGCGATCTGCAGAGAGGATGCAAAGCTGACAACCCTATGTCTGTGGCCATCTGTCCTAGCCCAGTCCCTGGAGAGGCGTGGGGCGAGAGTGTGAAAAGCCACAGGTGCCACCAATGTCACATATCCATCAAAGAGCCCAGCATTTGCTGGGGATAAGTGTTCCGCTCAGCACGCAAAAGAGGCTTGCCAATCCATCCAGCCCCAAACACTCCCGGCGCCTTCCCCTGTGCCAGGCATGCGACTCAGGGAACACCACAGAATGCCACAGCCAGTTTCTTCACTGGGCTTTGTAGTGACTAAAAAGGCACTTAGCTGCCTGCGAGACACACAAACGGCCGTTAACCAGGACCAGTTTCCTCATCTACCTGGTAGAGATCACACACAGTGCACCTGCCTCATGTGGCTGAATGAAGAAATAAATAGATGTAAAAACAGTAAGGAGCACACAGAGCCTTGCAGAACAAATGCTATGATTACCACCAACACTGAGACCCTCTTGCACCAAGATATTAGAAACTGAAAATAGCCAATCACGAATTTGAGTCAAAGTCAGACTTCACAAGGATTAGCCAAGTCTCAACCCTGGGAAAGGAGTGTCTTCTGCCCTCTGCTATCTCAAGGCTAAGTCATTCAACACAACTGTACCAAACCAGATGGTAGGAAACAGGATCTGCACTGAAATAATGATGAATAAGACCCAGTTCCAGACTTCCTCAAGTCCAGTCCAACTGGACAGAGTTACCCAAACAACTGACATGTGATGGGATATGTAGCGCGTGCTCTGGAAGAAGACCACTACCTGGAGTGGGTGGAAGACAAGTCTGTGATGGATTTACAGAAATGCTAACCTATAAATTGAGGAAGATTAGGATGTCAAGCCTTCCTCAGTGATCAATGCAAAGAAACAGAGGAAAACAACAGAATGGGAAAGACTAGAGATCTCTTCAAGAAAATTAGAGATACCAAGAGAACATTTCAAGCAAAGATGGGCTCAATAAAGGACAGAAACGGTATGGACCTAACAGAAGCAGAAGATATTAAGAAGAGGTGACAAGAATACACAGGAGAATTACACAAAAAAGATTTTCATGACTCAGACAACCATGATGGTGTGATCACTTAGCTAGAGCCAGACATCCTGGAGTGCAAAGTCAAGCAGGCCTTAGGAAGCATCACTACGAACAAAGCTAGTGTAAATGATGGAATTCCAGGTGAGCTATTTCAAATCCTGAAAGATGATGCTGTGAAAGTGCTGCACTCAATATGCCAACAAGTTTGGAAAACTCAGCAGTGACCACAGGACTGGAAAAGGCCAGTTTTCATTCCAGTCCCAAAGAAAGGCAGTTCCAAAGAACATTCAAACTACTGTACAATTGCACTTATCTCACACGTTAGTAAAGTAATGCTCAAAATTCTCCAAGCTAGGCTTCAAGTGTAGGTGAGCCGAGAATTGCCAGATGTTCAAGCTGGATTTAGGAAAGGCAGAGGAAGCAGAGATCAAATTGCCAACATCCATTAGATCATAGAAAAAACAAGAAAATTCCAGAATAACATCTACTTCTGCTTCACTGACTACACTAAAGTCTTTGACTGTGTGGATCACGACAAACTGGAAAATTCTTCAAGAGATGGCAATACCAGACCACCTGACCTGCCTCCTGAGAAACCTGTATGCAGGTCAAGAAGCAATAGTTAGAACTGGACATGGAACAACAGACTGGTTCCAAATTGGAAAGGAGTACGTCAAGGCTGTATATTGTCACCCTGCTTATTTAACTTATATGCAGAGTATACCATGCAAAATGCCAGGCTGGATGAAGCACAAGCTGGAATCAAGACTGTTGGGAGAAATATCAATAGCCTCAGATATGCAGATGACACCACCCTTATGGCAGAAAGCAAAGAGGAACTAAAGAGCCTTTTGATGAAAGTGAAAGAGGAGAGTCAAAAAGCTGGCTTAAAACGCAACATTCAAAAAACTAAGATCATGGCATCAGGTCCCATCACTTCATGGCAGATAGGGAAACAATGGAAACAGTGACAGACTTTATTTTCTTGGGCTCTGAAATCACTGCAGATGGTGACTGCAGCCACAAAATTAAAAGACGCTTGCTCCTTGGAAGAAAAGCTATGACAAACCTAGACAGCATATTAAAAAGCAGAGACATTACTTTGCCAACAAAGGTCCACATAGTCAAAGCTATGGTTTTTTTCCAATAGTCATGTATGGATGTGAGAGTTGGACCATAAAGAAAGCTGAGTACCAAAGAACTGATGCTTTCATTCTGTGATGAGGCCTCTGGAGAGGCCTCTTGAGAGTCCCTTGGACTGCAAGGAGATCAAACCAGTCAATCCTAAAGGAAATCAGTCCTGAATATTCATTGAAAGGACTGATGCTGCAACTCCAATTCTTTGGCCACCTGATACAAAAAGCTGACTCGTTAGAAAAGACCCTGATGCTGGGAAAGATTGAAGGCAAGAGGAGAAGGGGACGACAGAGGATAACTAGGTTGGATGACATCACCAACTTGATGGACATGAGTTTGAGCAGGCTCTGGGAGATGGTGAAGGACAGGGTGGCCTGGAATGTTGCAGTCCATGGGATTCACAAAGAGTCAGACACGACCGAGCGACTTAACAACCACAAGGATTTCAACATGTACTGAAGGTGGAGAAGGGAATCCCAATAGAAGACTTAATATGAGCAGAGGCCAGGGCCCATTGAGGAAGACCTCTGGAAGAAACACGAAGGAGAAGTTGAACCCAAGACCTACCTGGAACTGACCCTTAACATCTGGTTTGAGCCACAGGAAGAAAGGGAAGCCATACCTTCCCTGTGTGAGTGACTACCCCTCCCTATTCCTACACAAATGCGCACACATACACATGCACCCTCCCCAGGAAATCCTCTTTAAACTCTTGGAGATGAAAGCTGAGCTTCCTGGGTGGTGTCTGCCAGGCGGATGGCAGCCTCGAGACGCAGGGAGGAGTCTATATTAGGATGTACTGTGGCAGTTGTTTCCCAGGCACCTTTTGCAGCCTCCTGTTTCACTGAAAATAATTCTTTTCCTTCCTGCACATCCCCAGATATTGCAAGTATGCCCGGTGTTGTCTCTATTCTAAGTCTATGTGGATAAAGAACAGCTGAAGAGTCTCATCATTGGAAGTTCTTTGGGAGGTGAGAATTTTCTCTCCTTCTCACCTGATAGAAAATAAGGCACCCTGGGACAGGAATCTAGTCCTGGTCCTTCTCATGAGTCCAGTTAATCATCAAAGAGCAGTTTACACACACCAAGTACCTATGAATCCTTTCTGCTGGGTAGGGATTACTGTACCCATTTTACAGATGTGGAGACAGACTCAAGGATATGAAAAAACTTGCACAAGATCACTGAAAATAGAGGCAGAGTCAAGATTCAAACTCAAGTGTGCTGGTTCCAAGGCCTCTCCCCTGAGCCTCACTGTCTCCAGGCTATGTTCACTCAGAAGTCACACTGGTAATTCAAAGCAGAACCTGCTGTGTGATAAGGTCAACTTCTATTAAGGTTTTCTTCTAGTCCTAGATTTTTTATCTATCCCAAAATTAGGACTGCAACAAATATCTCCAAGATTCTTTTCAACAATAAAATTTAACCTACTTATGATCTACTTAGAACTTGAAAATGGGCCCAGGGGTGACCTATATGGTCATGTGGAGCTCATTACCTAAACCCTGAAAGGTAAGAAGGCATTACCACCAACCACACCTTGCAGGAAAGCAGGCACAGAATGGTCATGTGGCGAGTTAATAGTTGTAGAAAAGGAATTCAGATCTCACACTTTTGCTCTACACAAGGTACTATTACTCAAAAGTACTGCAGCCTGAAAATTCTGAAGACTTTCAAACCCCTCTGAAAACGGGGTCGGTCTCTAGATTCAAATGAAACACCTGGGGTGGGGGAGCAGAAACATTTGTTAAAAAATCTGATCAGGAAGCTGGGTTCTTCACTGCAGTAACACCAAAGACAAGTACCACTCAGAGGTGAACGTCTTCCTCAGACCATCCTGCTTTGGGGTCTGCTGCCTCCAAAACTCTTATAATCCCATCCCCAACTTTCTAGAAATTAGACCCTACTCTAAACAATACAGTTAATCCCCTGCTCTCAGACAGAAAGACCAGATGTCAGAGCCCCCCAAGATTCCAGCCTTCTGTCTCCACCGCCTTTCAGGTGCTCTCTGCCCCGTCTCTGTGCTCTCAGGGAAGACGGGCACTCTCCTGGACACCTTGCTATCAGTCAAGTCTGTTTTCTCTGCTGTTTCTTTATTTATTTTTGGCGGTGCTGGGTCTTCTTTGCTGCACGGGCTTTCCTCTAGTTGTGGTGAGCAGGGGCTACTCTTCACTGTCCTTTGTGGGTTTCTCATTGTGGAGGCTCCTCTTGTTGGGGAGCACGGGCTTCAGCAGTTGTGGCAAGAAGGCTCCGTCAAGCATAGGCTTGATACTGTAGTGCACAGGCTTAGCTGTTCCACAGCATGTGGGATCTTCCCAGACCAGGGATCGAACTGGTATCTCCTGCACTGGCGGCAGATTCTCTACCATAAAGTCGCCACAGAAGCGCCTCAAATTTGCTCTTAATCTCTCTGAGCATACTCATTTATGTGATTTTAACATTTCCTTTGGAAAAAGCCCCAAACTTTAATTTCTCTGTTTCTGAAAGACATTTTTCTAAGCTATGAGTCTGTTAAGACTAAAATCAAACATCACATTTAGGCTTCCTAAAAATACTACCCCAGTACAATGGCTTGGTTTTTCTCATAGGTTCATCCCCCAAGCACACACATAAATTTTAGACTGTCATTTAAACACTGGAGTATATAATTTAAACGTCTTTAATAGCATCTACTAAAAGAACATTTCCACGTGATTCTTCACTTTATTTCAAAGCTATGCTCCAAACTGAAGCTTTTATTGAATTTAGGACTAAATAGGTATATATATATGGATGGCAAATACTGACAATAAAAATCATAAAATTTAAAACACATTCAACACTGATCTTTTCCAATTTTCAGCAAACCTTCTTTTTGCCCATCTCTCAGCCCAGTACCTGATACATATTAGGTATGTACTAAATATCACTTAAATGAATGTTAATACATCTTAATCTTCTAAACACACAAATTAGAAATCTATTGTTGTAATTCTGGGCATAATCTAAATCTATTTGACCCTAACACAAATGCCATTGGAATAAACAGCAAATAACAAGCAGCTGCTGGCATTCAAAGTATATATACCTCTGTCATTTGAACTGTTTTGAAGTTGGCCTTATTTGGAAGACAAATGGTTGGCAGCTGCAAGTTCAATTACGAAGTGCTTAGTAGGAAAGCAGAGAAAGAACCAGAAGGAATCAAAGTGCTATTTCATACATTTAGCATGGAATTCCTTTCCAAAAAACATCTTTCATTTCCCTGGGGGAAATTAACCACGAAATGTTCTTTGAACTTGTGAAAACTCAGGACTGTACTTTGGGAGGAAGAATCTAGTTTGAAGGCCAGGCAAAGCTGAGAGAGTAGGAGTCACTGCTTTTGCACATCTCTATTCTGCTAATTTTTTTTTAAGGAAGCGGGTGGAACATAGGAAAAGCTACCAAGCAACCAGCCCAAAGGCCTGCAGACAATGAACAAATTAGTTCCTTTGTCCTTCATTTTCTCCTTTGCAAAATAAAGGGGCAAAAATAAATAAGAGTTAAATTGGATGACCACTAGATACTAACAGATTTTCTGCAATGATGAAAATGTAATCTGTGCTGCCCAGTACAGTAACCACTAGCCACATGTGGCTACTGAGTCCTCCATGTGGCTAGTATAAATTAGGAACCAATTCTTAACTTTAATTTTAATTCATTAACATTTAAATAGTTACATATGGCTAGTGGCTACAGTTCTGGCAAGAGTAGCTTGAAGATGACCTCTAGTATTTTATGCGATCTTTGGAGGGCTATGTGGGAAGAGCTTGAGTGTGAGAGCAAGACAGACCTGGGTTCCAAACTTAGCTCCACCATTTACTAGTTAGGCAAACATGCAAATTCCTGAACTTCATTTTCCTTATCTGTATAACAGAATATTATGACTCTTCTTGCAGAATTTTAGTGCAAGTTTAAGATAATGGATGAAACAGATCAGGAAGTTCCTCACTCATTGGTAGTTATTTTTTCAGTTATGATGTCCTTCAGGGATAAAGTTTTATGTCTTTTGCCTTTATCCTATCTTTTGCCTTTCCTAATCTAGGACCCATACTTGATTGCTCCGTACCTGGGCCCTACGGATGCAGCTCTTGTTTTTCAAGAAAGCCACTTGCTCAGGAATTGTTACAGATCCTCAGCAAGGGGTGAGCCTCCAGTAACCCAAGTCTTCTGTGTCTCCGGAACCGCTGATTTCCGCTTATCCTGTGTCCCCTCCACCTCGCATGCCACCTCACATTTCAGGAATTCACAAAACCTTTCCCCCTGATTGCCTATCAAGCTGAAACTTTGTTCAGTGCAACCAAAACACCTGTTGGTGGTTTTCTGGTACTTTCCTCGCTAACTCTCCCCTTGACTTCCCCTAATAAATATTTTATAACTTCTTTATTTGGAAATGCTTCAGGACTGCCTTTTTACAAGCTGCATGTATGGCTAACCCTGCACTCATTTAGTAACCAAAATAAAATAAGGTAAAAAAAGACTATGTTTTAGAAGTGTTCCAGTAATATAGGTGTTGGACTATCTAAACTAATATAATGTGCTATGAGCCTTGTCCAACATTCCGCTGGTACTTCTTTTGGTGAATAGAACTTTTCTGTGGCTCCAATGTCCAAGTTTTATCAGTGGACACAAAGGGATGCCTACGATAAGCAGGATGTATTTTCTATTGTTAATAATTACTGGAATGTTAAACTACCCTCCTCTTGTTTTTCTAGCATTCCACAGACTCAGAGAGAGGGAAAGAGACAGAGGAGGTGAAACACAGGCTAGCATTTTGGTAGGATTTCAATCTGGATTTGAGTAAGCCATTAGACAAAAGGTTTATAGTTAGCTTAGAAATCCTGCTAACTTCTGAGGCCTCACCAACAAGGACATCCTTGAAGGATTATTTACTGAAGGAAGATATGAAATCAAATAGGGCAAATAATTTCAACTCAGAACTCTCAAATGTGGTGAGGGTCTAATCTAATTAAAAAAAAAAAAATAACCTGGAAATTTAAGTTCTAACTCAATAAAGAAACGTAATGAACCTGGATCCAGTCAACATGTAAGTACAACAATGTGATTGATTAGTCATGTCTTCTCCTTACAACTCCCCAAATTTCAAGACTTAACCAGAATCTGGAACCTATGCACATCATTCACTCAACTCGGTTGTTCCACTTTGTCTGAAAAGTAAATGTGCTTAAGAGCATCTGAAATTCTGAACCTTTCTTGGGTAACAGTTTGAACTCAAAATAGGTCAATTCTAGAAAAGCATTCATTTCACAGGACTTCTGTCTGTGGTTATTCTGAAAACCACTGCTTTAAAAACTGACATTATGAAGCTTAAAAATAGGCCCTCCTACTAAGGATCCTGAACAAAAATAAAATATCCTTTCCTCCCTCCATTTCCTCATTCCCTTTTTCCTCAAACACCTTTCGTGAGTGGTGATATAGAGAGATATCCTTTTCCAGAGTTTCAGATTATTACCTGAAAAGAGGTTTACAAAATTTTTTTAAGAAGACTGGGTAAAATTACCAAAATTCAGTTTGGGGTAAACGTAGAAATTTTTCAGACCAAGTAAGCATACCAAATGAAAATATGTCTGAGTTGGGATAAAATTTCAGGTACCTTCTTTAACTCCAGCTGTGTGAACTCCCAGCAAGTTCCTTCCCCTCTCCGGGTCTGGTTTCCTTATACTGCAAAAGGAGGCACAGGGCTAGGGGATCTGTAAAGACCCTGCCAGCCCTAACAAGCGCTGCTTCTAGAAAGCTGGACAGCTGCTTCCTATTTTCACAACCTTTGGAAAGAGCAGAAAAGCCCCTAGCCCCGAAGGTTCCTGGGAAGCCTCATTAGTTTCAAATGTTCCCCTGGGACACAGGAACTGCTGTTGAGGGCAAAGCAAGTTGAGATGGCTATAAAACAGAAACGGTGTTGAGAGGGAAAAATTGAGTTATGTTTTGCAGATGACACTAATAAATCTAGAAATACTGATATTCAATCATAAGTCACTAGATATAATAAATGAATTTAACAAAGCTTCAGGATATAAACAATTCATACAAATCAAATCACAGTCAAAATGGAATACACAAATTAGAAAATGTTCAATCAAAACAGCATGAAAATGTTAGGTATTTGAAATATTAACTCAGGACACAAGAGAATTATTCAAAAGAAACTATAACACCATAATAGAAAAAGAGGGGGAGACATTAATAAATGGAATTATACACCATGACAATTTTGAAAGTTTCCTTTAACCCTACCCAATTTAAGAAAAAAAAAATACAAGAGCTAAAAATCCTATTTAATAAACTCCATGAAGATATTAGACCTCACTGTGTAGAAAAATTAACATAGACCCATACTTCACCCCAAACACATTAATTCCAGATGGGACCATATAAGAGAGAGAAAAGGCTAGAAGAAAATGAAGCCACATACTCCTGCTAGTTATGAAATAATGCAACATGTATGAATATTAAAGAAAAGTAGGTTGTACCATATAAAAGACATGCTTTGGAAAATAAAAAATATAAGTATTTTTTCCTGAGTAATACAATATAAAAGGGGAACATCACAATGGGATGATGTAGTAGCCATGTAATTTATAAAATTGAAAAAATACAAAGCACACTGACTTATTGCTTCAACAAACCAAAAGACAAGTAATTGTCTACTGGCTAATAAAAGAGACAAACTAACAATAAAACACAAAGCACATCAAAGCTATTTAGACGTATCTATTTAAAAATGGTCTGAGAAGAAAAAAGCTTGCATGAAACTTTTCAAAGTGTTCGGTTGGTACCACAAAACCTTCCCACCTACCTCTCCAGCTTCATCTCCTGCGACCTGCAGCTATGCATCCAGCACACTGAGCTAGCTGCCGTCTCCTCTACACATCCCAAGCTTTCCCACTTATGTGAAGCTGCTCATCCTGAGCTCTCTTCCTGTCAGGCCCCCTCCCTCCCCCATTCCCATGGAAATCCTAGCCATCCTTCAAGACCCAGCTCAAATGTCATCTCCTCTGTGAAGGCCCTCCTAATCTTCCCCACTGGATGTGTGTTCTTCCTCCTCTCAATGAGCATGGACAGTACTTTCTTTGTACCTCTTTCTCCTGGGGCACTTTTCTTACTCTACCCATCTGTTTCCTCCTTCTTGTGAACTTGCAACCTCTCCATACATGATATTTTAAGATCCTTGGAGGAAAAAACAATCTTACTCACCTAATCTACACCATCCAGCAGAGCAAATTACATTCAAAATGCATTCATTAAATATTAGTTTAGACTGAAAATAATCCCATTTCAAAAATACAGCCTGGCAAACAAAGCAAAGCAGACTGAGAAGGAGCCCTATTAAACTATATTTCAAAAAAAAAAATCCCTAAATTTAAAAAAAAAAAGAAGAAAAAACCAACTTCCTAAAGCTTGAGGAACTAGTTGAAATATACATTGTAAATTGGTTCTGTCTTTTTATGGAACATATTCAGTAATACATAACAAAATGGGTAACATGGTTCATTGCCTCTGATTTGGTGTATGAGTTAATTTAAAAGAACAAAACAAACTAGTTCAAAATACTGATAAGAGTATCAGTAAATAATAAAACTTTTATTTTAAATATAATCTAAATAATCTAAATAATCAACAAAGCCATCTAAATAATCAACAAAATGTCATTTGTGAAGCCAGGTCCTATCAAAGTCTACTCTTTAGCCAAAAATAAATAACAAGCATGAGAATTATGTCTGTAAGTAAAAATGGGGCAGGAGGGGAGCCCATCAACTGATTACAGTTTTCTATGTATGTATATAATGGAATAACCAAAAGTTAAACTGGAAAATTTAATGTCTGCAGGTTCTTTCCTTAAAAAGGTACTGATATATTCAAGTTTCTTTTAAAGTTGAACTTGAGCAAGCAAATATTCAAAGGAGTTGGTTTTGGGGGGAAGAAATCACTCTATTTGATTTTTCTTCAACCCCCATGCTACGTCTTCTTATCTGACTCCCTTGCTGACATCAAAGCAGGATACCCCTGGGACCTTCACCAAGAAATCAGAGCCAGGATCAGCATTTTTAGCAGTAGGCCCTGCACTAGGATTCAGAGAACACCTGCTCTTTTAAAAACAAAAATGCAATTCATTCTGGAAGGTGTTAACTTAGCAAACAGGTATGTGAGCCTTCAAACAGCTCTCGTGGGTTTTCAGACAAAAGAGACAGGATACAGGTCACAAAGCAAAAACATAATCAAGTGGCAGAAAGAGACTAGGATGATTTTTTCAAAACTGGCAGCTTTTAGGAGGGACTAAGAGAAACAAAACTGAGACTCTAAGCTTTCTTCTCAAGCTCACATCATCTTCTTCCCAGTCTGTGGGTTCTCCAGGTTTTCTCAACATGTTGGAAAGATTCTCCATTGCTTGACCTGTGCTTCCTATGGATGTGGTAGAAACAATTACCAATTCATACCAATGGAAGCTTGCAAGGAAGAGTTTTTTGTTGTTGTTGGTTAGTTTGTTTAAACGTTATTTTGGTTTTGTCCAATTTACCAATAATGATTTACTATACTAAGCGAATGGAGTGATGTAGACCCAGGGGTTCAAAAAGGCATGGTCCCAAGTAAACAAATTAATGGAGGAAAAAAAGACACAAGGAACATTCAGTGAAAAAGAAAGCATATGACTTCAAAATGATACAGAATTTAATGTGATGTTTATTATACAATATAGGCCAGATGGTACAATGGTAAAGAATTCATCTGCAATGCAGCAGATGCAGGAGACTTGGGTTTGATCCCTGGGTCAGGGAAGACCCCTCTGGAGGAGAAAATAGCAACCCACTTCACTATTTTTGCCTGGAAAAACCCCCATGGACAGAGAAGCCTGGCAGGCTACAATCCATGAGGCCTAAAAGAGTAGGACACGACTGAGTGAGGAAGCACACACACAAACACACAGGCCAGAGTACAAAGGGGGAGAGAGAAAATGTGAAAACCAATACAATACTGTAAAGTAAAAAAAAAAAAATAGTAATAAAATATGAAAAAAAAGAGAAAATGTGAGTTAATGTTAAAAAGGACATTAGATTTAGGATGAATTTTAATCTCTGGGTACTTTTAAAAAATTTATTATTAATTTTTTCAAACATAAGAAATATGGAAAGAAGGGAAGGGCCAAACTTACACACTAACCAACTAAACAACTGTGAACAATTTTGCCCCATTTGCTTTACTGAGTGTAATTTTTTTTCCTGAACCACTTCAAAGTTTCACTCATCAACTATGAACAACAGTCTCCTACATAATCATACCATCATTACCTCTAAAAAATTAACCATAATTCTCTATTTAAATTTCCCTAGTTGTTCCAAGAGATCATTTTCAGCTATTACATTTTTTGATTCAGTACCCAACCGAGGCTCATGCATTACATTTGACTGGCATGTCTCCTTAGTCTCTTATTCTCAAACAGCACCCTCCCTTACTTTTCCCACATGACACTGACTGTTTAAAGGGACTGGGTCGGTTGTCTTAGAGAATATTCCACATCCTGAATTTGTCTGTTTCCTCCTGGTGTCATTTCACTTGTTTCTCTGTCCCTGTATTTGCTGTAAACAGGAAGTCAGATCTCAAGGCTTGATTAGATGCAGGTTTGGTTAAGACTTCGAAGAACAGGCAGCATATAACATGTATAAATTAACATGATTTATCAACATTTGCAATTTGGTATTAAGAAAAAAAAGGTAACAGTCAACTGGGAAGGAAGAAACCAAAGCCGGCACCTCTAATTACACTTCCCATGTAGACAGCTTCTGACAATCATAAAGTACTTTTATAATGTTACTTTGGATGATGCTCACCTGCCCTCCTTCCCTCACAGGTTTGTTATATTATCATCCTTACTTTACTAATGAGGGAAACTAAGACTCAGTGAAGTTAAATAACATATAAAAAAATTTTTTTTAATAAATAAATGACCTGCCAAAGATCAACAATATAGAAGTAGCATAACTAAATCTCAAACTCGGGTCCTAGAATAGCATGGAGTTACTCAGAAAAGGCTACATGGGAAATGAACTCTATTCTAGGTCTTGAAAGATGGGAGCATTCTTTCATTCCAGGCCCTGGACTAGATGTGGGGGAAATACCAGTACACAAGATAGTCATGGTTCCTTTCCTCATAGTTATGGGTCCTCCCCTCACCTAAAGTGTGGTGGCAACTACAAGACAAAAATAAAATCACACAGGAAAGTGGAGGAGGGCATTCCAGACAAAGGAAACCATGTGAGTAAGACCAGACAGAGGTAAAAAGCAGGGGCAATGGGAGGACAATAAAGGGATCAGCCAGAGAAAAAGCAAGCTAGAGATGGGAAGCTCTACTGAAGTATTCTCTCCCTGTTTTCAAAAGATGCATAAATAAGTGAAAGTAGAATGCTGTACGTGTTTATGTTCAAACAAGTACCTTACACATCTCCTTGCCCCAGGCTAAGTCATCTTTATGAACCTTTTGCTCTTTCTGTATCTGCTACAACAACAGCAGAGACATTCTTCCCAACAACACAAGATTCAGCTGGCCCTACTTTTTACCTGAAGCTGTTCTCAAAAGACTGCATCAGTATTAGTTATTGCAGGAACAAACCAGTAGAAACACCTAAATTCAGACTACAAAGTCAGTTAAAACCACTTCAAAAGCTTCTAATTATCATAATGCACATCCCAGGTAAGGTTGTAAGTGAAATACGCTCAGTCGTGTCCAACTGTTTGCGACCCCATGGAATTCTCCAGGCCGGAATACTGGAGAGGGCAGTCTTTCCCTTCTCCAGGGGATCTTCCCAACCCACGGATCAAATCCAGGTCTCCCGCATTGAAGGCGGATTCTTTACCAGCTGAGCCACAAGGGAAGCCCATACTGGAGTGGGTAGCTATTTCCTTCTCCAGGGGATCTTTCCAACCCAGGGATCAAACCCAGATCTCCCGCATTGCAGGTGGATTCTTTACCAGCTGAGCCACAAGGGAAGCCCGAGAATACTGGAGTGGGTAGCCTATCCTTTCTCCAGCGGATCTTCCTGACCAGGAATCCAACCAGGATTTCCTGCACTGCAGGCAGATTCTTTACCAACTGAGCAATCAGGGAAGTGCCTAAGGCCGTAAGAGATCCCCCCAAAGCACAGCAACCTGTTTCAACCTCTCTGCCCCCTTCCTTAAGGGCCTTCACACTAACAGATGTGTGTTCCCACAAACCTGCAGAAAGTGCTGATGCAAATCAAAAAGCTGTGGATGCCACCAAGGCGAAGCAACGCGCCTTGTTTATTCAGCACCTTGCGGCCTTCAAAGCATTTCTGTAGGTGTTATCTTGTTTAATCTTCACGATACTCCTTCAAGGTAGGAACAGTTCAATCATTTAGTCAACAGATACCTACTGAGTATCTGCTATGGGCCAGACACTGATCTACTCACTGAGCAAGGGACAAACCAACCCCCCGCCTTCATGAAGCATACATTTTAGGGCAGGGGGAGGTGGAAATAAATATTTATAGACAATGCAACATTAATTAGTGGTGAGTGCTGTGAAGAAAAACAGGGCAAATAAGGGAGTCAAGCATGACAGGGAGTGCTACAAATAGAGTGATCAAAGACGGCCTGTGTGAAGAAACATCTGAGCAAAGTTCCAAAGGAAGTGAGGGAGCAAGTCATGTGGGTATTTGGCAGAAGAGAATTCCAGGCAGAGAGAACAGCAAAAGTTCTGAGATTGGAATGCACCCAACCAACTGTGGAACAGCAAAGGGAACAGCATGGCTGGAGCCAAGAGTGAAGGGGACGATGGGGAAAACTAAGAACCTGATCAGGCAGAGCCTTGTAGGCCACTAAGACAAAGATTTGATAAACCACTCTCATCTTCACTCTGCAGATAAGGAAACGAAAAGTCAGAAAGTACAAAAGACTTGCCTAAGAAGAAAAAGTGAGGTCTTGGGAGCACCCTGCATTGCAGCTTCGAACTCTACTCAGGGCTCCAGCTTCTCCTTGGGAGGGTTACAAGTGCTCTTTAAAACACAAAGAAAGAAAAGACTCTGTATGATTTCAATTCCCCTAGACCATGAACTTTGTGCACCTTGTTTTATGTCCCTGGATATGTTTCAATGTCTCCTAGTTTACAGTCTATGGGAACTTGAATAGATTTTGTATCCTACTGATACGTGAACTTTATGAATTTTAATTATGCTGAATTGCTTCATGGCGCCTTCCAGATCCACTATATCCTTCTACTTTTCTGTATATTCATTCTATTAATTTTTGAGAGTTTGATATTGAAACTCCAGCTAAAAATCTTAATTTATCTACTTAAAAAAAATAACCGTAATATATAGTGGAACTATATATAACTTGTTCTGTATTTTCCAAGTCTCCTGTGTTTTCATACTTTCACAATTTCAAAAATAAACAGGAAACATAAAAAAATAATAATAAAGCACAAAGAAAGATTAAGTGAGTGCCTTATCATGGAAGGAGAGGCAAAGTACCCTCAAACTCAGCAACCCCATTTCTGAGTACATTCCACGAGTCCAAAAGGAGGTGCAGGTTTAAGGACAGTGATGGCTTCACTGTTTGAAGCAGCAAGGGGTTAGGAACAACAGAACTGTCTTATTCTAGGGGAAAGATAAGTAGAATGTGGTACCTGCACACGGTAGACTGCTCTGCAACCAAGAGAGATGATCAACTAGACACACGTATAACACTGTGAACAGAGCTCAGAAATACAGTACTTGTTTGAAAAAGAAAAAACCTGAAATAAAAGTTAAGGGTGGCCATTGCTTCCGTTCAAATATTGCTGATTCTTTTCCTTCCAAGAAGGCCCCTGTCCCCTTTGAAGGTCACCATGGCCATGTGATTTGCTTTACAAAATCGGGAGCAAAAGTGACCCTTCTGGGCAGAAACTTTAAAAGCCAGCATGTGGTTCTCAAGATTCCCTTCTCATTAAGCATATTTCAGACATGGTGCCTCCGTCAGCCTGAGTCCCTGATTGGAATCCAATCAAAAGAGCCTCCCATTAACCTGAAAGCATGCTAAAATACTGAGATGTTCTAGTCTATCCCAACTGATGCAGATTTATAGCACAATAGGATTTTTAATAAAAAATGAAAATATTTAAAGTGTACAACATGATGATTCACTATATACACATAGTGAAATGATTATTTCAGTCACATTAATTAACATACACATCTCCTCATACATTTACAATGTGGGGTGTGTGTGTGACAAGAGCACCTGAATCTACTCTCCCAGCAAATGTCCAGTATTCAACACAGTATTATTAACTATAGTCATCACGCTAAGCATTAGATCTCTAGACTTATTCACCCTATTAACTACAACTTAATTGATGCTTTTGAACTGTGGTGTTGGAGAAGACTCTTGAGAGTCCCTTGGACTGCAAGGAGATCCAACCAGTCCATTCTGAAGGAGATCAACCCTGGGATTTCTTTGGAAGGAATGATGCTAAAGCTGAAACTCCAGTAGTTTGGCCACCTCATGCGAAGAGTTGACTCATTGGAAAAGACTCTGATGCTGGGAGGGATTGGGGGCGGGAGGAGAAGGGGACGACCGAGGATGAGATGGCTGGATGGCATCACTGACTCGATGGATGTGAGTCTGAGTGAACTCTGAGAGATGGTGATGAACAGGGAGGCCTGGTGTGCTGCGATTCATGGGGTCGCAAAGAGTCGGACATGACGGAGCAACTGAACTGAACTGAACTGTACTGTATCCTTTGACAAATAGCCTCCCATTTACCCCACCTCCCCACCCCAGGTAACCACCTATCTACTCTATGCTTTCATGTACCCCTTTTTTTTAGATTCCACATAAAATCTGAGATCATGCAGTATTTTTCTTTCTGTGTTTAGCTTATTTCATTTAGCATACTGTCCAGGTCCATCCATGGTGTTGCAAATGGCAGGATTTCCTCCTCTTTCAAGGCTGAATAATAGCACAACAGTATACAGCACCCTAAGCACACAAAACAACACTATCTCCCTCCCAAAAGCACACATATACCCAGCAAACAGGTAGAATTATAAGACCATATATTAAATATCTAGAGTGGGTAAGATGGTGTCTTGGGAGAGAAGAAAGTAGGGAGGAGGGAATGAAAATAAAGGGAGAAATAACAAAAAAAAATGAAAAGCTGTTAAAAGACTTGATAAACAGACTGTGCAAATATTAGAAATTTCACTAATTTTCTCCACAAACATTTGTGCACTTATTACTTTCCAGGTACTATTCCAGGCACTACTTATCGAACAGTAAATCAAAAAAGGACAGTCCAATCTTATAGGTTATAAGCTGTACAGAAGACAGAAATATTTAAAATACCCTAGTAAGAGATTATGGACAGTGAATGAGTGCCATTTAAAAAGTCAGGTGACATGAGAAAGAGGGACCCAGTTTAGATTAGGTGGTCTGTGAACATCTCTGAGGAAATGACATTTACTCAGAGGTGAAGACTGCTTCCTTCGCAGCTTGGGAAGAGAAAGGGAGGACTCATGTCAGGCAAACGGAACAGCATGTGCAAGGGCCTGGAGGGCGTATGGACCATCCCATGGAGGAAGTGAAAGAAGGCCAGTGTAACGGAAGAAAGCAGCAGCAGGAAATGTGGTTGAAGAGATGTGGCGGGGAAGGGGGGATACAGCAGACTCACAGCCCAATATAAAGAATGTCGATTTTATATTTTATTCTAACTGCAATGAAACTATAAAAACTTTTTTTTGGGGGGGGGCGGTGCTGAGTTGTGAAGTTTGTGGGATCTTAGTTCCCTGACGAGGGATTGAACCCAGGCCCTCAGCAGTGGAAACAGGAAGTCCTAATTGCTGGACCACTAGGGAATTCCCAGTGAAAACATTTTAAACAGGGAAATGACATCTTGTTTCCAACTTATTTCACTCTAACATTTAGCACCCTTGCAATATGCTCATATATTTTTTGCAGACTTGCAAAAGAAATATTTTTGCAGTCTTTTCCTTCAAGGACCCCCAGAAGCTGCATAGAATCCAGGTCCCATGTAACATAACTTTGTCTGAATGGGGTAAGTGCTCTATTAGAGAGCAATCCCAGGTGCCAGGGAGTCACAGAGAAACAACCTTGTCAATTTAGTACCAAGAGTTCTTTAATGTCAATGGACTTTTTTCTTTTTACACCTTATGAAAATGTGCCAAATCATTCCCTGATCTACTGAGAAACATGAGTACATCAGCTTTGCTTGAAAAACGGGAAAGAGGTATTAACCGATGTGTACAGCTTTCCCCCATGAGAGGCAGGGGGCAGGAGAACAGTCCCTGTTTGTCTCAGGCAGCCTACACAGGGATGCCGCCTACTGTAACATAGCAATGAGTCACGGAGGTAGATGCGCATGGCACAGAAAACCGAGTAAGGGGGTCGGTTATCCAGAAGCTACAGCACCTCATCTACCACCACGACTGCAAATTACCTTCAGGCTTCCCTCAGCATTCTCCACCCAGTAACAAAGGTACCAGCAGCTAACACTGACGGAAGAGTTACTACTGTGAGCTCATTCAGTCTTCACAGCTCTAAATAGATCTATCATTAGACCCATTTTCACAGACGAAAAAACTAAACCTAAGCCCTAGAGAGACCTGACCCAGATCACAAAACCACAAACTTAGCCTGACTCCGGAGTCCAACCTTGTACCCACTGTTTAGAATCTCCCACTCCCACCAAATATATCTGCCACCAACTTCAGCATAGTTTTTTTCCTTTTTTTCTTCCCTCTCCCCTTTGTAAGAACACAGTCACAATTGTAAGAACTTTGTAAGTTCTTTGTGAGTTCTTACAGTCACTTTGTAAGAACACTGGGGTCACAATTAAAAACAGAATGACTACAGGTACTTCCCCTCACTGCTGCTGCTGCAGCTTAGTCGCTTCAGTCATGTCCGACTCTGTGAGACCCTATGGACTGTAGCCCACCAGGCTCCTCTGTCCATGGGATTCCCAGGCAAGAGTACTGGAGTGAGCTGCCTTGCCCTCCTCCAGAGGATCTTCCCGACCCAAGGGATCAAGCTTGCATCTCTTTTGTCTCCTGCGTTGGCAGGTGGGTTCTTTACCACTAGTGCCACTTGGGAAGCCCCACTTTCACTCACTACCTTCTTCCAAAATGAATGGGAGCACGATGGTCAGGACACAACATTCAGTCAGAATCCACTGTGGTCAAAATCTGTCCTGTCCTGCCCTGCTCTGGTGCTGGTGGTGGAGGTGAGGGTGATTTCAGAACTATATTGAAGTGAAGTTGCTCAGTCGTGTCTGACTCTTTGCGACCCCATGGACTGTAGCCTACCAGGCTCCTCCCTCCATGGGATTCTCCAGGTAAGAGTACTGGAGTGGGTTGCCATTTCCTTCTCCAGGAGATCTTCCCAACCCAGAGATCGAACCTGGGTCTCCAGCATTCCAGGCAGATGCTTTAGCCTCTGAGCCACCAGGGAAGCCCTCAGAACTTTATTAAGGGGATAAAATTCTGTACACTAAATGTGCATCAATGTATGCAAAGTTATCCACTAACCTGGACAAGTTAATATCATGCAAAACAGATACTTCAGAAAGGAGTTTGTCTGAGGAATGTAGTTGAGCTCACATCACAGGTCTGTTCACCACTGGCCTTGTGATCATTATAGGGGTGGACAGAGAAGAGCCACCAAGTCAATAGGTCCCCAGGCTATTAAAATTGAGAGAGACAAACAAAGGTTACAGAAATCACCAAAGGGCAGAAGGTCGAGGCCTAATCTGTTCTTTTCATCAGCTGGTTTCCTAAAGTTTCCAGGGGTGCAGGTAAGAGATTAAGAACTCTTAATCTTTTCTATTTATTTCTCCAGCTCGCCAGATCTTTCTCCTTCACACAGTCCTTACCTAGGATACAAAAGAGTTGTGGGAACTCAGAAACATCCATGAAACAGACTCATCACTGTTTAAAGAAGTAAACTGCTGGTTTGTGATGAACACTGGAAGTTGCAGAGATGGAGCACCTTGTGTGAGATTTCCAAGAACATGGTGTCATGTCTCAGGTCCAAAATTGGGCTCATGGTCAATTAAAGCAGCCCAGGAGAGACACCGATGAGAAGAGATCTGGTGAATGAATGAAAAGTCAGATGAAGAAAAGCAGCTCCCTTCAAAACAAGAGTCTCCAGGAAGAAGGCCAAGGAATGGGAGCCCCCATAGTCGACAAGTAAAAAGCCTCGGGGGTGTTGGTGTACACACGTCCTCGCTGGCCTGGCAGCGGTCGCGACTAGCCACTCCCAGCCCACAGGTGTCAAGCACGAAGGTGAGGACTGCTCGCCGGTCCCAACTCCACATTCTACACCCTGAGTTGAACTCAAGACGCAGATGCGATCTTAATTTTTCCAAAACATCGGCTCCCTTCTCCCCGTTACACACCAGAATCCCAGAGAATCTAGGAGAAAGAGCTGGGGAGAGGCGGGCGATGAACCAGCTTTTATTTTTTAGGGAGAGGGAAAATGACCAGAGGTCAGGGATGACTGAAAGGGTCGGTAGAGGGGTGGGGATGGGGCATCGCTACTCGTTGGGTGCACGGACTGGTCTGAGTCAGGAGCACAATCAGTGCTTAGTCACCGACACCTCGGCGGCCGGAGTTCCTCGCGCCCGGCGGCCCGAGACGTACGTGAGGACCCGAGCAGAGCCCCGCGCGAGGCGCACACCCGACTCGGCTTCTGCACCCCGGCCCGGGCCTCCCCAGCCCGCCCCCAACCCCAAGACTTACTCCGCCGAGCTGGTCCCGTTAACCGCGGAGCCGTCCGGGGCCGGGTTCAGCTGGATGGGCGTCGGCTTCTTCTTGGGCATTTTGGAGCCAGGAAAGGCGCTCCCAACTCTGAGGGCGGCCCCTCTAGCTTCCTCCCTCTGAGCTGCCCCGCGCCGGCCTCGCGGGGCCAAGGCAGGGCCGCAAGCCCGAAGGCTGCCTTCGGGGGGCGCGCCCTGCGCGGTCCCGTCTGGGCCAAAGGGCCAGTGGCGGTCTGGGGGAACCCCCGGCCCACTCGCTCCGTGCACAGGGAACCGAAGGGCTTCCCCGCCGGCGCAGCTCGGCAGCCCGGGATTCCCTGCCGCTCTCCCTCAGTCAACCGGTCCCCGGGCGCGCGCACCACAACGCTGATCCAGCCACAGCCCGGGAAAGTGCGCCGCCGCCGCCACTGCCGCGTTCCAAGCGGCTCAGCGCAGCAGTCCCAGAAACGGACTGGAGGGCGGGGGAGAGCTGGGGGAGGGCTGGGGACGGGGGAAGCCTCGCCCCCCCAATTCCAGGAGGCTGCGTTTTCCACACGCCCACCTGGCTCCGCCCCAATTGCCTCTCTGACAGCCAATGAGAGCACGCCTCGGCGGCAGATGACGCGGAAATACGTCACGGGGCGCGGCGCGCGGCCCGGGGGGCGGGGTCCGGCCCTGGCTCCACGGCGCCCTCTGCCGCCTAGAGACTCCCAGGTGGACCTACCGGGAAAGGAGGCTGTGCATCCTGGCTCCCACAGCTAGTCGAGGTGAGCTTGATCCGGTCGCCACGCGGTCTCCTCCTCTACGGTGCCTGTAGCCCCAGGGCCGAGTCACACTGATGGAGCTAAAGGAATAAAATGAATAAAGAAAAAGACCTCTTCCTATTTCTAGAGGCAGCGGTGGGGAATAGACAACTTGTCAGGAGACTCCTTGTGTGTAGCAAATTGGCAAGTAGAAAGTTACATGTAAAGCGGTAATACTATTAGTCTGCTGACAAGGGTACAGAGAAATGAGTATTCAGTGCGGATGAGACTATAAATTGGGGCATTTCTGAGAGCAGATTGGGAATATATCTTAAAAACCTTTAGAAAAAAGTCCTTTCAACCAATAATTCCGGTTCTATAAAACTTGAAGAAAAAAGATGTGAATATGACTCAGAATACACATTCAGTTCACCTCTTCCTCTCTCCCTTTCTATTCAGTCCTAAAGGCATTAGGTGTGCAAAACAAGGTAAGCATCTACACCCCGCGGTCCAGAGCAGCCTGTCAGCCACCTAGCCATTTGCAATATGTAGAGGGTAAAGTTTGCTTTTCACTTTTTAGCCATTTATGCTGTTTGAATTCTTTATTATGTATATAATTTAGTCAATGTAAAACATTTTATAAATTATTTAAAGATTAACATGAGAATGTAAAATTGTGAAGGTATTTTGGGAAACAGTCTGCCAGTTCCTCAGTTAAATATAGTTACCGTATGACCCAGCAATTCCACTCCTATGTGCTCAAGAGAAGTGAAAATATAATATCCATACAAAACTTGTATACAAATTTGTATGCAAATGTATGGCAGCATTATTCATAATAGTCAAAAAATGGAGACAACCCAAATGTCCATCAACAGATAAACAAAATGTGGCACATCTGTGCAATGGAATATAACTTGACCATAAAAAGGAATGAAGGCTGATCTGTGCTATAGCATTCATGAACTTTGGAAGCATCATGCTAAGTGAAAGAAGCCAACCACAAGACCCCACATATTTTGTTATTTCATTTACGTGAAATGTCCAGAATAAGCAACTTTATAGAGACAGAAAGTAGATTAATGATTCTTTAGGATTTGCTGGGAAAGCTGAGCAAGAAACAGTAGAATGACTGCTCAAGGGTAAAAGGTCTCCAAAAACTAAGATCTTGGCATCCAGTCCCATCACTTCATGGCAAATAGATGAGCAAGAAGTAGAAACAGTGACAGGTTTTATTTTAGCCTCCAAAATCACTGTGGATGGGGACTGTAGCCATAAAATTGAAGGATACTAGCTCCTTGGAAGAAAAGCTATGACAAACCTGGATAGCATATTAAAAAGCAGAGACATCACTTTGTTTATATAGGTTCATATAATCAAAGCTTTGGTTTTTCCAGTAGTCAGGTACTGATGTGAGATTCAGACCATAAGGAAGGCTGAATTCCAAAGACTTGATGCTTTTGAACTGTGGTGTTGGAGAAGACTCTTGATAGAGTCCCTTGGACAGCAAGGAGATCAAACTAGTCAGTCCTAAAGGAAATCAGTCCTGAATATTCATCAGAAGGACTGATGCTGGAGCTCCAATACTTTGGTCACCTGATACAAAGAGCCAACTCACTGGAAAACATCCTGATGTTGGGGAAGATTGAGGGCAGGAGGAGAAGGGGGCAGCAGAGGATGAGATGGTTAGATAGCATCATTGACTCAATGGACTTGAATCTGAGCAAACTCTGGGAGATAGTAAAGGACAGAAGAGCCTGGCATGCTGCATTCCATGGGGTCATAGAGTCAGACAACTTTGCAACTGAACAACACCACCACCATGCAAGGATATGAATGAATCTCATTAACATCCTGATGGGTAAAATAGACACAAGAAATACATATGTATTTATGTATATACCATATATATATTATGCATATATTTACTCAAAACTGACAGATCTAGTCTGTGGAGGTGGAAGCTGGGTTAGAGGTTATCCTTGAGGAGGAGAGGAATTGAAAGGTGAGTTGAAGGAGGCTTTTAAGGTGCTAGTAATGTTTGCTTTCTTGCTCTGGGTAGAGATCACAGGAAAGTGTGTTCCACTTACGATTTTTATCATCTTTCAATAAAACAATGTGTGTTCTGGACCTATGTTACCCCTCAATAAAACAATTTCTTGAGGAAAAAAAAAAGAAATTTACCCAACATCACTAATTATCAAGGAAATGGAAATCAAAACCACAATGAGGTATCACCTAATACCTGTTAGAATGGCTATCATAAAAAAAAACAGAGATAAGTATTGGCTGCTGCTAAGTCGCTTCAGTCGTGTCCGACTCTGTGCGACCCCATAGATGGCAGCCCACCAGGCTCCCCCGTCCCTGGGATTCTCCAGGCAAGAACACTGGAGTGGGTTGCCATTTCCTTCTCCAATGCATGAAAGTGAAAAGTGAAAGTGAAGTCGCTTAGTTGTGTCAGACTTTTAGCGACCCCATGGACTGCAGCCTACCAGGCTCCTCCATCCATGGGATTTTCCAGGCAAGTACTGGCAGGGTGTGGAAAAAAGGGAACCCTTGGGCTTTTTGGTGGGAATGCAAATTGATACATCAAAAAACCCCATAAAATTAGTGGAGTTTCTAAAAAAATGAAATTAAAAATAGATCTACCAAATGATCCAACAATTCCACTCTTGGGTATGTATCCAAAGGAAGTGAGATCAGTATCTCATAGAGATCTCTGCACTCCATGTTCATCACAGCCTTATTCACAGTAGTCAAGATACGGAAACAGCCTAAGTGTCCGTCAACAGATGAACAGAGGAAGAAGACCTGGAATGGAATATGACTCAGCCATGAGATACAAGGAAATCCCGCCATTTACAGTGATGCGGATGGACCTTACTCTAAATGAGATAAGTCAGGCAGAGAAAAACAAATACTGTATGATCTCACTTGTATGTGAAATCTATAAAACCCAAACTCAGGGAAACAGTAGAGTAGAGGTTACAAGAAACTTTGGGAGAAGAAATGAGATATTGGCCAAAGAGTACAAACTTCCAGTTATAACATTCACAAGTTCTGAGAGCCTGATATACAGTATGGTATAGCTAATAATACTATAGTGTATAATTGAATGTTGCTCAGAGTAAATTTTAAGTGTTCTCACACAAAACAGAAATGGTCATTATGGGACAGCAAGGAAGGCTTGGTTAATGTTATGGTAGAATCATTTTACTATATATAGCTTTGTCAAATCAACATTTTGTACACAAATTTATACAATGTTATATGTCAATTCAGTTCAGTCTCTCAGTTGTGTCCAGCCGACTCTGTGACCCTTTGGATTGCAGCACACGAGGCTTCCCTGTTCATCGCCAACACCCAGAGCTTGCTCAAACTTATGTCCATCGAGTAAGTGATGATATCCAACCATCTCATCCTCTGTCGTCCCCTTCTCCTGTCTTAGGTCAATTACATCTCCATAAAACATGGGAGAAAAAGAAATCACCAGAAGACTTTTTTTCCCTGTCAGAAAATAGGTCAGGCCAGCTGAAATGTATTTTTATTTTTTCTATTTTGGTTTTTAAATTGAAAGAAAATATAGGCTTTTCTCACATTAAAACATATAGGCCTTCTGAATATTTTGTGGGTTTAAAAAAAATTATGTAACTAATGCCAACTTAATATCGGGAAAAAAATAGAATAGTATAAAAAGATAATAAGAACCATTCATGAAACACTGCCATTTACATTATGGAGTCCTGTGTTCATATTAGCCATGCTCACACAGTTAATATTTTAGGATCAGTGAACTTTATGATATTATCAGCCTATGAGTTTTATTTCAGCAGCAAGTCCATATTTGCTTCTTACAAATTAAGATCTTTTATTCTCTTATTATGACAAATTCAACTGGGAAATTAAAAATAAAAAAATGTCAAGTTATGTTAAACAAAAGTTAATCCATATGAGAAAATTCCACCTTACATTTTCCCCTTTTTTTTGCCATACCCCAAGTAGCATGTGGGATCTTAGCTCCCCCACCAGAGATCAGACCCACACCCCCTGCAGTGGAAGCTTGGCGTCTTAACCACTGTACCGCCAGGGAATTTCCTTCTTCATTTTTATACCACATTTTCCTACGCTCTTGTCATGAGAGAACTCTGACTCTTTATTAAAGGCTTTTACTATCATTAAAACTCCCTTTGCCTATAATTCATTCTGCAAGGTGGGGCTGACTTTTGTAATGTTTAAATAAACAGCTAAGGAATATAATCCATTGTCTAGATTTTTAAGCTCCTGTGAGTTTGGCAGCTGTTCCTACTGAGTAACTGAGTGAAGGGTCACAATGGACAGGGTAACACCACCCTCCCCTCCCCTTTCAGAGGCAGTACATCCACTTCCTCAGTTCTAGATGTCAGACATTCCAAATGCAATGAAACCACTGGGTTATTTTGGGAGCCACATTTAATGGTCACTTGCCCTTTGTTTAAAGGAAAAGGTGCCCCAGCAAGGTGAAGGCTGATGCAATTTCAATTGCTCTCTGTTCCTATTGAGTAACTGAGTGAAGGGTCACAGTGGACAGGGTAACACCACCCTCCCCTCCCCCTTCAGAGGCAGTCCATCCACTTCCTCAGTTCTAGATGTCAGACATTCCAAATGCAGTGAAACCACTGAGTTATTTTGGGAGCCACATTTAATGGTCACTTGCCCTTCGTTTAAAGGAAAAGGTGCCCCAGCAAGGTGAAGGCTGATGCAATTTCAATTGCTCTCTAAGGATGTGGCTTCAACCAGACAGGATGTCAGATCTGGCACCTTTTTTTGGAGGGGAGTGGGGGTAGGGACCTCACCCTGGCTTGGCATCTCTGAGAGATGTGCTACTTTGCTTTTCTCCCTTGGGGAGCACAATGAAAGAAGATATGCTTGGGACATACCAGCTTCCTCGAGGGCAGCTGTGGGGAAGGAAGTCTTGACTTCCTTTGCAATCACAGTCCAGGATCCCGGATATTCTTAATCTCTAATCTGGTCTGAGATGAAACAAATCTTTCCCAGAACATTTATTTGAATGCTTGTCATCACTGGTCAGTTTTTTTTTTTTTTTCCATTCTTGCTTCTACTCAATGGAAAACCCCAGCATCATCCTTTTCCTGTCAAGTGCTTTGCAAAGATTACAGGCAGGAAATTTAAAATGAGAGTGACCATTTAATCTACAGATTTGAGAGCTATGATAAAAGAATACAGGGCCTACACAGGTAGAGTCATTGTAACATCTATCAATCTTTTTATAATTCATACTCCTGCTCAGAGGCCAGGTCATCTTATAGAGAGCTTAGAATTTGTCTAAAGAGAGTTTCATCCCCACAAATGAATAGTGGGTGACACATAGTCTCGGGTTTATGTGTGTTTTAAGATATTTTAAACTATAACTGATTAGTACACCAATGTGTTTTAGCTCAGTTGGGAAAGAATCCACCTGCAACACAGGAGACCCCGGTTCGATTCCTGGATCGGGAAGATCCTCTGGAGAAGGGATAGGTTACTCGCTCTAGTATTCTTGGGTTTCCCTTGTGGTTCAGCTGGTAAAGAATCCACCTGCAATGTGGGAGACCTGGGTTCAATCCCTGGGTTGGGAAGATCCCCTGGAGAAGGGAAAGGCTACCCACTCCAGTATTCTGGCCTAGAGAATTCTGTGGACTGAATAGTCCATGGGGTCACAAAAAGTCAGACACCATTGAGTGACTTTCACTTTCACTTTTCACTGCATACTCCCAGGGAGCAAGGAACCTCTTCTCTGTGATGTTCCAGATTGTTTTCATTGTGCTGTCTCATAAAATATAAAATATTGTTATTGTCATTATACTGATAGCAATTTGGTGTCATTATAATTACTACTGAGCCATAGTGCTATTTATTCTTGATCCTGTGTGTGCTTTCTTTGAATAGATAGACCTTTATAACTAGATCCTTGTCTGGTACTTGATATGGGGTTTCTGTGTAAAGAGAGTGGGAGAGAGTTCATTTTAGAATTTTAGAACTTGAATTAAATAGTAAAACGGAGCCTTGGAAGGTTTAGTGGTATCCTTTGTGGTCACATAGCTAGTTAGGGGTAGAAGAGGAACACATCTAATTCCCAGGTTAATGATCTTCTAGAACCTCTTGGTACCTTGCCAAGTAATAGATAGGTACAATTTGTTTTATTTGATAGTCATCAGGTAAGTTTGGCTGTGACATTTTCAAGTATCTCCAATTATAATGACACAAAAGATCTTGATCATGCTGTAAATAATGATAATATGATTGTTCCTTTATCTACCACCTCTTTCTCTAATTTTCATACTTACCTTCAATTTCAAGTGGCTTCAAACCATATTTGGCATAAGTTTAAAGGTTTGAGTAGATCATAATCCATGTTTTTGAGTTCTATGAATCTGGGGCCAAACTTAGAAACTGACAAAACTCAATGTCATTCATACTTAGTTTAAAAACTGTTGGGAAAAAAGGCAATTTCATACAATGTCCATAATGCATACAGTTCAAATTTATTTTAGGGAAATAATCAGAGATGTGCACAAAGATTTATATATAACAGAGATGTGTATTTCAGCATTACTCATAATAACAAGCTATATACACACCTGTCTCTTATACACATCTTACTTTTTTTATTTTGTTAGATATTTCTGTCCATATAAATGAACTGCTTTATTTTTATTTTCTTTGAAAATGTCAACAGGTATTTCCTAGACAGGAAGATAATGGCAATTTTTGTTTCCCTTCTTTGAAATTCTCTGTGCTAAAAAAGTAATAAATTATGTTACCTTAAGAAATTAATTTCCCAAAATAAACATGATGAAACTTAGTGCATCAGTTTAAAAATCTTTCTTTAAAAGAATATTATAACAGCAGGGGAAAATGCTGCAAAAGTAGTGACAAAAGCACTTATAAAAATTATATACATATGAGCACTATTTTATTATTAAAATACAGTGTAAATATATATGATGGATAGAGAGAGGGAGAGATTGAGAGAGAGAGAAGACAAAGGAAATATTTCAAAATGCTAACAGTGTTTATTTCTAGGAGGTAAAATTATGGAGAAGGAAATGGCAACCAACTCCAGTTTTCTTGCCTGGAAAATTTCATGGACAGAGAAGCCTAGCAGGCTACAGGGGCTACAGTTCATGGGGTTGCAAAAAGTCAGACATGACTGAGTGACTGACTGAGTACACAAAAGTGTGGGTGAGATTATTTTTTTATTTTGTGTTTTTCAGTGTTTTCCAGATTTTGTTGGTGAGTATTTGTTAGTTGATAGTGCAATGGCACCCCACTCCAGTACTCTTGCCTGGAAAATCCCATGGATGGAGGAGCCTGGTAGGCTGCAGTCCATGGGGTTGTGAAGAGTCGAACATGACTGAGCGACTTCACTTTGACTTTTCACTTTCATGTATTTGAGAAGGAAATGGCAACCCACTCCAGTATTCTTGCCTGGAGAATCCCAGAGACAGGGGAGCCTGGTAGGCTGCCGCCTATGGGGTCGCACAGAGTCAGACACGACTAAAGTGACTTAGCAGCAGCAGCAGCAGTGCCTCAGAGGGCTTCCCTGGTAGCTCAGATGGTAAAGATTCTGCCTGCAAAGCAGGAGACCCCAGTTTGATTCCTGGGTCGGGAAGATCCCCTGGAGAAGGGATATGCTACCCACTCTAGTACTCATGAGCTTCCCTGGTGGCCCAGGCAGTAAAGAATCTGCCTGCAATGCAGGAGAGCTGGCTTCAATCCCGGGATTGGGAAGATCCCCTGGAGAAGGGAAAGACTACCCACTACAGTATTCTGGCCTGGAGAATCCCCATGGACAAAGGAGCCTGGCAGGCTACAGTCCACAGGGCCACAAAGAGTTGGACATGACTAAGCACAGGCACAGTGCCTCCGACTCTGTCCCTTTTTTGTCTACGTTCTCTGCTATGTGCTCCAACATCTTTATGCTGATGAGTTCCCAATTTCATTACTGCTGGTCTAGACCTCTCCTCCTGGGTTTCAGACGTGAATGCGTGCTAAGTCACTTTAATTGTGTCCGACTCTCTGTGAGCTCATGAACTGTAACCCAAAAGACTCCTCTCTCTATGGGAGTCTCGAAGCAAGAATACTGGAATTGGTCACCATGCCCTCCTTCAGGGGATCTTCTGGACCCAGGAATTGAGCCCACATCTCTTATGCCTCCTGCACTGGCAAGCAGGTTCTTTACCACTAGTGACATCTGGGAAGCCCCCTGAGTTTCAGACATATACAGCCAACTGCCTCCTTGGAATTTCTAATAGTTGGATGTCTCAGTGGGCATCACAAACTGAAAACATTTCAACTGGAGCACTTGATTCCACTCCCTCGCCCCTCTCTAACCATCCTGTTTCCCCCACATCCAAACTGTCAAAAAAACTGAGGAGTCCTTCCTGGCCTTGGGCTCCAGAGCCTCCACTATGGCCCCTGTCTGACCATACCACCCACCACACTGGAAGGAGTCCAAAGGATCATGCCTGCACAGAGTCTATGTCCCCTACTTCTAGACCATTCTCTGGTTCCCCAAGACTCCAGAATTTCCTGCCTAAACAGTGCAGGGCCTCTTTCCCTGGTCCACCTTCCTAAGAACAGAGTGGCATACTGCACCCAGGTGTAGACTCCCCCAGGCCCAAGAGGGGCCAAGGAACTATTTGAGGAGGTGTGGACAGAGCTTGGCTCATGGACTGGATGTCCACGCACCTGGGGTGAAGGCTCTTGCAGCATAAGATGGAGTTGGAGGGGAGAAGAGAAGGGGCAGCGGTGAGAAGCAAGCTAAGGGCCAGCTCTTCCCATGGTGCATTCTAGCACTCTAGGGAATTTGAGAAATCTCAGTTCCAACCTGGACTTCCATATTGTTGTGAAAGTATATTTCTCAAGATAGGAGGACAGAACATATTTTATTTGATGACCTGAAGCTTAATGTATCATTTTTCCATAAGTAAGCATTTGGTATTGGGTGTCCATGTGGCCTCTTGCCCTGGGTCCTGCAAACATCAGGGGCGGGGCTGCCTATAAGTTCTGTCTCCCAAACGTGAGAATCCTAACTGGCCCTCTGCTTTCCCTCTGGTCTCCTGAAAGTCCATTCTCCATAGAGCAGCTCAAGGATCTTCACAAACACGCATTAGTCTCTGTTCAAGGCCCACCGGTGGCTCCAGTTCAAAACCCTCATCAGACTTTTCAGCTCTGCCTCCATCAGACCTCACCTCATTCTACTTTCCCACTGAGTCACCAAACTCTGGCCACCGTGACCTCCTTTCCTCCTTCTGAACACAGATGCTGTTCCTGTTTACCCAGTGTGGAGGCCCTATGCTTGGCCGCCCGCTTCTTGCTACATGCACTGTGCCCAAGTGTCACTTCCTCATCCTCACTACACCGTCCCTGTAGGGACTCTTTGTCACAATACCACTTTGTTTTCTTCTCTCATTATCTTCTTTGTTTATTTACTGGCTTATTTTTTGGTTCCCTGTTGGTTTACTGCATCTGTTGTATTGGCCATTTTGTCACTGGCTCTAGGAACCATACCTGGCATATAGACGGGCAATCAGTAAATATCTGTTAAATGGATAAATTTGTCCCTTCTCTTTCTTAACAGATCCAGTAAACAACGTCTGCTGCTGCTGCTGCTAAGTCGCTTCAGTCGTGTCCGACTCTGTGCTACCCCATAGACGGCAGCCCACCAGGCTCCCCCGTCCCTGGGATTCTCCAGGCAAGAACACTGGAGTGGGTTGCCATTTCCTTCTCCAATGCATGAAAGTGAAAAGTGAAAGTGAAGTAGTTCAGTCCTGTCTGACTTTTAGCGACCCATGGACTGCAGCCCACCAGGCTCCTCCATCCATGGGATTTTCCAGGCAAGTACGGGAGTGGGGTGCCATTGCCTTCTCCATGTTTAAGGGCATATAAATTAAGTACCACGATCCAGTGTGATCTCTGCTTTACGGAAAAGCTTGGGTCACAGTACAGATCAACGGTGAATATTAAACCATAGCCAGGGCTCGAGTCTCACCTGCCCAGGCTCTTTCCATAGCAATGGGTTACCTGCCTGAGAGTTCACTGAAACCGAAGAATCTGGCCTCCTTATGTATTTTTCTATAGTCTTTGTAAAACTATCTATTGAATCACCCTGTTACAGAGAAGGAAAAATCCTTCTCGAGTTTCTGAAAAGCTCCATCTGTGATGTACTACAATGCCCTCTTTTTTTATCCTTTTCTTTTTGGCTGCATCTGATGGCATGCAGAACTTCCCCAACCAGGAATTGAACCCAGGCCCCCTGTGTTGTAAGCACAGAGTATTAATCACTGGACCACCAGGAAAGCCCCCAGGCAAAACCTTCTTAAAAAAAGAACTATTTCCAAGCTTTCACTCATAACTTCCTTTCATAACTTTTCTGTCCTCATAGGCAAAAAAATATGTACTTTTTTTCACATGAAATCAGTTTGTTTTACTTCAAGCCTTTTAGCCATTTGCAATGTAAACATGAAAAGAAGCATTCTTATTTTGAAGGATTAAGACTACTGATTATAAAATGAAATAATCAGTTAATTCACAGGGTCCTTATTCCTCTTATTCTAACAATTGTGGTACTTCCTTTTTTGGTTTGGTTTTGGTTTGGTTTTATTTGTGTTAAAATACCAAAAAAAAAAAAAGAAGAAGAAAAAAACTGATTACCCCTTCACTCTCTGTAAGGTGCTGGGCCATGCTTAGTTGCTCATTGTGTCCCACTCTTCATGACCCCATGGACTGTAGCCTACAATGC
Source organism: Cephalophus harveyi (assembly GCA_006410635.1). Taxonomy (NCBI): domain Eukaryota; kingdom Metazoa; phylum Chordata; class Mammalia; order Artiodactyla; family Bovidae; genus Cephalophus; species Cephalophus harveyi. The sequence goes on along the minus strand of SJYT01067879.1, from coordinate 382,894 downwards.
TTCACTGTCCATGGGGATTCTTCAGGCAAGAATACTGGAGTGGGTTGCCATGCCCTCCTCCAGGGGATCTTCCCTGACCAGGGATTCGAACCCAGGTCTCCCACATTGCAAGACATTCTTTACCATCTGAGCCACCAGGGAAGCCCTTCTATAAGGTAACAGGTCCCAAATTCAGTGCTATATACCCTTTAGAACTGGGAACTCAATAAATACATTCAAATTAGTTTAAATTCTATTGAGGGAATTTTCTTCTATATTTTTAAAACATTTTTTATACTTTAAGATTTTTTTTTTTACAGATCTATTGAGACATAATCATATGATAGGTGGCATACATGGAAAGGATAACATTTGAACAATTTTGGCATATGTGGACAAACCATCACCACAATCATGATAATAAACACACATCCATTACCTCCCAGCAATTTCCTTGTGCCCCTTCAAATCCTGCCCCTCTGCATCTGCCCATTGCCCCTACTATAATTTTCAAAATTTTACTTATTTTACATTTTATTGAAGAGGCTTCCCTGGTGGCTCAGACAGTAAAGAATCTGCTTGCAGTGCAGGAGACCCAGGTTCGATCCCTGGATCAAGAAGATCCACTGGAGAAGTAAATGGCTACCCATTCCAGTATTCTTGCCTGGAGAATCCCATGGACAGAGGAGCCTGGCAGGCTATGGTCCCTGGGGTCGCAAAGAGTTGGACACCACTGAGCAACTAACACTCTTCACTTTCATAGTTGAATTACTAGGTTGTGTTTAATTTCTACTGTTCAACAGTGACTCAATTATGCATATTTTTTCATTATGGTTTATCCCGGGATATTGAATATAATTCCCTGTGCTATACAGTAGGACCTTTTTTATCTATCCTGTATATAACTAGAATTTTGTATTAATGGAATTGTATGGTATGTACTCCTTAATGTGCTTTTTATTGAGGAGGGATTGTCTGGCTTCTTTCACTGGGCATACTTGCTGAGGTTTACCCATGTAGTTGTGCATGTCAGTAGTTCATCAATGGCTAGGTAGTAAGTCATTTTATGGATACATCACAATTAGTTTATTCATCTTTTGATGGATATTACAAATAAAGCTTCTATAAACATCGTTATATGTATATGTTTTCATTTCTCTCTAGATACCCAAGAGTACAATGGCTGGGTCACATGGTAGGTGTATGTTGAACTTTTAAAGAAATTTCAAGACTATTTTCCAAAGTATTTAAACTATTTTAGGGAATTCCCTAATGGTCCAGTGGATGGAAATCTGCTCTTTCACTGCTGAGGGCCCTAGTTCAATCTCTGGTTGGGGAACTAAGATCCCACAAGCTGTATGGCACAGATTAAAAAATTTTTTTAATAAATAAAAATACAATACAGTGAAATTTTTTTTTAAAGCTATTTTACATTTCATCAGCAACGTAGGGGAGTTCCAGGTATTCTACATCTTTGCCAGTATCTGGTATGATTAGTCCTTTAAAGTCTGTGTCATTCTAATGGATGCATACTGGTCCCTCATTGTGGTTTTAATTGATATGTTTCAACTGACTAATGTGGATTTCCCAGGTGGCTCAGTGGTAAAGAATCCACCTGCCAATGCAGTGAGATGCAGGGGATGCAGGTTTGATTCCTAGGTTGGGAAGATCCCCTGGAGAAGGAGATGGCAACCCACTAGCAGAGTCGACTGAGTGACTGGGCATACACACACTGACTAATGATTTTGAGCATTTTTTTATATGCTTATTTGATATCCATATATATTTGTTGGTGATGTGAATATTTAAATCTTTTGCCCATTTTTTAATGGGTTGTTTGTCTTATTATTGAAGTTTGCTCTTTAAAAAGTTCTTTATGTACTTTAGATAAAAATCCTTTGTCAAATATGTGATTTGCAGCTCCCTGGTGGCTCAGGTGGTAAAGAATCTGCCTGCAATTCAGGAGACGCAGGTGCGATCCCTGAGTAGGAAAGATCCCCTGGAGATGGGAAAGGCAACCCACTCCAGTATTCTTGCCTGGAGAATTCCATGGACAGAGGAGCCTAGTGGCCTACATTCCATGGAGTTGCAAAGAGTTGGACAGGACTGAACAACTAACATTTTCACACTTTCACATTCTCCTTGCCTGAGGTTTGTCTTTTCTGTTTTTTCTTTTTTGAAGTGCGAAAGTTTTTCATTTTGATGAAGTTGGGGTTTTTTTGGTATTCTGTCTTGGAAACTTTTACCATTCAAATGCCATCAGGAAAATTTTCTTTCATATTTTGAATAACATCTCTTAAGCCTTGAGTCTTCAAAATATACTCCTGGGCCATGAAAACACTTAAGGAAGAGCTCCCTCACCTGGTGAAAGTGCTTTTTAAAGCATTTGAACCTAAAACATTTTAAAATTATAAGAGTCTGTTCTGACAGACTGGGGTTTTCTGTACTAAAACCTTCCTTTGTATCAAAAGTTAAACAGACTTTAGTACAATAAATAAAGGTCAATTTCTATAAAAAAATAAAATAAAATAAAATTATAAGTGTCAAAAGTAATCTAAAACATTTTTCTTTTTTTCAAATATTTTTTCAGAAGTGCAAAATACCTTACTATTGGGAACACAGAAAAAATAATTTAAAAAATATGAGATGTGAAAGTCAAATATTGCTGGTCTCAGTCTGTAAGATGACTTGCTTCTAGTCCACCACACCTGGAGTATGCTTTCTTATCACTCTTCTTTTCCATGAAATTCTGTTTGAATGGAGGTGAAGAACATTCTACTACCTTAATTGATCGTACTAAAGTCCTCTTAGGGAAAGAAGCATTCTTGCTGGGAAGAATATTGTATTTTAATAAGTGCTTGAAATTGGTGAACACCCACGCCTCCTATCCCTATCCTGAGGGTCGACTGGCATCAAGCTTAAGAAAATGGAAGCATGTTCTCCATAACAGAGATGGGAAGGAGACAGAAAAGTGGAGAAAGGGGCACGGAGATAAAAGCTTTGCCAGATAACGATGTAACCCTTTTCTAAGAATCCCACAAAGTGGGGCATATCTATTGAATGAGTGACTTTTACTGTTATTACTGTAGAAAGGGCTTAAACTGAAACAATTCAGAACAGAAATAACATTTGAGATTCAGGAGTTCAGAGTCCCAGATGACCCTGGGGAACTTGGTCTCACTGGGATTTACAAAAATCTTGGGAAGGGCCTCAACTTCCACAGAAAGTAAAGTGATGGGTATTTGAGTTCATCGTACTTGACCTTTGAGGAGTAAGGAGACCTCAGTTGATATCCTGGACCTTTGCATGGTACAACCTCTAATATCACAAATTTAAAACGCTCTATCCTTTGACCAAAATGGTCAGTGACATGAAGAGATCTTAAATCCCTGCCCAGGAATCGAACTTGGGTAGCCTGGATGAAAGCTGGGAATCCTAGCCATCAGATCAGCAAAGGAGAGAGACAAGAGAATCTTTGTTCCCAGTGAAAAATGCATTTCTCAAGGAGGCAAAAACTGAAAATGCAGGTGCAAAGTTTATCATTAGAGACATACCACAACAACAAGTGGGAAAGCACACAGAGAAGCAATTTATCTAGTTAAGACAGAAGCAAGACAGACATGTACACCCAGAGAGAAAGGCTGTGGGCATCCCCCCAAGTGAGGAGGAGTGCAGTAAAGAGGCAATTAAGTCATTTATATAAGGCAGTTCTTCTAAGTCTTTATCTTCCCTTTGGCCAGTTGTCTGGTTTCTTTTTCCACACCTGACCTGTCCTAGGACCCTCCCTGACATGTGTGGGCAACATTTTCTTAAGGTGGATTTCAGCCCAGAGGCCTATGGGATCGCATATTAGCATCACATATTATGGAGCGGTGCCCTCCCCTTTTGACTCTCAAGGAGCCTTTCTGCACATATGAAATGTCTCCCTTGCTTCAAGGATGGAAAATATATGACCTCCTGATCCTTTACTCAAACAAGGTTTAGCCTCTCTCTGTTACTACCATGACTGTTATCTTAAGGAGTCCACAGGAGACAAAGCCTGGCTATTTGCCCTGTTTCAGTTGTTAATTCCATTTCAGAGAGCAAACAGGAGGCTGGTTGTAAATATCTAACCTGGAATGCACCTATTACCCATTTCAATAAATGCACACAGGAGGCCAGTTGTAAGTGTCTGGCCTGAAAGCCCTCTTTTTCTTATCCCGAGACATGTAAACAGAAACCCAGTTGCAAATGCCTAGCTTGGGGCCTCTCTGTCTCTATCTCAGCCTTACTTGCTCCAGTGCTCTCCTGGAAACAAACCATAGGCCCCACCCTGAGCGCAACTCCACTCCAGTATTCTTGCCTGGAGAATTCCATGGACAGTGGAGCCTGGGGGCCTATAGTCCATGGGGTCACAAAGAGTCAGACAACACTGAGTGACTAACTCTTTTCCACATTTTTTTATGCTTGTGTTATTTCTCTTATTTTAGGGCACCTTCCCATACATCTATCCAAATCCTACCTAATTCCAAGACTCTGGTCAAGTTCCAGATCTTTCCAGAAGTCTTCATCAACTTCTCCAGCTCTTGTTCATCTTTATTTAGCATTTAACGTTTGGATTAAGCAAATCAGCGTTTAACCACATTTTGTCTTCTGTCATTTAAAATTGGTCCATGTATGTTAGGATTCTTCACTGCAAATAACAGAATCTGGTCTCAGTTCAGTTCAGTAGCTCAGTCGTGTCCGACTCTTTGTGACCTCATGGACTGCAGGACGCCAGGTTTCCCTGTCCATCACCAATTCCCAGAGCTTACTCAAATTCATTTCCATCGAGTTGGTGATGCCATCCAACCATCTCATCCTCATCTACTTCTCCTCCCACCTTCAATCTTTCCCAGCATCAGGGTCTTTCCCAATGAGTCAGTTCTTCTCATCAGGTGGCCAAAGTATTGGAGTTTCAGCTTCAGCATCAGTCCTTCCAATAAATATTCAAGACTAGTTTCCTTTAGGATGGACTGGTTGGATCTTCTTGCTGTCCAAGAGACTCTCAAGAGTCTTCTCCAACACCACAGTTCAAAAGCATCAATTCTTTGGCACTCAGCTTTCTTTATTGTCCAATTCTCACATCCATACATGACTACTGGGAAAACCATAGCTTTGACTAGATGGACTTTGTTGGCAAAGTAATGTCTCTGCTTTTTAATAAGCTGTCTAGGTTGGTCATAACTTTTCTTCCAAGGAGCAAGTTTCTTTTAATTTCATGGCTGCAGTCACCATTTGCAGTGATTTTGGAGCCCCCCAAAATAAAATCTGTCACTGTTTCCATTGTTTCCCCATCTCTTTGCCATAAAGTGATGGGACCAGATGCCATGATCTTAGTTTTCTGAATGTTGAGTTTTAAGCCAGCATTTTCACTCTCCTCTTTCACTTTCATCAAGAGGCTCTTCAGTTCTTCTTCACTTTCTGCCATAAGGGTGGTATCATTTGCATATCTGAGGTTATTTATATTTCTCCCAGCAATCTTGACTCCAGCTTGTGCTTCATCCAGCCCAGCGTTTCTCATGATGTACTCTGCATATAAGTTAAATAAGCACGATGACAGTGTACAGCCTTGACCTACTCCTTTCCCGATTTGGAACCAGTCCGTTGTTCCATGTCCAGTTCTAACTGTTGCTTCTTGACCTGCATACAGATTCCTCAGGAGGCAGGTCAGGTAGTCTGGTATTCCCATCTTTTGAAGAATTTTCCACAGTTCGTTGTGATCCACACAATCAAAAGCTTTGGCATAGTCAATAAAGCAGAAGTAGATGTTTTTCTGGAACTCTCTTGCTTTTTCAAAGATCCAATGGATGTTGGCAACTTGATCTCTGGTTCCTCTGCCTTTTCTAAATCCAACTGGAACATCTGGAAGTTTATGGTTTACATACTGTTGAAGTCTGACTCATTATTAGTAGTTTAAACAGAAATTTATTAAAGGATGCCGATGGCTCCTAGAGCCTCTGAGTGGTCAGGAAATGAGGTTTGGCAGCTGACAGGCTGATGTCAGGACTGTGCTGGTCTCCTACTCTAGTGCAGACTCTGCTGGTGCCATCACTGGGCAAAGGCAGACTTGTCCTCTCGCCACTGACACTGGGCACGTGACTACTAGCACCTCTAGCCTCACTGCCCTTGGAAGCTGGTTTCTTTTTTTTTTTCCAGAATGGACTGCAAGCAGTGCCTCCATCTTCACTTCACCCTGTTCTGACCTGAAGCCTATTTAGTTGCGGAGCTGGGGTACACAAGATATATCTAATTGTGTGGGACCCTGAGAAGATGAGTTTTTCACGGCCAAACATTGAAAGTATGTTTTGAAGGTTATCTTACCAATTTGGCTTATTACCTAAAACACAAAACACTCAATAAATACCTGTTGATTTATTACTCTTCAGTATCTTGCATTAAAACAATACCTTTGGAATCAGCTAATCTACACATTTTGTCTTACAAAGGAGCAAACAAAACAATCAAGTGATGGGATGGTGATCAGACTTTTAGCTCTTGGTGGAGCTGATGTTACGGTTGGAGGATGATGTGAATGAATGTGTTAGTCGTTCCTCTGTCCATGGAATTCTCCAGGCAAGAATACTGGAGTAGGTAGCCATTCCCTTCTCCAGGGGATGTTCCCAACCCAGGGATAAAATACAAGTCTCCCACATTGCAGGCAGATTCTTTGCCATCTGAGCCACCAGGGAAACCTAAAGTCCAGGAAAAATTCCCAAAGGTCTAATACAGTGATATAATAGGTTTCTTGTGCTGAAATTGCTTACATGCCTTATTGTGAAAGTACTAGGCTATTTATATTCTTAATATTTTTGGGAACACTCTAATTTTCCAGATTTGAAAAATAAAAGCACTAGCTTACTTTTTTCTATTTTATTATTTGTGGCAGTCTACTAATTTCCCCCCAATATCTTTTCACCCCTTCTTCCACAGTAATAGAAGCCCTGAGTTTTTACTGGGCCATGGTCACCAAGAATAAAGACTATATTCCCAGTTTCTTTTGCAGCTGTGTGTGGCCATGGGTTTACGTTCTGGATGTAACCACAATTGTTGTATGCAACTTCTGGGAAATGTTCTTAGAAATGTTGAGTCATGCCCTTTTCTCTTTCCTCCTCCCCGCTGATTGGAATGCAGTTGCAGCTGTAGAAGCCATTTCAGATGATGTGGCGAACTTGAGAATGGAATGCTTTTGTGGTAAAGCAAGAAGATAGGATACCAGTTTCCTGACACCATGGAGCATCATACCAACAACGAACTTACTACCTCCCAACTTCTTGTACATGAGAGACAAACTTTCTACCTTGTTTATTGTTATTTTAGTTTATTTCATTTATTTTAGCTTTTTTCCCCTGTTATTTGTAGCTGGCCAAATCCTAATTAATAATCCCTGGGCTGGGGAAACAGTGGAAACAGTGGCTGACTTTATTTTTCTGGGCTCCAAAATCACTGCGGATGGTGATTGCAGCCATGAAATTAAAAGACGCTTGCTCCTTGGAAGGAAAGTTATGATCAACCTAGACAGCATATTCGGAGAAGGCAATGGCACCCCACTCCAGTACTCTTGCCTGGAAAATCCCATGGACGGAGGAGCCTGGTGGGCTGCCGTTTATGGGGTCGTAAAGAGTCAGACATGACTGAAGCAACTTAGCAGCAGCAGCAGCAGACAGCATATTAAAAAGCAGAGACATTACTTTGCCAACAAAGATCCATCTAGTCAAGGCTATGGTTTTTCCAGTAGTCATGTATGGATGTGAGAATTGGACTATAAGGAAAGCTGAGTGCGGAAGAATTGATGCTTTTGAACCATGGTGTTGGAGAAAACTCTTGAGAGTCCCTTGGACTGCAAGGAGACCCAAGCAGTCCATCCTAAAGGAGATCAGTCCTGAGTGTTCATTGGAGGGACTAATGCTAAAGCTGAAACTCCAATACTTTGGCCATCTGATGCAGAGAGCTGACTTATTTGAAAAGACCCTGATGCTGGGAGGGATTGGGGGCAGGAGGAGAAGGGGACGACAGAGGATGAGATGGCTGGATGGCATCACCAACTCAATGGACGTGGGTTTGGGTGGACTCCGGGAGTTGGTGATGGACAGGGAGGTCTGGCATGCTGTGGTTCATGGGGTTGCAAAGAGTCGGACACGACTGAGCGACTGAACTGGAACTGGGCTGGTCACCTTGATTATTCATGCTGATGCAGACCTGACTGGGTGAAACGATCCCAACTTGGGCATGTTATGTACATGACAGGGGCAGTTCAATGCCACAGTCTTGATCTGTAGTCCTCAAGTACACAGCAGACCACTACTACCACCCACTCTAGTACATACATAAGTGTTAAGCCCAAATAACACCAACCGATTGATAAGACACAGAGACCTGACTTTTTAAATGTGATTTAGAAATAGTTCATGGTCTTTCAGATTTAAAATATTTTTGTCATTTCTTTTCTTTCAAACCTCACCTCTGGACTGGGTTCCCAGCTTGTCAGAAAAGCTTTTACACCCTATACTCAGTCTTTGTTCTTTAATAGTCTTTTTCTTTAACACTTCACTTTTTCCCTAGCTCTTTCAAATCATTTTAATAATCTGGGAATGATTCAAAGTATGAAAAGAAGATTCAAACATCTTCCCTTTAAAGGGGATGTTACCATGATGGCCTCACAATAAGCATGATGAGACTGCAAGGGTCATAGAAAGGCCTCAGGGCTCACAGATTGGAGAGCTTAGTTTCAGAAAGTCTCTTGAAGGCTAGGAGGCAGCTGAACAGACATAAAATTTTAATAGATCCTCAGAGGATGGGACTGGAGAAGGCAATGGCACCCCACTCCAGTACTCTTGCCTGGAAAATCCCATGGACGGAGGAGCCTGGTAGGCTGCGGTCCATGGGGTCGCGAAGAGTCGGACACAACTGAGCGACTTCCCTTTCACTTTTCACTTTCATGCATTGGAGAAGGAAATGGCAACCCTCCAGTGTTCTTGCCTGGAGAATCCCAGGGATGGCGGAGCCTGGTGGGCTGCCATCTATGGGGTTGCAGAGAGTCGGACACGACTGAAGCGACTTAGCAGCAGCAGCAGAGGATGGGACATGGTTGCTGGGTCCTGAGCACCTTGAAGCATTTCTTTTCTATGTATTTATTTGGCTGCACTGGGTCTTAGTTGCGGCATGTGGGATCTTTTGTTGTGAAGCAAAGCCTCTCTTGTTGTGATGCTAGGCTTCATTAGTTGCGGCGCTCAGGCTTACTTCCATGTGGGATCTTAGTTCCCCTACCAGGGATCAAATCCAAGTCCCCTGCATTGCAAGACGGATTCTTAACACTGAACCACCAGTGAAGTCCGATGAATGTTTCTTTCCTTTTTTTAAAAAAATTATTGACTGTGGCAAGTCTTAGTTGCAGCATGTGGGATCTAGTTCCCCAACCAGGGATCTAACCCTGGTCCCTCTGCCATGGTACCATGGAGTCCTAGACGCTGGATCACCAGGGAAGTCCTGAAGGGTTCCTTGATCATGATGCGGTGTCAGAGTATTTGTCTGGGGAGAACCGAGTAGGATGGGTTGAGCAGGTCTGTTGCTCCACAGGGTCAAGCTTCTTCAGCATGTAGACAAGGTCTCCCTGCTCATTGAGGTAATACTGGAGAAACCCAACCACAATGAAGCCAGAGTTTCCAAATCCATGTGCAGCTGCCTCTAACTGATGGCCTCATGTGTTTTCAACACTATTCACTTTTAAAAACACCAAACAATTCTAAAAGTTTTAGTGACATGGCTTATGGGAAAGCTATATATATATTTTTACATGTCTGGTGCAATTGCTAAGGTGAAGTCGCTCAGTCGTGTCCGACTCTTTGTGACCCCATGGACTGTAGCCTACCAGGCTCCTCTGTCCATGGGATTCTCCAGGCAAGAATACTGGAGTGGGTTGCCATTTCCTTCTCTAGGGGATTTTCCCGACTCAGGGATCGAACCCAGGTCTCCCGCATTGGAGGCAGACGCTTTAACCTCTGAGCCACCAGGGAAGCCAACTGCTAAGGAAAATGTATTTCTAGTATTTCTCCCACGTGAAAAAGGACAGTCAGACATTAGTATGTCAGTGCCTTACAACTGTGGTAGTTACAGTCACATGGTGCATGCTCAGTGGCTCAGTGGTGTTCTACTCTTTGCTATCCTATAGACTAGCCAGCCAGGCTCCTCTGTCCATGGGATTTTCCATGCAAGAATAGGGGAGTGGGTTGTTATTTCCTCCTCCAAGGGATCCCGTGGTAGGCGGCTTCCTTACCACTGAGCCACCTGAGAACTCATGTTGAAGGATTTCTGTTAGTAAATCTGAAGAATCGGTAGTTTCTTACAAAATTCTGTTTGCCTCTATCCTTTATATTCCATTCACAATCCAGTTTTTTTTTTTACCACTTTATTTTATTATTTTTTAAATTTTTATTTTTACTTTATTTTACTTTACAATACTGTATTGGTTTTGCCGTACACCACGTGCCATCCACCACGGGTGTACATGAGTTCCCAATCCTGAACCCTCCTCCCACCTCCCACCCCATATCATCTCATCTCTCTGGATCATCCCCAGTTTTCTAAAAAACCTGAGATCTATTTCCAAAGTCTAAAGTGCATAGAGCATAAGCAACACGAACATCATAGGAGCAAGGAGGTTAAGCTTCTGGGGGGAATTCAGGAAGGCGGAGGCGGTGCGGAAGGCAGGTAGCGGCCCGGGCGAGGTGAGAGCGGCCCGAGGGGCGAGTGAAATTATGGAGGGGAGAGACGGTCGAGGTAGTCAGGCGGGGGAGCGGGCATGCTGGGCAGTCGCAAGGAGGGAGAGAGGAAGCAGGCGGACAGGACTTAGGCGGACGTGGGCTGATGAGGACTGCAGGGAAGGGCGACCTGACCGGTCGCGACCTGTGCAGAGAGGAGGTCGGTGGGGGTCAGAGCTGCTGCTTTTTTACTTCGTTTACGTTCGTGTTTGCCACTCTCTAAACCAGACCTTTTAGTGGAAGGGAACGTGTGTCAGATACATCTTTTACATCTGCGGCTTCTGTCCCGCCACTTCTAAACTCAGGAGGCGTCCTGGGAATGTTGAATGAATACGGTTGAAAGAGAGGCTAGACAAGGAAGCACGGAAGAGGGGAGACTGGAGAAGAGGGATAGGCTGGGAAGTTTTGTGGTTTTAAGACTGGGTAGCAAAGATCTCAGGAGGCGTCCTGGGAATGTTGAATGAATACGGTTGAAAGAGAGGCTAGACAAGGAAGCACGGAAGAGGGGAGACTGGAGAAGAGGGATAGGCTGGGAAGTTTTGTGGTTTTAAGACTGGGTAGCAAAGATCATGGAGTCATTTTGGTAGGATTTCTGGCGACAAGGTCTTCTATTTTGATAACTTAGAAGTTGGACGTTGGACACCTGAGACTGTGGGAATGAATATGTATATTAAATTTCTTTGTTACCTTCACTTTGGGATTCTGAGGCCTAGAGGAGGACGTGAAGAGAGCTTCATCAGTGTCTAAAATGAGACTGTGCAAGGAACTGTCATATTCACTACCAGTTTACTGGCAAGTCCCACTCCAGGCTTGACTGAGTTATACTTAATATAGTTTGTGCCTTGTTACCTCATTCATATCTCCCCTTTGGCCTCAAAGATGTGAACCACATTTCTTTCCAGGAGGCTTAAGCAGAATGGGGCTAAATATACTTTTTGGTGATATGAAACTAGATTATTTTAGGTTAGCCAAAAAAGTTTTTTTTTTTTTTTTGTATAATGGCTCTAATAGCACTTAGTTGTCTTTAACTTCATTGAAAACAAATTTGTTATCAGCATGCATTAAAAAAAACAAACATCAAAATTGGTGAATTTTTGTGTAGCCATTTTAATATTGAAGATGGAAGAAAAAAAGCATTTTTGGCGTATTATGCTTTATTATTTTAAGAAAGGTAAAAATGCAACTGAAACTCAAAAAAAGATTTTTACAGAGTATGGAGAAGGTGCTATGACTGAGCAAAAGTATTAAAAGTGGGTTACAAAGTTTCATGCTGGAGATTTTTCGCTGGATGATGCTGCATGGTCTGGTAGACCAGTGAATAAATCGAGACATTGAGAACAATCAACGTTACACTACATGGGAGATAGCTGACATACTCAAGATATCCAAATCAAGCATTGAAAATCATTTGCACCAGCTTGGTTATGTTCATCGCTTTGATGTTTGGGTTCCACATGCCCAAACATGTAGATAGACCTTAGTTTTGCATGCAATTCTTAAATGTAATAAAAAAAAACTTCCGTTTTTAAAGCAATTTGTTATGGGCAATTAAAAATGGATACACTACAATAATGTGGAATGGAAGAGATCCTGGGGCAGGTGATGTGAACCATCAACCACACCAAAGGCCTGTCTTCATCCTAAGAAGGTGATGTTGTGTATATGGTGGGATTGGAACGAAGTCATCTCTTATAAGCTCTTTCTGGAAAACCAAAGGATTGATTCCAACAAATACTGGTCCCAATTTGTTGTTGATTAGCTAAGTGTTGTCCTACTCTTTGCGACATCATGGACTGCGGCATGACCAGCTTCCCCTGTCCTTCAGTATCTCCCCAAGTTTGCTCAAACTTATGTCCATTGAGTCGGTGATGCCATCCAACCATCTCATCCTTTGTTGCCCCTTCTCCTCTTGCCCTCAATCTTCCCCAGCATCAGAGTCTTTTCCAGTGAATTGGCTCTTTGCATCAGATGGCCAAATTAAAATCTATTAGAGTTTCAGCATCAGTCCTTCCAATGAATATTCAGGGTAATTTCCTTTAGGATTGACTGGCTTGACCTCCTTGCAGTCAAAGGGACTCTCAAGAATCTTCTCCAGCACTGCAGTTCAAAAGCATCAATTCTTCAATGCTCAGCTTTCTTTATGGTCCAGCTCTCAGGTCTGTACCTGATGGCTGGAAAAACCATAACTTTGACTATATGGACCTTTGTTGGCAAAGTAATGTCTTTGGTTTTTAATACTCTGTCTAGGTTTGTCATAGTTTTTCTTCCAGGGAGCAAGCATCTTTCAATTTCATGCCTGCAGTCACCATCCATAGTGATTCTGGAGCTCAAGAAAATGAAATCAGCCAGTTTCCATATTAGACTGAAAGCACTTAAGAAAAAGCATCTGGAATTAGTCAATAGAAAACAAATAGAATGCAAGACCATATGTTTCTTTGCTTTCTTTTAAAAATATTTATTTAAAATTCGTTTATTTTTAATTGAAGGGTAATTGCTCCACAATATTGTGTTGGCCTCTGCCATACATCAACGTGATCAGCCATAGGTATACGTCTGTCCCCTCCCTGTTGAGCCTCGCTCTCAGCTCCCACCCCTCTAGGATGTTGGAGAGCCCCAGTTTGCATTCTCTGAGTCAAAACAAATTCCTATTGGTTATGTATTTTACATATGGTAGTATATATGCTTCCATGTTTCTCTCTCAGTTCATCCCACCCTCTCCTTGCCTCTGTCCTTGTCCATAAGTTTTTTCTCTGTGTTTGCATCTCCATTGCTGCCCTTCAGATAGGTACATTACTACCATCTTTCTAGATTCTATATATATGCATTATAGACTATATTTGTTTTCCTGTTTCTGACTTCACTGTGTATAATAAGCTCTAGATTGATCCACTTCATTAGAACTGACTCAGATGTGTCCCTTTTAATGGCTGAGTAATATTCCATTGTATATATGTACCACTGTTTCTTTTGCCCATTCATGTGTCATTGGACATCTAGGTTGCTTCCATGTCACAATTCTTGGAAATAGTGCTGCAGAGGACATTGGGGTACATGTGCCTTTTTCAATTTTGATTTCCTCAGAGTCTATGCCAAATAGTGGGGTTGCTGGGTCCTTTGTCAGTTCTACTCCTAGGTTTTTGAGGAATCATATTTTCCATAGTGGCTGTATCAATTTACTTTCCCACCAGTAGAGCAGGAGGGTTCCCTTTTCTCCACACCCTCTCCAGCGTTTATTGTTTGTGGATTTTTTGATGATGGCCAGTCTGACCAGTGTGAAGTGATACCTTATTGTAGTTTTGATTTTCATTTCTCTAATAATGAGCAATGTTGAGCATCTTTTCATGTTTTTATTAGCTATCTGTATGTTTTCTTTGGAGAAATGTCTGTTTAGGTCTTTGCCCACTTTTTGATTGGGTTGTTTTGTTTTTCTGGTATCATATATTTCTTTGATAATCAGGCAAAAACTGTTACAGCTTGGCTGGGAGGTTCTGATTTATCCACCAGACATTGCACCTTGGGATTTCCATTTATTTTGGTCTGTACAAAATTCTCTTAGTGGAAAAAAAATCTCCATTCTCTGGAAAACTGTAAAAGGCACCTAGAACTGTTCTTTCCTCAAAAAGATAGTTTTGAGAAGATAGAATTACAAACTTGCCTTAAAAATGGCAGAAGGTAGTGGAACCACAGTGAATACCTTGTTCAATAATGTTCTTGGTGAAAATGAAAAATATATCTTCTATTTTTACTTAAAAACCAAAGAAACTTCAGTATGACCTTTAACTGCCTTTCCAGTTTTGAAAATCTATGGTTGATAACTTTGTTTTGTTTTTATGTACTTGTTGTCTTGGAAATTTAGAATTGGTGAGACTTTGGAAATCATCTGGCTCTAGTAGTTTTATAGTTTGGGGGAAATTTTGGAATTCTTCATTCCTCCATTCAACAATTATTTTTTATTTTGTTTTTTCAGTGGTCCATTGCAGTTATTAATCCTGCTAATTGTCAAGTATCATTGCCATCAGAATTGTCCCTGTCCAAACTCAGCAACTGAACAGATTCAGATAACTTTTTGAGATATCTTTCTTTCATGAACTCTCATGTTTGTTATCCAAAACTCAGGAATCTGATAGATTGGGATAAAGCATTACACCACCTATGACCTGAACTCACTAACTCTCAATATCTGAATTCAGGAAACATGAGTTTGGATAGTGAGCATTCTTGGGCTACTTGTTCTGGCAGTGAAATGAGAAAGATCAATTGGTCACTTCAGTTCTCCTCTCTGGGACCAACACTTTGTTCTCTTCCTCCAGGATTCCAGCCTTGCCCTCCAAGAGTCCCTTTCCTGTCCATTTCCCTCTTGGCCATATTTGAAGTAGGCGTTGGGAGGTGTGCTCTCCTTTGGGGCTGTAGAGCTGCCCAGGTTTTCTGCTAGTACAAGTTGGGAGGGCCAAGATCAAGAACTATTTCTCCAACACCAGCTGTGTATCATCTCTGGGGATACAGTAGAGGAGAACAAAGACTCACCTAGTCATTGCCCTTTTAGAGCTACAGTCTCCTATGGGAGACAAACATTTATCAAATAATGACACAAATAGAACCTAATACACAAATAGAACCTTGCCACCCCTTCTGGGTAAGTGCTATGAAACTACTACTTGACATTTTGAATGCTTATAGAGGATTTAATTTAGAAAAATTGGGGGAGATTTTTCTGATTGGACAGTTGAGATCTGAAAGGGATGAGGAGTCAAAGAGCCTTTGTAAAGGTCTAGTGGCCTGAGGGGTTAGACAAAGCATAGAGAATGGTATGAAGTCTGTAGAGAAGTAGGAAGGTGCTAAACCCTGCAGGGCCTTAGAGTTTTGTCATTATCCTAAGAGCAGCAGAAAGTCATTGATGTGTTTAAGCCTGGTAGTGATATGATTAGCTTGACATTTCCAAAGGCACAGTTCAGTTCAGTTCAGTCGCTCAGTCGTGTCCGACTCTTTGCGACCCCATGAATTGCAGCACGCCAGGCCTCTCTTTCCATCACCAACTCCCGGAGTTCACCCAAACTCATGTCCATCGAGTCGGTGATGCCCTCCAGCCATCTCATCCTCTGTCGTCCCCTTCTCCTCCTGCCCCCAATCCCTCACAGCATTAGGGTCTTTTCCAATGAGTCAGCTCTTTGCATGAGGTGGCAAAAGTACTGGAGTTTCAGCTTCAGCATCATTCCTTCCAAAGAACTTTGGAAGGGCTGATCACCTTCAGAATGGACTGGTTGGATCTCCTTGCAGTCCAAGGGACTCTCAAGAGTCCTCTCCAACACCACAGTTCAAAAGCATCAATTCTTCGGCGCTCAGCCTTCTTCACAGTCCAACTCTCACATCCATACATGACCACAGGAAAAACCATAGCCTTGACTAAACGGACCTTAGTCGGCAAAGTAATGTCTCTGCTTTTGAAAATGCTATCTAGGTTGGACATAACTTTTCTTCCAAGGAGTAAGCGTCTTCTAATTTCATGGCTGCAGTCACCATCAGCAGTGATTTTGGAGCCTAAAAAAATAAAGTCTGGCACTGTTTCCACTGTTTCCCCATCTATTTCCCATGAAGTGATGGGACCAGATGCCATGATCTTCGTTTTCTGAATGTTGAGCTTTAAGCCAACTTTTTC
>SJYT01067879.1:265855-366036 GCA_006410635.1 Cephalophus harveyi | reverse complement strand
AGACAGCCATTTTGCTTTTTTGCATTTCTTTTCCATGGGGATGGTCTTGATCCCTGTCTCCTGTACAATGTCACGAACCTCATTCCATAGTTCATCAGGCACTCTATCTATCAGATCTAGTCCCTTAAATCTATTTCTCACTTCCACTGTATAATCATAAGGGATTTGATTTAGGTCATACCTGAATGGTCTAGTGGTTTTCCCTACTTTCTTCAATTTAAGTCTGAATTTAGCAATAAGGAGTTCATGATCTGAGCCACAGTCAGCTCCCGGTCTTATTTTTGCTGACTGTGTAGAGCTTCTTCATCTTTGGCTGCAAAGAATATAATCAATCTGATTTCACTGTTGACCATCTGGTGATGTCCATGTGTAGAGTGTTCTCTTGTATTGTTGGAAGAGGGTGTTTGGTATGACCAGTGCATTTTCTTGGCAAAACTCTATTAGTCTTTGCCCTGCTTCATTCTTCATTCCAAGGCCAAATTTGCCCGTTACTCCAGGTGTTTCTTGACTTCCTACTTTTGCATTCCAGTCCCCTATAATGAAAAGGACATCTTTTTTGGGTGTTAGTTCTAAAAGGTCTTGTAGATTTTCATAGAACCGTTCAACTTTAGCTTCTTCAGCATTACTGGTTGGGGCATAGACTTGGATCACCGTGATTTTGAATGGTTTGCCTTGGAAACAAACACAGATCATTCTGTCGTTTTTGAGATTGCATCCAAATGCTGCATTTCGGACTCTTTTGTTGACCATTATGGCTACTCCATTCCTTCTAAGGTATTCCTGCCCACAGTAGTAAATATAATGAGTTAAATCTGAGTTAAATTCACCCATTCCAGTCCATTTAGTTCACTGATTCCTAGAATGTCGACATTCACTCTTGCCATCTCTTGTTTGACCACTTCCAATTTGCCTTGATTCATGGACCTGACATTCCAGGTTCCTATGCAATATTGCTCTTTACAGCATTGGACCTTGCTTCTATTACCAGTCACATCCACACCTGGGTATTGTTTTTGCTTTGGCTCCATCACTTCATTCTTTCTGGCGTTATTTCTCCACTGATCTCCAGTAGTATATTGGGCACCTACTGACCTGGGGAGTTCCTCTTTCACAATCCTATCATTTTGCCTTTTCATACTGTTCATGGGGTTCTCAAGGCAAAAATACTGAAGTGGTTTGCCATTCCCATCTCCAGTAGATGACATTCTGTCACATTCCAAAGGTTAGGTAAGCTGTAATACGAAGAATGGAGTGAAAGGGCAAAATGGATAGGAGTAATGGAATAATTCAATATATGTTAGGAAGTAGTTGTGGAAATAGAAATGGCAGACTCAAGGAGTAATCTGGAAGTAAATGGACAGGGTAAGTAGGATAGGGGAATGAAGTATTAAGGGTGATTTGCAGGTTTCTGACTTGTGTAGCTGGATTGGTGTCATTTACTGAATGGGAAAAATTTAGAAGATTGGTTTTATACAAGGTAAATATAGATGCCTTTGAAAAATTTTAGAGCTGTAAAATGCGAAGTAGGGATTTAGAGCTCAGATTTGATGCTTGTGTAGAAATAAAAAATTAGCAAGTCATCGTAAATTAGAGTCATGTGCATAACTGAGTGAAGTGGGCGGAGGATGAAATCTTGGATACTTATTAACCAGGTTAGAGGAAGATGAATCTGCAGAAGTTTAGGAGGCGTGTCCAGGAATGGAGGAAAACCAGGTGAGTACTGTGTTTCAGAACAATACTTTTCCAGTAAAAGGAGCTGATCAAAAGTGTCAGATGTTTTTGAGAGGTCAAGTGAGATGGTATGAAAAGCATTCTTTCAAGTTACCAATCAAGAAATTATTTCCATTTCAAAGGAAACTTTACTAGAAAGCCAATATGTAAACAGTATTTTTATTTTTTCCTCTTTTGGCCCCACTGCAGAGCTTATGGGATCTTGGTTCCCAGGGCAGGGATTGAACCCAGGCCCCCGGCAGAGCACAGAGCCCTAACCACTGGACCACCTGGAAATTCCCAGTAATAATTTTTAAAAGCTCTGGTTGGAGTGGAGGTGAGGTTCTTGTACCCTGCCTGTTTCATCCCATTTGGACCACAGTTTGAAACCCTCTGAAAAGTTAAAATCACTTTATAATGGGGAAGCTCATCAGTTAAGGTAAAATGTTTTGCTCAAACCCATATAGTTATTTAGTAGTAGGCTGTCCATTAGAACTCAGTTCTTCCAGTTTCTAACTTAGGTTCTTTTTTCTGTAATTGTTATATTCTCCACTTTGTTTCACTATGTGTGAGTTTGAAATATGGTTTAACTGAAAAACATGCATTTTGCTGCAAGTGGAACTTAACTGTGTAATAGAAAAACTGCTTGGATGAATAAACATTTTACTTTTTTTTTCCCTAGAGGAAAAGATGCTAGAACCACAGGAGAATGGCTTGATTGACCTACCAGATTATGAGCATATAGAAGATGAAACTTTTCCTCCGTTCCCACCTCCAGCCTCTCCAGAGAGGGAAGATGGTGAAGGCGCTGAAGCTGAAGAAGGTCCATGACACCAAAGTGGTGCCCATGTTCAGCTCTCCCTCTGTCAGCTTACAAAATGACACATTTTATAAATGATATATTTAATTACTTAAATAATAATAAATTTTGGTATATTTCACCAGAGCCAGGGAGAGGAGCGCCTGTTCCTGTACCTCCGAAGAGAACAGTTAAAAGGAATATACCCAAGCTGAATGCTGAGAGGTACATTTACTATTTCCTTAGACATTTATACGTTTCTTTCCATCATCTTTTCCCTCTTATGTTACAAGCTTTTGGTTGGGATGATTTGGGGATCAGATATTTCTAAAGGCATTTTTTTTCAGTTTAACAGATAACATTTTTTTCTTATGGTCTTGCTTTGGCCTTGATGGCTTTAGAAAACTTGAAATTTAAAAATACTTCTGTTCACAGATTAATTTCAGAGAGAGGGCTCCCAGCATTAAGGCATGTGTTTGAGAAGGCAAAATTCAAAGGTAAAGGTCATGAGGTAAGAAATGTCTGGTTTGTATGTTAGACCTTTGTGAAGGAAATGGTAACCCACTCCAGTACTCTTGCCTGGAGTATCCCATGGAGGGAAGAGCCTGGTAGGCTACAGTCCATGGGGTTGCAAAGAGTCGGACACAACTGATCGACTTCACTTTCACTTTCTTAAAATATTGGTGAGACTATGTGCCCATTATCATGCTCTCAGGAATCTTAGAATGTTTTACAGATGCTGTCATTCAGCATCATATCTCTTTAGAAACTGTGATATGTGGAAAGGACATTGAAGACATCTAGGAACTGTCAATCTCTGCAAAAGTGAACATTTAAAAATTTCCTTTGCATCATGTAGAATGTAGATGTAATTTTTTTGCAGATGTTATCTTTTTAGAGCTTTGTAATAATTTATGAAGGATTTTCAAATATGTTCTTAAATTATCAACCTCTGGGGTAGGTGTTGGTTCCATTATATAGTGAAGGAAACTGAGTTTTAGTTTTAAGCTTCCACTGCCAGTGGTTAAGAGCAGACCCTTGACTTTTGTTTCATGGACCAGCTAGAGGATCATTAATACAACGTGAGCATGATTTTGGTGTGGTGTTCAGGAGAGTTGAAAAGAGGGAAGTGAACAGAGGCGGAAAGTAATTCAGAGGCTATTTCATTCCCAGAAGAACGAAGTGAAATAGCCTAGACAGGATATTAATAATAGCAAGGGGATGAACAACATACAATACTTGGAGGTGATTGGGAGGTACAAAAGTAAAAATTAATCCCAAAATTTTAAACCTAGGAAGCTGAAAAACCTGTATTACATTTTCTTAGTTTCGGTGGACAATAAGGAAGTATATAAGCCTGTGTTCTATTTTGCCACAAAACTAAACCTAAGTCAAGATATTTTAAAACCATGCCCAGCTCAGTTAATTCATTGCTCTTATCGAAATTTTCAGGTAGTAATGATAAACTGGTGCTTTGAATTTGTGACATCTTCATCATTTTTATAAGTTCTTTGTTAAGATAAATAAACTTATATGAAGAATAAATATTTTGTATTCCTTCGCTGGGTGAGGGTGGGCTCTGAGTTTGTCTAGTCTTCTATACTTTGCCTTTGAAAATTCTTACTATTTTCTCACAAAGTTGCATCACTGATACCTTTTTTCCAGGTATGATTTGGGACTTTACACTGTATTTAGGTATGTCTCCTTTCTCTCCCTTGGGTCTAACATGACATTGTGAGGTGGCTGGTCAGCAACTGGAAGATGGTCATAGGTGGTTGAGCCTTTAAAAGAATTTTTATCTTTATCAGAATGAGAACAATAAGACATTATGTTCTCAGTATTACATATTGAGTTATTGGTAGAGTTTATGGTTTTAACCATGAGCTTCTTATGGTTCAAATACCAGCAAGATCAAATACCACCATCACAATAATAGTGGACATTTGTGGGCTTGCTTTGTGTCAGGCACTTTACTTGTATTACTTAATCCTCCTAACAACCCTATGAATTGTGTATAATCTCATTTTATTCATGAAGAAAAATTACACAGGTAAAGTGATTTGTACAAAGTCACACAGCTATAAGTGGTAGAATTTAGATTTGAATCTATGCAGTCTGATGCAGAGCTTTTAATCACTCTCCTATTTTAAAATTCTGTAAGAAAAAATTTATAGTAAAATCAGGAATTTGGAACTTTTAAAATTTATTACTGTGGTTTATTAAATTTTGTTTTTCATTAAAATTTTTTTTTAGTGTTAAATTGAAATTTCAAATGTAGAGAGGGACTGTGGTCTGAGAATGTTTGCACTTTTCTTGCTGGTCTTCAGTACTTTGCCCTTGGAATTTCTGAGTATATTTTCACAGAGCTGATTCTCAGTGCTTTCTTAACTCTGTATATGATTTTTAGGGGCCTGTCAGTTTGTATAGTTATTTCTAAAAGATAACCTTGTCATATTTTATTAAATTTACTTTCAAGTATTACTTTGTAGTCCTGAAAAGACACATGTGATTATCTTTTAACTTCTATTAAGTTTTCATACTAGGTTTCTTTTTTCCTCCGAATTTTAAAGCCTACTGCAGGTTATAAACCTACTGCAATCCTCTAAGCCCTTAATACATACTTGTCTTCTTAAAGTTTCTTCTAAAAGTTTATTAACCTTATAGAAGGACACCAGTGACTTTGGTACTACTGTTCAATTCCGAAATCTGCTGACAAGGTCACTTGTGCGAATGAATCTTCTACTTAGCATTTTTATTTTTATGTGCCAGGCTGAGGACTTGAAGACACTAATCAGACACATGGAGCACTGGGCACATAGGCTATTCCCTAAACTGCAATTTGAAGATTTTATTGACAGAGTTGAATATCTGGGAAATAAAAAGGAAGTTCAGGTAGGTGTTGAGATTATTATCAATATCATTCACAGTGCCAAATTGTATAAGGATATATTTAGTTGAGGCTAACTAGCTCTTTGGGGTCTTCATTTTGCAGTCTTAATAGAGAGGAGGAGAGTTAATAGTAGTTACTTGAGCAACTTTTTTTGAAACTAATAATAAAATCAGTGACCACTTTCTCCCAAATCTAAGTGAAAATGTAAAAATGTCTTTTATTTTCAGACTTGTTTAAAACGAATTCGACTTGATCTCCCTATTGTACATGAAGATTTTGTAAGCAATAATGGTAAGAATATAGGTTTATCTACTTGATAATAAGTTTGCTTTTACAAATGGATCTAGTTGGGGTTGGCAGTGTTACAGGACCGAGTTCTTAGTCTATTTTTGAGTATATAATTACCGTATAGTAAATAGGAATGAATTAAGATGCCTTGGTACATCTAGAATACACAGTGCTATGCCATTAAGAGATGTAAAAATATCTTTACATGTTCACAAAGAGCATGAGTTTTTGTGAACTGTTGGTCATGACCCATTGATCTTTTGTAGTGCTTGTTAATAAAAATATATGAAAAGATACAGTGTTCATATACATGCCCATTATAAAAAAGTGGTTCTGGGAAATGAGAATAATTTGATGTTGAACTACTCCACATTTCACATAAGAGTACAGATCTTGCATATATGACTTTTAATTAGACCCGTGTGACTGTTCCTGGTATTGATTGCATTTGTTAGTTGTACAGTGCAACCATAGGCAGTCACATACATTAAAACATATGGTTCCTGCCGACAGGGTCTGTATAGTTATCAGATTTTCTGTGCGATGGCTCCATACATGCTTGCTTTTTGTGTTTTAAATTTTTAACAGATGCCGTAGAAAATACAGGCTCCCTATAGAACCCCCGAAAGTTATTTATAAATTGCTTTTAAAGGTGTAAAAGATTGTGATTTAAATAATCCAGGGTTTAATTATTTGGTAAGGTATGGTATGAAATGTTGGCATGGGATTTGATATGTGAAAGTAACTAGTTATTAGACTGAATCCCACGGTATATCCTACTGGGTTAGGTAGCTTACTCATTGAGCTTTTTGAGCTTCGTACTATGTGCTAATGGGCTTCCTTGGTGGCTCAGTGGTAAAGAATCTGCCTGCCAATGCAGGAGACATGGGTTGGGAAGATCCCCCGGAGAAGGACATGGCCACCCACACCACTGTTTTTGCCTGGGAAATCCCATGGACAGAGGAACCTGATGAGCTTATGGTCCATGAGGTCACAAAAGAGTTGGAGATAGTGACTAAATAACAACAACACTGTACAACACACACACACACACACACACTCTCTCTCTCTCTCACACACACACACACACACACACACACACACACTCACTCTCTCTCTCTCCCTCTCTCTGTCTCTCTCTTTCTCTCTCTCTCTCTCTCTCTCCTAGGAAAGGAGAGTAGATGTAAATTCATATTTCAAATGGTTGTCTTGGTGATATGAATTTTTTTCCCCCACCTGTCAGATCTGATGAGTTATCTTTTTTTTTTTTTAACTCCATAATGTGAATGATACAAAGAGAAGTTGAAGTGTCAGCTTTGCCATCTTCTTAGTTCTTGCTTACACTTCTGTTACCTTCTACCTACAGATGTTCTGTCATTTTGCAAAAATCTTTTAAAGTTACCACTTGTGCATTTGTTAGGGTTGTTTTGGTTAAAATAGATAGTATGTCAGTTTGCTTACCTGGGTCATCAGCATATCAGCTATATGTCATAATATGCTGAATTTAAAAAATGAGGACTCCACCCTGCTTTGAAGGTAGCTTAGGATAAGTGATAGGTTGTCACTGCCAGTTCTTCTTCTAAATGTAAGTTAGAAATATAAATTTTTCTTAATTCTTATATGACGTATGAAGGGAAAATTTAGTATTTACTTTTCATACCCCTGTAGATCATTTTAGGAACATCCTACTTTGAGATAACTGGTGTACAGGGTTTTAAGAATTTTTTAAGACTAATAATGTAGAGAGCACTGAATGTAAAAAAAAGTTAGCTTGGAAATATGTCCACAGATCTCTAAATTTCTTTTTCCTTTTTCACTTTGTGTCTCGGTTTTACCCTATATAAAATAATTACTGTGTATCATACAAACAGTGTAGCAAGCTAGTAAAATGTTTTTAACGTAAAACAAGGATATGCATTGGATTCTTTAAGTTCTTTTATTGGCAACGACAAACTTTTGCTCTCTGTTAATACATATTTTTAAACTAGTATCCTGTTTGACTTAAAATAACTCTTTAAATATTCCTTCTACTTGTTTGAGTCAAGCATGTCAAGCATCTGACATTCTCATACCTCACAAATTGTTTCATCACATCTGGTACCTTGTTGCTTTAAACTGGTTTTCAGTCAATAGCTGCAGAAACTCTTTTTTATAACTAGTTTAACACTACAGACACACTTTTTCTTTTCTACAGCAGATGAAGTAGAGGAAAATAATGGCCACGATGTAACTGCTACCGAATTAGATCCCTTTCTGACAAACTCACACGGAAGTGTAGAGTTTGCTTCTGAGTCCGGTAGAAGCCTAACAGAAGAAGAACAACAAAGAATTGAGAGAAATAAACAACTGGCCTTGGAAAGAAGACAGGCAAAGCTACTGAGTAACAGTCAGTCCCTAGGAAATGGTAAATTTTATGCTGCATTTTATATGCTACCATTAATATATCAAGGGCATGTTAGAACTTTTAACTTTACTATTCCTCCAAATAAAATACCTCGAAGAATAGAAAAATATGGTATAGTATATTAAATTTATGTATATTCAAGAGAGAGAGTGAGTGATAGAGCTAGTTGGAATCCACAAAGAAAACAAGTTCAAGATAATTTTCTGGGTAGCTGAGCATCTGTTAAAAAATTATTCTAATAATCATTTAAAATTGATTCTGGATCTTTCAAAAATAGATTCTTCGCTGACTCCTTAAAGCATGTGACATATAATTTTATCTTAATGATCACAATTAAAATATTAATTGTTATTTCCTAAACATATAAAATACTCTGCACCCATTGAGGTCTTTGGAGCCATTTGCTGTGACATGAATAGGTCCCAAAATGCTTTTTATTGCATTGTGTCACTTCTCTTGTGAGCTGTCATATTTGCTTTCTTGTTGATTCCCTTCTCTCTTTTAAAACTGCCTTAAAATTTGCTGATTTAAAACAGACTGTGGGTTGGAAACTGGATAATCAAATTTGGAAAGCTGTATTTAAAATATAATTGCAAATTGCTTTTGAATGAAGCACACATAATCACATTTATCTTTGTCAGTTTCCAATCTAGTTTTTCCTTTTGAAGTGGGAAAATAAGCATTATAGTAGTGAAGATACCATGTTATAAAACAAGTTTCACACAAAATAATGAAATTCTCAAGTGAAAATTATTCAGTGGTATTATCAGTTTTTTTCCCGTTAGAATGAATTTAATTTTTAACCTAACAAATGGATTTTTATACTACTTTGTGAAAAATTACATGAAGATAGAACTGTTGTTGGTGGCAGTTCTTCCTTGCTGTCATTAGCAAAGTTTACTTGGCAATAAGTATTGAAAGGCACATCTTCTATTTATAATGTATGACTTTAAAATTTTCTGAGTAGAAACGAGTATCTTAAATATTTTTTTACTATAGATCACTTACATATCTCATAAGAATATTTAACTTTAAAAAAACCTATCCTAGTAATTGTGATTTTTGAATGTGAACAGTTGCATTTGGCTATGATTCAAAAGTTTGAGTTCGACTTGCATTTTTAATGGATTTTATAATAATACATGTATAGAAATGACTTTATTTGGAAGAAAGGGATCATAATTAACATTAAAGTGAGCATAGATTTCATTTTTATTGATCTAGACTTGTGAAGAAGTTTGTACTGGGTAAGATCGGGTCCGGTGCTTGTAATGAGTAATGATGGTTTCTCTTGCAGACTTGTCAGTCAGCACACCCAGCACACACATGCCTGAAGAGGGCAGTGCAGGTGAGGAGCAAAAGGAGGAAGAGCCAAACGGACTTAACAAAGACCTAGACAGTCCACGTAATGCTGGTGCTGCCGGTACTGTAAGCGAAGACGAGGAATTAACAGTCGAGAAAACGCAACTGGACCAATCCTTTTAAAATGTACGGTAGTAATTAAGGCTTCATCTAGAAATGTTCCTCAAGTTGGATAGGCCTCAACTGAGAACATCAATTAACTTGCTGTCTTCCAAATTTGAGATGACGGTGCAGTGCATTTTGTTTGCTTTGAGTGAAAATCTTTATATAGTGAAACTTTTAGACTCCTGTTTAAAATCTGGCATTATTTTAATTATGTTCTGTGCTCAGTTGCTCAGTTGTGTCTGACTGTAACCCCCATGGATTATAGCCTGCCAGGCTCTTCTGTCCATAGGATTTTCCAGGCAGGAATCACTGGAGTGGGTTTGTCATTTCCTTCTCCAGGGGATCTCGACCCAGGGATCAAGCCTGAGTCTCCATTGTCTCCTGTATTGCAGGCGGATTCTTTAGTGCTGAGCCACTGCGGAGGCCTTATTTATAATTGTTTCTTATTAACTTCCGTTGTCTATTTTTCTTCTTAGTGTTTATTTGTATATAAGTATGACCTTGTAAAAATGATTGGTAGTTAATGAGTAGCTTTTGCTGCTTATGTTCCATTGAATGCCCTATTTTTACTAAATTGGGTGGTGTTTTAAGATGTAAATATGTATAATAAATAATAATTTTTTTCTTTTTAAATAAAAATCTCACGAACTATCCCTAGAGGCTTTATAAAAGTTTCTTACTGCTCTTTAGTGCTACACTATATACTTAGGGTAAAATGTTTACAGTTGTTATATATGTGTTTACATGTCTTTTGAGAAGTCACTGTAATACTTTCAAAGGGTCAGTGAAAAGCTGATGTATTGCCTGGCCTGCATAGATCCTAGGGAAGTTCAGATGCTCCTTGGTACCTTTTTGTTGTTGTTCAATCACTAAGTTGTATCCAACTCTTTGTGACCCCATGGACTGTGGCACACCAGGCTCCTCTGTCCATAGGGTTCTCCAGGCAATACTGGAGTGGGTTACCATTTCCTTCTCCAGAGGAGGATCTTCTCAGACCAGGGATCAAACCTGTATCTTCTGTATTGGCAGGCAGATTCTTTACCACTGAACCACCAGGGAAGGTTGGTACCTTACTGACTAGTTAGTTGGAAAGAAATTTGCAAAGTATCATGGGCACCTCGGGAGGATTCACAGGAGACCTTGTGTTGGTGGAGATGCCAAGAATTGGGAAAAACATGTGCAATAATATAGAAATGAAAATCTAGGAAATAAGAGATTGGGAATGGTGGATATGAGGCTGAAGTGTTAGAGGCACGTGGTGGAAAGACCTAATTGGAGTTTTTCCAGCCTCAGTTTATCAACTTGGTGGAGGGGTAATTACAGACAGTACTGTGTTGAGAATCAAGTTTAAAGGTTTGTCTGGTTCTTAGGAGATTCCCACAGGGGAGAGGGAAAAGCAAAGCTAATCTTTACGAACTAGGACATGGGGAAGTTGCTTTTGGGGAGAGGGTGAAGACTGGCAAAGTGATGGTGCTAAGTAATAAGTCTCCAGCAAGAGCAAGGCCTGGGCAGCTCATCTGAGGAGTACTCAGCTCAATGAGAGTATGGAAGGGACATGTGAGAGAAGAGACCTTACCCTGTGCATCCCATCCCACTCCCTAGGCCCCAACCCCAACTGGTGCTGGGACAGCAGGGGAGACTGAGTCAGATATGAAGTTGAGAGTTAAAGTGGACAGATGGACAGGACTGAGTCTTACTATCTGAAGGAGACTGAAAAGTTAATCTGGCAGATGTCAGAGGGACCTGTGACCCAAATGGCCCAGTGTAGAAATTACTGGAAAATTAATGCAATAAAAGAACTGATTTGAGACAAGCTGGCCAAAAGTCAACTCTAGGTTTATTAACAAGACTGGCAACCTGTTTTGCAGAGCCAGGATTCAGTGATCCAGTATCTGAAAAACCACTTTCCATACTGACCTAATTGTACTTTAATGCAACTTAGTGATAAAACATTTCACAAATATGTGAAATATCTACCCAATCTCGCCTCCCCTTCACCCCGCAATCAGGGATTGGTGGCGCTCAATGGCACAGAAACTTTTATCTTGATGTTGAAAAGAAGGTAAAACACTCACGGAAGACAAAGTTCTCTTTCAGTGAAGTCAGAAGAGTTTCATATGCCGTAACTGTCAGAAACATCCAGGAGAGCTAGGTCTCTTATTTCCTCTAGAAGTGTGTACAGGCTTCTTCCCTTTGTTTGGCAGTATTTTTGACAATCTTCAGTGATGTTTATTGCGACTTCTTGAGCAAGCTGAGCCTCCTCCACAGATCTAGTTACTTCTTTCACTAAATCACTCTTTAGCAAGAGGGAACTCTGCTGAAAAAGTTCTGTATCTGGTGTCATGTGTGGTTTATTGCTGATTATTTCAAGCCGTATTGTATCAGAATGGCACCGTGAGGTCTGTACAGATATTCTCACCTATCATAGAGAAGAAAATGCATGTTACTAAGTTACATTCTTTGCTTGTTGCATTGAAAGCAATGCTTAATGTAAATACAGACTTACTGTTACATGGTCAAACAAATGGAATGTAACAGATTCCCCTCCTGTCGTGGTAGAGGTGATTTTGTTTTGAAAGCGTTGAAGGGATCCTGGTTTCCATTCAGAATGGCCATCTGGGCCACATGAGACCACTAAGCCATCTTTATTTCTTAAGTAAGCAGCACCTTTAATCCCAAACCTGAAGTATTGTTAGAATAAAAATTCAGAGAGAGTATATTCTTTGTATGCAGATCTCATATACTTATCTAGAATGCTAGTTTTTCTTACAGCTTAAAAACAAACAAAAAAAACTTCCAAAAACAAGAAAAAGGACTTTACATCTGATTAACCTCCAAATAGCTACTTCATTGAGCCGACGAAAACAAAACGTTTTGCTCAAGAAAAAAGTAAAACTATCCGACGACTTATACAGAAGTGAATGAATGCGTCAGTCGCTCAGTTGTGTCCAACTTTTTGTGACCCCCCCATGGACTGTAGCCTGCCAGGCTCTTTTGTTCATGGAATTTTCCAGGCAAGAATACTGGAGTGGGTTGCCATTCCCTTCTCTAGGGGATCTTCCTGACTCAGAAATTGAACCCAGGTCTCCTGCATTGCAGGCAGATTCTTTACCATCTGAGCTACCAGGGATCTCTTTTTTTTATACTTATATAATGAATTATATATTACATTATGTACATATGGTAACCTCAAAACAGTTGCTAAAGTAAGTGCTTTAAAGAATGATATCTAATGTATCATTTCTATAAAGTGAAAGTCACTCAGTCATGTCCAACTCTGTGACCCCATGACTATACAGTCCATGGAATTCTCCAAGCCAGAATACTGGAGTGGGTGGCCTTTCCCTTCTCCAGGGGATCTTCCCAACCCAGGAATCGAACCCACCATTTCTATACTGTGTCTATATTAAGGTTAACTATGACTTCATAACAACTTTTGTGTTAGAAATAACATACCTTGGTATAAACACAAGCACACCATTTGTCCTAATTGAATAAATGACCCCATCAGATATGCAACGCTCCTCAGTTTCTGGGTCTTTGTCTTTAAAATACATGCATTGGAAGAGCTCAGTGGACTGCTTCTGAGAACGCTGTGCTGCCTGTAAGAAGAAGCACAAGCCCCAAACATGATGATGGACTTCTTGACACCCCAGAAGAAACATGTGACTCATATTCCCAAAGAAACAATGTCTTTTAAAAAGGCGAGGTTCTAGAAAACCATTAATACAAATATTCTCTATTAATTAAATCAAGTTTGTAGGACCCTTTAACAATCGCTCAAAAATGTCTTAGAAAATTAATTCTTTAAAGAAAACTACTTGTTTGTTATTTAAAAGCTGTTTATAGTTCACTCAAGAAGAGGAAAAGTATCCAGGTGTCTATGTCTTACCTGTATTTTTCAAGTCTGTCTGCTGATGGAAGTGCAAATTAGAACTATATTCTGGAGGGCAATTTAGTAATAGGTATGAAAGTTTTAATTATGCCTGATTTGTGTTGATGTATGGCAGATTTATTAATCTGATTTATTTCACTGTAAATTGTACAGCAATTATCTTCCAATTAAAAACAAAAGCTGAAAGTTTAGTGTACCCCTTTTGATTCAGTAATTCATTATTGCCAGGAATTTATCCAGGCAAAATGTGAGAAGTCTGTAAAAATACAAGGATGGTTGTAAACTAGATTGCCAGGAACACTGCTGCCTAACCAAACTTTCTGAAATGATGGAAACATTCTGTATCTGTGTTGTCCCATAGGTAGCCACTATCCACACATGTCTATTAAGCATGTGAAATGTGGCCTAGTGCAACTGAGGAGCTGAATTTTTAATTTAAACCAACATGAGCAGTGGCTACAAGACTGTTTAGTATCAAACTAGTGTTCTAACTGGATACAGATAATATTAAACATTAGGCAGTTTCCAATCTGATGTTTAACCAAATGGTCTAGTTCTATCTAAGTTGTATAACATGGTCAATAGCAACAATATGAAATAAAATACAAAGTAGTTTATAAAATAATGATGTAACTATATTGATACAGTGTGCTATCAATAACAATGTTAAGTGAAAAAAGGCCTACTTCAAACAGCAGGTATGATTGGATATTTTTATAAATAAAAAGCATTGTCTAGAATTGTTATTATCTTTGGGTAGTAAGATGATAGACAATCTTTCACATTTCTACATTTTTTGGGGAAAATCTGACTCATTGAATCTCAAATTCACATTAAGTATTTCAGAATATTTGTAAATGTATTGAGAGCTACTCAACAAACTTTATGATTTTTCATCTTTCTCATTGATTGGAATAATTCTAGAGTTTAATTTGCTAGAATATATGGTACTTTGTTCCACTACACAATAAAATTGATATTCTGTTAGCAAAAGAGATGATGGGTAAGAGAATTAAAAATCCCTCTTACTCGGTTTCTGTTGTTGATATGTCTGCATAACTCCTCAAGATCTTTGCTGCTGAATAAATTTTCCTTAATTTCCATTTTCTTATCTTTTGAAATGGCTGCCATTAGTAATCGATGTACTATAATATCTGAGTATCTTCTTATTGGAGAGGTAAAGTGAGTATATTTATCTAATGCAAGACCTTAAAAAATAAACCAAAAAATCAAAATAAACAACAACAAAAAAAAACTTTTTTAAACAGTTTGCTCAAGGCTTTGGCCACAACAGAAGAAAATTGTAATCATTCACCATAGTGATGGAACTCTTCCTCGGCACATGATCCGGTAGAAAAATACAGAGCGTTAGACATGGCCTGTGTAGCCATTGACCGAAGCAACTTGTTGACGATGGGATCGTTAGGGTCATTTGCATTATCCAGAGAATCAGCCAGTGCTTTATTGGACCTGACAAAAAATGGAAAAATTCTTATTTGGCCCCCAGCAATAATTTACAAGTCAACACTGAAGGGGAACCCTTTACTCACCAACTGAATATGCTCATCTGCCCGGAGTTAAATTTATTTGGGACATATTTCAGAGAAGCAACTTTTTTCAACTACAGAAATCTAACTTGCTTTTGAGATTTAAACAAAGAACATTTCAGAATTCAAATAACATTGTTTTCTGTTTTTGCCACACTGCACAGCTTACAGGATCTTAGTTCCCCAACCAGAAATGGAACCTGGGCCACCGCAGTCAAAGCACCAAGTCCTAACCACTGGCTCACCAGGGAATTCCCTCCACTACCTTTCTTAAGTTGAAAGCGAAGTGAAAGCGAAGTCGCTCAGTTGTGTCCAACTCTTTGCAACTCCCATGGACTGTAGCCCACCAGCCTCCTCTGTCCATGGGATTCTCCAGGCAAGAGTACTGCAGTGGGTTGCCATTTCCTTCTCCAGGGGATCTTCCTGACCCAGGGATTGAACCCAGATTTCCTGCATTGCAGGCAGACGCTTTAACCTCTGAGCCACCAGGGAACCTTTCTTAAGTAGTGAAGAAGAATGTGCTGAACCTATGAGATGAAGTAACGCTCAGCACAGAGTGGGTGGCCAGGTACCTTTCGAGTTAAATTCCTAACACCCTTAACCTTAAACATCCTGTATAGGTCAATAAATGAACTTTTTCTTTTTTTAAATCAAGAATTATTGAACCAAGGACTCCCCTGGTGGTCCAGTGGTTAAAACTACATGCTTCAATTCCTGGTTGGGGAACTAAAATCCCCCAAGCCATGGGGGGCAGCCAAAAAGAAAAAAGGAAGCCTCTTTACCTACATTATAGTAAATGAAGAAAAGCCAAGAAATTTTCTCTTTTTGGTCAAAGATCTAGCTGTCACATTTTAATAACCACTGTAAAATACATAAGTGTACAGTAACCCCTTCCATTTTCCTGCCCCTTCAAAGGAGAAATTACCGTGTATCTATGAAGAAGCCCTTTGCTTTAGCACACTCTCGGAGTTCGGAGAAAAACTCCTGGTGCGGAGGAGGGTGTCGGCGCAGCAGGGCTTGGTGAGGGAAGCTCTCCCAGATCTTCTTGGCTACCCAGTGGTTGGCCAGGATCATGCATTCAGCCACGGTCTCGTGGACTTCCAGGGGCTGCTTGGGGATGAGGTCGTGAATGTTCTTTTTCTCATCGAGCTGGATGCGAACCTCCACCCCTTCCAGCTCCAGGGCACCGCAGCGGTCTCGTTTGGCTCGGATGTGGTGGGCTATGTCAGTCAGCTTTCTGATCGCCCACACCAACTCCTCCAGCTTGGCTTGTCGGCTTTTCTCATCCAGATCCTTGAATTCTGGAATATCCTTCACAATGCTGAAGTTTCCGTCCAGCAAGTCTTGGGCTGCTTCATAAAACAGTTTGTATGCTGATCGAATAATGGTTCTGCCATACCATATTTTCTTAATTTCATAGGAGGTCTTATCTAATTCCCACATCACGCTTACGGCATACCTGCAAAACAAGTCACATTCATCATTGTTAATTCTACCACTGTTTGAAATGAACAGAACCAGAGCCTAAATGTAACGAAAGAAATGACACTGCTATGGGTTTTCGGTCTGATGTTTCAATCCAACACTCTGCTGCTAAGGTGAAAGATATTTAAAATTAAAACGAGGTTAGACAAGGTTCTGTGGATCTCTGAGCAAATCTGAAATGAGTTCACACGAACTGTTGCAAGCCCAACTTGATGGTTCTCTATGTTCCTTAGAACAGCATTGATAGAGTCTACTGGGCTCTCTAGCAAAGAGGAGTCAAGCCTTTCGAATGCTACTAGGTAACACTGAACTAGGATATCAGTCTTGACAGCAGGTTCATGAGCAAAAAGTTCACTTAGTAAAGAACGACTTTACCATCATAACTCTAACATCTGCAACTGACCTCAAAAACAGAGCTAATTTCTTACCATGTGAAGAGCTCTTACATACCAATTACTAATAGATCAAGAAAGCAAAAGAAAAAGGGGCAAAAAACATCAAAGAGTTCATAGAACAGGATACACAAACGACTGTGAGGCATACAAAAAAAAAATGACTTTACTCACAGAAGGAAAAATGCAAATCAAAACCACTTCTAAGATACCACGTTCATTTATCAAATTGGCAAAGAAAAAAAAACACAATATATTGTGTTGGCAAGGTAGTGGGGGAACTAGCGCTCTCATACAGTGACTGGTATAACCTCTATGGAAGGCAACTTGCTTTTTAAACACAAATGCATATACCCTTTGACACAGAAATTCCACTTCTAGGACTTTAGCTTCCAGAGATACTGTACTTTTAAAAATGTGAAATGAGCTATATTCCAAGTAATTCAGTACAGTTTTGTTTATAATAGCAAAAGCTTGGAAACAATCCAAATTTCCATAGATAGAGAACTGTTATTAATGTGCAGTGATCTCCAAGATACACATTTTTAAGTTAAAAAAGAAGCAAGGTCTGAAGAGTATATATATGGTCACCATTTGTACGACAAAGAAAGACCACATGTCCAAATATGCACATTAGTGTGTGAAATAACAGAAGACTTATGTTGGTCTTTGTCCCTACCTCCTGACACAGGGCTCCTGACACCCTTGTAATTTCCTGGGAGACAGGCCTGTCTTGTTCTAATGAGGTGGGCTCCTGGAGGAGGCTGGTCACTAGAAAGACCAAGCCATGATTAGAAGCTTTCAATCCTGCCCCTCATTCTCTCGAGGGGAAGGGCTGAAAACGGAGTTACTAATGGATCACGCCAATGTGATGAAGCTTCCATAAAATCCCCAGTGAGCGAGGTTTGGAGAGCTTCTGGGTTGGTGAACACATGGAGGTGCTAGAGAGTGGCACCCCAGGCCTAGAAGCTCTGTGTTCCTTCCACATACCTTGCCTTCACAACTCTTTCATCTGGATGTTCGCCTGTATCCCTTATCATATACTTTTATACAGTGATCATAAGTACATTGTTTTGCTGAGTTCTGAGAGCTGCTCTAACAATTAATTGAATCTGAGGAGGAGGTCTGGGTATCTCTGATTTATAGCCAGTTGGTCAGAAGTACAGGTAACAATGTGGACTTCAACTGGCATCTGAAGTGCAAGGAGCGGGTAGTGGAAAGCTCTAATCCAGCGGTCCCCAATCTTCTGGCACCAGGGACCAGTTTCATGGAAGACAGTTTTTCCACAGACCAGGGGTGGACTGGGGATGGCTTCCGGATGAGTCAAGAGCAGCAGGGTTGGTGCTATGAGAATCTAATGCCACCACGGGTCCAACAGGAGGCGGCGCTCAGGTGGCATTGCGAGCCATGGGGAGTGGCTGTAAATACAGATGAGGTTTCGCTCACTTGCCTGCCCACTGCTCACCTAACGTGTGGCGGTCTGGTTCCCAACTGGTACCAGTCCATGGCCTGGGGGTTGGGGACCCCTGCTCTAACCTACCGCGGGTCAGTCAGAAGCACGGTGACAATCTGGGCCTCTGACAGTGTCTGAAGTTGGGGAGAGGGGGACAGTCATGTGAGACTGAGCACTTACCCTGTGGAACCTGATGCCATCTCTGGGGAAGACGGCATCAGAACTGAATTAAATTGTAGGACACCCAGCTGGGGTTGCAGAGAACAGCTTGGTGTGGAGAAAGACCTCCACGTGTCTGGTGGCGAGTAGTGTCAGATGTAATGTGCCCTCTGTAAAGACAAGGGAGACTTATGGGAAAGACAGAGCGGGGAAGAACTGGGTGTTTCCCCACACAGGAAGGTGGAAAACCGAGAGTGCTTTTTTGTTACAGTGTTGTATCTAAAAAAATACATAAGAAATTGGTAACTGATGGCAAGTGGCAGATGGGAGCCTTTCACTAAACATCTTTTGGAAGGTGTGAATTTTCAGCTTCAAGGACAGATATAAACTTTAATTACAACAAATAAACACAAAACTCCCTAAGTTCATGATCCTTGTGAAAAACAGCCTCGACCAGGGAACATACATGTACAAAGTGGCACACATTTGTTCTTAGACTTTGATTAAAAGTCAACAAGAGGAAGAAGCAGCCTCCCAGCTAGGCAGAAGGAAAGGAGTCAAAAAGAAAAGAGGAGTGGAAGGGAAGGGAAGGCGCGAGAAATAAAGCTGCCCCCAAACAGAGGACTGCGGGGGAAGCAGGGGTGGGAAGGGCGGTGGGAAAGCAGCTTAGAAAGAGGAAGCGGCCAGAAGCAGAGCTACCAGGCATCACGAGTTCTGACAACAGAAATAATGAAGCAACTCACCTATCAACGCCTCCCAGGAGGGAGCACACGTCAGCGCTGAGGATGGCGGGCAGCATGTCATAGCGCCGGTCCGCTAAGTAGTAAGTGGTGGCCCTGTGAACGACACACATGCAGGTCCATGACCTTCAGCAGCAAGAGGCAGAACTGCTGATGGCACAGGCTGCGGTGAGGAGATGGCCGAGGGCTCAGGGCCAGTTCCCCGGGGCTGCTGCTTTTCACAAAGTGCAGCAGACTGGGCGACAAAGCCATGCCTGTGTTCCCGCTTTTCTAAGTGGTGCCGCTTTGGGCTGAATGTTCTTCCACTGATATAAAAGAGAAAGACAGAGCGGCACAAATCTTAGTTGTGTAGGAAAAATTAAAGTGTAATGACCCAGTATTTATATAAAATAGGATATTACTATATGTAAAATTTAACCCATCTCACTGTAGGGTACAACATGTGAAAAGATTTTGTTAAAAAAGGAAAGGCAGGGGCTTCCCTGGTGTCCAGTGGTTAAGAATCACCTGCTAATGCATGGGACTCAGGTTCAGTCCTTGATCTGGGAAGATCCCACATGCCATGGGGCAACTAAGCCCTTGCAACCTCCCTCAAGAGAAGCCACTGCAAAGAAAAGCCCACACATCACACCTAGGGAGCAGCCCCCACTCATCCCAACTAGAGAAAGCCCACATGCAGCCAAAAAAGAAATAAAGGAAACGTAAATTGATCAAGAAACTACTTTTCTCAAGGCAAAGGGGAAGTGGACTTCAAAAAAATTTTTTTTTTCTTGGAAGGATCTTTAGGACTGTTCCCGATTGTGAAATCTTTATTTTAAAAATCTGAAACTAGCATGGGCTTCCCAGGTGGTGCGAGAGGTAAAGAACCTACCTGCCAATGCAGGAGATGTAAGAGACTTGGCTTTGATCCCTGGGTTGGGAAGATCCCCTGGAGGAGGAAATCGCAACCCACTCCAGTATTCTTGCCTGGAGAATCCCATGGACAGAGGAGCCTGGTAGGCTATAGTCCATAGGGTTGCAAAAACTCAGACATGACTGAAGTGACTTAGCACAGTTGGAGAACACGTTATAGTCACACACACACAATCCTAGTGCTGATTTCTAAAAGCATTACCTTGTCCTAGCTTCAATG
Organism: Cephalophus harveyi; assembly: GCA_006410635.1. Taxonomy (NCBI): domain Eukaryota; kingdom Metazoa; phylum Chordata; class Mammalia; order Artiodactyla; family Bovidae; genus Cephalophus; species Cephalophus harveyi. The sequence goes on along the minus strand of SJYT01067879.1, from coordinate 345,675 downwards.
TCAATGTAAGAGTGTGGTGCTACAAAGTGCGTCACGTCTGCAATGTGGACTCCAAGCTCCAGGTTGCCATTATCCAAGGCTCTGACCGACAGGGTGTCGTCCACATCTTCACAGCCGCTGGGGTCAATGCTGAACACCAGGTGGGTTTTCCTCAGGTCTTCACGTTCTCGTTCCTCTTGGGAATTTACCTTCCAGGGATTTTCCGGTGTGTTGACTGGCATCTCACACATCTGTACAAGGAGAGGCCCAAGATTCAGCAATTCATGCACCAGAAGTTTCCATAAAAACTCTAACATTCTCCATGTGACCACATAGAAACCCCATTCATTACTCATTGTGTCCGTGTGCTAAGTCACTCAAGTCGTGTCTGACTCTTTGAGACCCTATGGACTGTAGCCCACCAGGCTCCTCTGCCCATGGGATTCTCCAGGCAAAAATACTGGAGTAGGTTGCCATTTCCTCCTCCAGGGGATCTTCCCAACCCAAGGATTGAACCTGAGTCTCTTACGTCTCCTGCACTGGCAGGCAGATTCTTTATCACTAGTACCACCTGGAAAGCCCCTCATTACTCACTACCTTCTACCTATGTTTGTTTCTTTTGAGCAATAATTATTTATTAGGTGCCTAATATGTGTCAGGAGCCGTGTGAGGTTCTGGAAAGTCGGGACTCAGTAGGAAAGACACAATCTGTATGCCCTTGAAGGCTCTACAGTCTGACAGGAAATGTTCCAGAGCATTTACAGTCTCTTTAGTTGTGAGGGTTGGAGCAAGAATGAATGGGTGGCTTATAAAAAGTACAACATCTACCACATTTTCAAATGATCCATTTGTTTAAATATATTTGGGCTTTTAATTCAAGTCAAGCCCTGAAAAAAATCAACATGTCCCAGATATTAAAAGCATATTCCCCTTTTAAAGCAGGATCAATCTTGGGCATTTTTTTCTGCATTATTACTTATTCAAGCCATCAATTTGCAGTTAAGTAGGCTAAAAAGGGAAGAATTCTAGTTCCTATGAAGTCTAATTCATGTTTTATTTTGTTCCAACATTTTCACTAAGCTGTCAAAACAAGTCAACAAATGATTTCGAGATACTAATTTTAAACATAAAATTTTAATAATGTAAGATATTCTAAAGTATTTTTACTATTACAGTTACTATTCTGTCAAAAATTATAATGAAAATAAGAACACCCATATGCCCTTAATGACAATGCAAACTGGCCCAATTTTTCTGGAGGACAACCTGCCAATTCATAGCAAAAGCTATTTAAATTTTTTATGCCCTTTGACTTGGTAATCTCACTTTAAGTATTACATTCCAAAGAAAATGATCAAAAGATTAAAAAAAAAGCAATGTTTATGAAACATTTGAAGTGGCACCTTTTATAATACTGAAACATTAAAAATCCCAAATGCTCCACAACTGAGGAAAGCTTAAGCAAACTAGAGTACATCAATATAGAGTAATTTGCCATCATCATTAAAAATAAGTAGGCTATGTCAACACATAGAAATAAGTTTAAGTGCAAGAAGCAAAAAAATAGCCTGTGTGCACTATGAATATAGCTATGTAAGAATAATAAATAAGATTTACGAGGATTTTTAACAGATCATAATGTGATGGAAATAGCTGATGCTTTATGTTCATATAATTTTTGTTTTCTGTAAAGGTCACAGAAATGATTTCCTAATGAGCATGACTGTTTTGACCCATGGGTCAGAGATATATACGCAAGAAGCTGCTTCCCACAGCCTTCTGAAGGCCTCTGGTTGAATGAACAAGACCGGGAGCAGAGCCCAGTGGGTCTGCAACAACTAGGTGCCCATGTAGTTCCGGGGGACGGATGCATACTGACCATAAGATACTGACATACCATTTGTAAGCACAGTTGGAAACATGCAAAAATCTGAGAGCTATGAGGCTGTAAGACACTCACTGCACTTGAAGTTGACTTCAGTCTCGTTCAAACACAGAGTTAAAGAGGAATGAACTTTTCCCATTAACTGTGGTTTAGACAGCAGTTTGTTACACAGGACAAAAATTTTTCTTTCTTACTGACAGAACAACAACAAAGGCAAACAAACAAAAAAGTAGAAAATGTCTTTTATCAGACCAAAGGCCTGGGGCAAATCTGACCTGAGCTTCTGAGAAGGGGACAACCGAGATGCTGTTTTCCACCAGGATGGTTGCGATTTCCCCTTCCAGATCTCCGATTCTCCCTAGAACACGCACGAAATGTCCATTTGGGTACATGGATGTCGACTCCCAGGAGTCGATGCGCACGACCACCCTGAAGTCCTGCACAGAGACGGGGAAACACAAACCCAGTGTCAGGAGTTAAGTGGGTCAATTAGCAACACCAAACAAACAAGGGATAAACAGCATTGAGCTCCACAGAGAGTGGCCAATTTATTAACACAAATAACCATCTTCTTTTCTTTTTTTTCCTTTTATTGGGTCCTTCCTGTTTTACTAAATTGCCAGATGGTAGGTAAATGCTTAACCCAGTGCTTTGAAGGGAGGCATTACCTCTCTGCACCAAGTAAGTGGGCTGGAGACGGAAAGCTGAGGAACAGAGCCACCTGTGACACATCCTAGTTAACATATGCAGCCCATGGGAAAAGGCCAACTATGCACAGTCCAGATGAAATTTCAAAGCAAAAAATTTCAATTTGTGTGTGTTTTGGAGTTACTTTCTAATTTCTTAAGACATCTTCTGGTGGGGAGAAGGTTATCAGCGTGAACTGAACCTCACTGCCCCATATTCCAGCACGCCACAGATACAGAAAGCAGCTATTGCACCTGGCCTCTCAAAGCCTGAGTGAGGCTTCAGGATGGAAAGGTACACGATGAGCAGGTTACTGGCTGGGGACAGCCTGCTTCAGCGTCTCATTTACAAACAACAGAACATTGGGCAGATCAGACTGGGTGATGCCTACACCCTTTGCCACAGTAAAGGTTAATTTCTAACTTTCTTGTTTACGTCTTCTCTCCAGGGCTCCGTTCCTTTATGGATAATCGATTCTGTGAAGTACCACTATATCATCCGCACAGGGCAGAGTAATCGTATTTCTATATCACTTGCTGGAAGAAAGCTTGTTAGCGTTGGCAAAGTGTATCTATTGGAAGTTTCTGTGTTGGACAGCTGGATAATGAATGTTCTCTCCAGCTGTCCTGCGCAGCTCTTTCTAGGACGGTTTCTCTCTGGCCTTCATTTATTAACCAAGGACTACTTAATAGATGGTTCTATATATTTAGAATTTTTAGAAAACAGGATCTCGGAATGCCACACGCCATCAATAATTTACCCCTTCTTATGCAAAGAAGTTAACAACGTTTCCTGGTACTGCTCGAAAGCTGGCAGAGACAAGAGGCGAAGAGAGGAGGTACCTGGAGGGCTTCTGCTTGTTGAGTGCTGATTCTGATTTTGGGAATTCTGTAATCCCAAGGTGTAACTAGGATTTTCTGAGCATTTTTGCCCTGTGATTGGACCTCTTCTATGGATGGAAATGTCACCACATAGTCCCGCCAGTTCTTCTGAAGGATGCCTACCACTCTGCCTTTGGAAAACAAAACAAAAGAAACCTTCGCTGGTAAGGTGTCAGCTAACTGGACTCTGACCAGCTCAGCAGTGAGGAAGAAAACAGGAAACGCAACATCCAGGTTTTTCAAGCACATCCACACAAGTTGAGAGATGCAAACATTTGCCTTCCTTCTAAGAAGGATGGATCATTTTTTTTAAAGATAGGTAATTTTTAAAATAAAAAGTTAGTATGCGCCCCCTGCTTTTTATTTGTGGTGTGACTTTTAGAAGCTATTAGTCCCACTTTCTCTTTGGCCCTTACTTCACCAATCTGGGTTTAGGTATGTTGGGAAAAGTCAATGATTTTCACCGTTTTTTTTTTTTTTGACCACAGGGATCTTAGTTTCCTGACCAGGGATCGAATCCATGCCCCTTGCAGGGGAGGCATGAGGTCTTAACCACTGGGCCGCCAGGGAAGTCCCTGATTTTCACTTTTTTAAACCTATGCCTTCTGTTATGCATTTTCACTGTCTTGCATTTTCCTACCAGCCAAAATCATTTGGTTCAATATTATTCACCGAAAAAGTATACAAATCATAAGTCTGAGACGTAAAACTTTTAATCATCACAGACTGAAGTCAAGAAAAGGCAAAGTGTAATAGTTAAAAGTGCTATCTTTGCTTTTCACAAGTATTTATGGAGCCTCTACTAGGGATGAGGCCCTGTTCCAGGTTCTGGCAGGGAACAAAGCTGTATCAGAACACAGTGCCTGACTTCTTGGGGTTTACACTCCAGTCTGGGTGTCTGTGGGGGTGGGAGACAAATATGTGAGGAGTGAGGAAACTAAGAGTCGCCGAGCAGTGTAAGGTGACCAGGAGGGGTGAAGGGTCAGTGGCAGCTATTTCAAATGAAGTGACTTCTGAGCAGAGACCTGAAGTGAGGAAAGGGGGTGTGAGGTTTGGGGAAAGCTTGCTTCTCAGGTGGTAAAGGACAAGTTGCTCATCGTGGCAGAAGCAGAGACCTGACAGGACCTGGGAAGACTTTAAAAGGATCACTGCGGCTGCCTTGCCGAGAAGACTCTCTGGAGCAAGGACAGGCACAGGGAGGCAGGTGAGGCGGCGGCGGAAAAGCTCACCCGGAGGTCTCAGTGCACTGCCTGAGGAGCCAGGCGGCAGAGGGCAGGAGCGCCGGACCCGTCCACGCCTTACAGCTAGAGTGGACAGCACGTGCTGATGTGTGAACGAAGGTGAGGGCAGCTCCAAGGTCTCGGGGTGACCAACTGTAAGAACAGCCTTGCCATTTACTGAGATGCGGAAGAGTCAGAGAGAAACAGGTTGGGGGGCAGAAATCAGGAGTTTGTTATTAGGTGTGCGAAGTTTGAGGTGCCTGTTAGACATCCAGGGGAGGAGGCCAAGCAGATGAGTGAGTAGACAAAGCTGGCCGCGCAGGGGGTCTGGGCTGGAGAGACAGTCGGGGGCTGGAGGCAGCTACTGGGGAGAGTGTGCGGAGAGGGAGAGACCCAGAGAGGGGAGGCCGGGTGCATCCGAGAGCACAGTAAGACGGGCAAGAAGCAGCAAGGGAACAAGGAGGAATCCACCAGTGGAGGAGAAGAGCCCAGAAGCCGAAGATGAGGCGGTGAGCTGCAGCCAAATGCTGCTGGCAGGTTATAGGTGCCGAGGACTGTGGGCAGGGAGGCCACCGGTGACTCCGACAAAGGACAAGAGGGAGGAGGGGGTGGGGCCTGGAGGTTGTGGTTTGGGGAGAGACCAGGGAGAGAGGAACTGGAGAGAGGGAGAATTCTCTTTTCAATGAGTTTCTCCATAGCATCCTGTATCCTGTATCGAACATAGGCTGGTGCTTCATTCTTACATGATAGTATACATGTTTCAATGCCATTCTCCCAAATCATCCCACCCTCTCCCTCTCCCACAGAGTCCAAAAGTCCGTTCTATACATCTGTGTCTCTTTTGCTGTCTCGCATACAGGGTCATCATTGCCATCTTTCTAAATTCCATATATATGTGTCAGTATACTGTATTGGTGTTTTTCTTTCTGGCTTACTTCACTCTGTATAATCCAGTGAGGCCTTTCAAACATAGTCTGTTCAAGATCTAATCAGCATTATTGCAAATTATAGCTCCCTCTGTTCAAAGATGGAAAATCAAACTGAAGGCAAACTTTTGCTCCACAGGCTAGGAAGGAAGAAAGGCTGCCGCTAGGCCATGCTGTATAATGTGCTTTCATAAAGCCACTCCCCAACCATCTTTTTTTTTTTGCCCCACCGCTTGACATATGGGATCTTAGTTTCCCAACCAGGGATCAAATCTGCATCCCCTGCCCTGAAGTGTAGGGTCTTAACTGCTGGACTGCCAGGTGAAGGTGAAGTCGCTCAGTCGTGTCTGACTCTTTGCGACCCCTTGGACTGTAGCCTACCAGGCTCCTCCGTCCAGGGGATTCTCCAGGCAAGAATACTGGAGTGGGTTGCCATTTCCTTCTCCAGGGGATCTTCCTGACCCAGGGATTGAACCCAGGTCTCCCGCATTGGGGGCAGACGCTTTAACCTCTGAGCCACCAGGGAAAGACTGCCAGGGAAGTCCCTCAACTGTTTTTTAAGGTAGCTTCCCTGCAGGAGACAGTGTCAGCCCACACTGGGACTCTGTCCCATACCTTCAGGGGCCACGCGGCCAGGGAGCGGTCAGCAGGCCACTGAACTGCAGATACTGCAGAACTAGAAGCCTGACGAGCAGAAGCCTAGAGAAGGCTATTGCTTCTCACCCTCCTCCAGCCTCACCCTGTCATTGCAGATCTCACAGTACACTCTATTATGATACTATTTATTCACACATTTTTTTTCATCTATGTTACTTTTTAAAAGACTCCAATGAGGCAATATAGAGCTCAGTGATGCAGTACAGGACAATGTCTTAAAACCTCACAGGTTCAGCCCCACTGCTTACTGGGTGCACCATCCTGGGACAGTTACTTCGCTTTTCTGTCGTTAAATTTCTTCATGTGTAAGAGGCAGTAAACAATAACAATACCTACTTTAAGTGCTTAGAATAGTATCTGATACACAATAAGCACCCAATAAAATGGTAGCCATTACCATTTCTTAGAGTTATTACCAAAAAATCGGAAATTATAGACAAAAAAGCTAGGGAAGAAAAAAAGAACAGCCCATGATCCCACACAACCCGTGTATGTGAGGATATCTGACGTGGCACATATGAAGGGACAATTTCAACTTTGCTTTCTTCAGTGTGTAATATCAGAATAAAAAAGCAGTATGGAAATTTATGTAAGGTTTATACTGAACCTGAATCTTTACTGCTGGCTCCTTGCAGTCGAACAAAAGCTTCTATTTGTGCTCTGTGTTTGTTGACATTCAGAGTTCCCTAAAATCAAAACCAATATGAAAAGCTTCTTTTCTATCTGTTTTAACCTCCAAAAGGTACAGCTCAAAAATTTTATGAAAATATCCCCATTATATTCTTATAAGGTTTATGATCACTTTCTTTAGGAATAATAATAATAACTCATCACCAATGTTTATTTTCTCCAGAGAACGTGCCATCATTTTGACCTACTCGTAGCTGTACCCCGTGTTCCAAGTGCTACGATTTATCTTACCGATGTGATGAGCAGCCTTTAAAATATCTTCTTCCCCAAAACATCCTCAGGAATGCGGTAAACTTCATTACCAATTGGAAGCATTAGCCTCTCCAACAGATATAGTTTTTAAACACCCACATTCAGGGACTTCCCTGATGGTCCAGTGACTAAGACTCCTTGCTCCCAATGCAGGGGGGCCTGGGTTCAAATCCTGGTCAGGGAGCTAGATCCCACATACAACTGAGAGCTCACACGTCACAACCAAAAATCCTGCATGTCACAACAAGGATCAAAGATCCCACAAAGAAATAAATAATAAAAAAAAAACCCCTACACTTTAGGGAGGGAGTTTAATGTGGTTGGTTCAACCTAAATCTATGTAAAAATCTGTATGTAAAATCGATGGTAGAACAGTTCTGTATCTTCACTGTGGTGGTAAATACACAAATTTACACATGTGATAAAACTGCATGTGTGCACACATGCACACACAGGGTAGAGCACATAGAACTGTTGAAATCTGAATAATAATTTTGATTTCCTCTCAAGACCCTGATAGTATCTGGGTCCTGGGTCCTGAGATAACACACAGACACATTTGAAAGGGGCAGGAAAATGGGAAAGGCATCAGGAAGTAAAATTTCAACAACTTTACAATTCTGCCAAACCTCCAGACCTTAATGCAAAAATATATTCTCTTTCCCAGTGTGTGCTAAGTCGTGTCTGTCTCTGTGCGACCCTATGATCTGTAGCCCACCAGGCTCCTCTGTCCATGGGATCCTCCAGGCAAGAATCCTGGAGGGGGTTGCCATGTTCTTCTCCAAGGATCTTCCGAATCCAGGGATCAAACCAGTATCTCTTACATCTCCTACATTTGCAGGCGGCCCCTTTACCACTAGTGCCACCTGGGAAGCCCATTTTACAATTCTGCCAAACCTCCAGACCTTAATGCAAAAATATATTCTCTTTCCCAGTGTGTGCTAAGTCGTGTCTGTCTCTCTCTATGATCTGTAGCCCACCAGGCTCCTCTGTCCATGGGATCCTCCAGGCAAGAATCCTGGAGGGGGTTGCCATGTTCTTTTCCAAGGATCTTCCGAATCCAGGGATCAAACCAGCATCTCTTACATCTCCTACATTTGCAGGTGGCCCCTTTACCACTACTGCCACCTGGGAAGCCCACGGGAGGCATTTAAAGGCTACCTGTGTGATGCTTAGTGTGTAACCTAATTAAGTACTCTCTGGAGCACTAGAGAGTAGCTCCAAACCCAAGGGTGAAGCCTACGGAGGGGACTCCCACATCGCCTTGAACACTGGCAACTCTGGCTTATGAGGCCATCTCGCTGGCAGCCTTTGAAATCAGAGGCCTGGGACAGGAGCTAGATAAAGAAGAGCAGGAAACACACTGGTTGGTCCTGTGCCGATTCTCCACCACCACCCTCACCTGGACGTAGCGCCCAGACTTGATGCCGGCTTCTAGCACTTCCAGGGGTACGTGTTCTGGGTACTCCTTCCCGTGGCTCTCCTGACTCTCATTCTCTCTTTCTCGTCGAGACTGAAGGATAGACTCACAGAGCTCATGGGCGGCCTTTAAATCAGGCCAAAAATTGTCCAGGTAGTTCTGCATTTAATAAAGGCACGAGAGAAACATGGTCAGGAGATAAAGGTTCTGTTATAGCAGCATTACGAAAACTCCCAAACAGGAACTGCTGGCGTGCGGTTTTGAAGAGGTGTTAAATGGCAGTACCCTCCCGAGCCTCATGCCACCGGTTCATTTTCTACCATCTCATTAATCTTGGCAGTCTTGCCCAAGGAACCACAGGAAAGGCTGTTCCTGCTGTGGAACGCTTCTACCCCCTGATCACTCTGCAGTTTCAGGTCTCCCTCACTCTCCAAAAACAGGCAAGTATGTGCACACATCCAGGCTGTCTTTACTTTGCTGCAGATAACAGCCCCCATTGAATGGAGAGGAAAAGCTCCTACATGTGCACTTTTAAAAAAATCTTGAAATGTTTGAGATTATAAGAAATCTAAATAACCTGGCAAAAAATGGCGAGGAGTAAAGTATAATAAGGCAGAGTCTCCCCCGCTCAACCTGTAGGCAATCTCAGATGCGCAGAGAGGAGGGAAAGAAAGAGGTTTCTGTTCTTTGGTGTTAGGCTTTCCAGCCTCATAAACTCCCTGAGGACCACATCTTCTTTTGTGACTATACAGATATAGTCACAATTCATGTGGAGACCCTTGTGGGGATGCTCTATCAATGTGACAACCTGGTATGAAACATATTCCCAAACAAGTGTCAGGGTCCCCTCCAAGTAGAACATTACTGAATATTCTTGTACTTCTTGGTGTAACTTGCAGAGAGGCCCTAGATAAGACACCAAGGTCAACACCCAGAGGACACTGGTGTGGTGAGGCTGCCTGCGCTTCATCTACCTCCTGTGTCCAGGCTACACGCCCTCACTTCTTCTAGAGGACTTTATTGTCCTCACTCCTTCCAATCTACCTTCAAGTCTCCACAGGAAATTCTGGGCTTCCTGCTCATCGGAATTTCACAGTATCTCTTTTTCTCTGCTATCATACACTGCTATAAAGCCCTCGGTCACACAGTTTGCTTAGGAAATGCTATACAAAATCAAACTGTACTATGCTACTGGGCTACAGAGAAAAGTAATTTTCACAAAAAGTAGAAAAACGTAATTTTAGTCAACTGTCCTCTGCAGGAACAAGACATGATGTATTGCAACAGAAAAAATAAGTGACACTGCCATTAATATCCAGCGCCCCTGGATTTTTCTGGCATGTCAGAACACTTTTTCTTTATAGCAGGGCCAAGAAAATTCTATTGGCAAATCTTTAGCAATACATGTACATGGGAACCTTTATAGGATCTACAATTCAAAATCCAACTAGACGTTCTGTAAACTGACAGGGGTAATGGAGGGCCTCATTTTAGTTTCTGAATCAAAAAACAATAGTCACCATTGAAACCTGATTGACCAACTGGGCAGGCAGAAGTGACCAGTAATCTCTTGAGAGATTAACAGGCATCCTATTCTCCAAAAAGGTACCTAAGAAATAGGAGAACTGTGTTGGTCAGAAAGCTCAAAAAACAGTCACTGATAATGCTGCTCCTGTCTGTTACATGGACACCAAGCTGGTCCAACAGCCTTCACAGAAGTAATATTGCAGGTCACCTCTTCCTTTACCCTTACTGACCCATGCCCAAGGTCACAAGTAAAGAAGTGCGAGGAACACTGGAATAGCAGAAAAAGAAGATTGGCCTTTAAAACTATGTTTTGTGTATATTCAGCAAAACAGTTTTGGAGTCAACAGAGCATCGTGATTAAGAGCTTTGTAGTTAGACTGCCTGGGTTCTCATCCCAGTTCTATCACTTTCTCTCTGTGACCTTGGGCAAGTTGCTTTAGCCTTTCTGTGCTTCAGTTTCCTCACCAATAAAATGGGGATGCTAACACCTGTCTCAAAGGGTTGTTGTCAGAACTCAATGAACTAATAAACTCAGAACAGTGCCTGGCATAGATAAACGCTGGCTATTATTTTTAGGTAGAACCATGTAAAACTGCCATTTTGTTAAGTCAAAAACAGCAGAATATTGGCAATTTTATAAGATTCAACCTATCATCATTACTACTAGTATTATTGTTATAACTCTAAACATGTGTTCACTGTCAACAGGGGTTTACTGGTCTGCAGTCTTAGAAACTGTAGGCCTTACAGTCACAGGGAGTTTGCCCAAATTTGCCAAAGATAAGATTAATTAGGTGGAGAATGATAAAGACACAGAACTTCTTAAAGTCTTCATTCTTTATTTTCCCTTTTCTGTATTGCCAAAGGGATCCAGGGCCTTATGAGTACCACTGTGGAAGTGAACACACACACACACACCCCAGCTGGAAATACCTTGAAGGAAATCACAAACACTCCTTCTGTTTCACTTCCGTACTGCTGAATTGCCTCTTCATCTTCTGTCACCATAACGATGGGCATCCTATCCTGGCAGTGATGATAGTACCAAGCGGCTGCGTTGTAGATGCTCCTAGAAAGCAAGGGGCGCGTGAGCCCTCCCAAGGCAGAGAAACCCAAGCTCTTGATCAGAACGTCATATTTGGCTTTCAATCTGCTCCCCTTTGGTTTATACAGACAACCATTCATTCATTCACCACGTACTTCCTGAGCACCCATTATAAACATGTCCTGGATTGGGTACTCTGGGGGATAAACAGAAGAATCAGAAAGTGCCTGAGATCTCTTTTTTCTAAGACATCCAAGTACCACAGAAACCTCATCCATTTCTTGCTATGTCCTAGAAACCATAAGGCTCCGCCACCATTAACACCTTTTAACTGGACAGATGAACTACATAGCACCACAAACAAGTTTTTGGCTAAGAGAAAAAGTAGGCTGGATGCAAGTAGCTGAAGACTATAACCCAGTAAAGACAAAATCCAACATGGTACCCCGTGAAATGTCTGAAAATCTTCCTGAGGAGAATCTGAATTGAAAATGGAGTCTAGGTCTGGAGATGTATTCAAGAAAGGATCATGTTTCTGATGAAGTGGATGGACTTGGAAAGTCAGTTTCTGTAGGCATCTGTCTCCCTTTCTGCAAATGAAGATGCTATATAAAGTTCCTTTAGTTCTAGAATTAAAAAATATGCACTGAGTACTGACTGCGTGCAAGGCTGTGTAGTTAGTAAGTGTGAGTCCTCACACGTGACCCTATCTAGCAAAAGATTTGCTTTTCCCTTTCTGCTGTGGAGCCCTGGGGGAACTGAGTCCATTAAAGACTCAGTGCTTATTGTGCTTTAGAGAATTTAAATATTTAATGGCTACACAGACAAAGAATTACAAGGAAAAAGATGATGTAAATATTTTGTACAGCTAAGCTATTTTAAAACTACAGTCTCTTTTGCCTTCTACAGAAGAGTGTAGCAGAAGCTACGGGTGCCCAGCACCTGTGCCCAAAGGCTGCCTCTGGCTTCAGCTGAGGCGGGGTGACAGTTCCGCCCCTTCTCAAGGGCCCCGCTGACTGGAGCTAACACCCTCAGGGAATGACCCTCAGCTAGAGTGGTAACTAAGTGTCTTTGCCTCCGCCCTTGGAGGTGACTTCTGGGGCACGCTCTGCATGCCTTTTTAGAGGTTCCTAGGAGATGGAGCCTCAGTTTCCCTCAGCAGCAACACATCCTTTACTGTTTTCCCTCCTTCTCTGCATCACTCTCCCCAGTTCCCCACTCCTGCTTCTGGGAATTGCTTCTCACATAAACAACTCATCTCCCAAATCCTTGCCTCAGGGCTCTGCATTTAGGTACAGAGTCTCAACTATGATCCCCACTTCCTAAAACAGCTTGATTAGAATTCAACTATGGGTTTACAGTTTAGTAAGGCTGATGGGGATATTAAAGCAACTTAAACCAGAGAAAGCGAGATGATCTTGGGGCAAACTTACTCTAGGCACCTGTATCTTCTTAATTACAATTTCTGAAATTGTATTCAAATGACATCTCTAGAATATAGACACATTAAGCATTTCAGTGTTAATCACAGTTCCAGAATAATTGTTGGTTTGTTCTGGCATTATATTTAGATCAACTCCCAAATAACCAATGATAGAGAAATGAAGGAAGCGGACAGGGTGGAGACCTAGCTATTAGGCAGGGCCATACCTGCTTTGCCACTTCTCCATGGACTCCCCTCTTTCCCGAGGGAGATAGCAGGACTGCTGGAATTCATTAGCGAAGAGGACACAATCATGACGCGCATCCTTTAGGAGATTTCGCAATTTGTTATACTGTCTGTGACACAGAGAAGAAGAATAAATCTCACGTAGCATGTACTCATCTCCTGCCAGCTCTTGCTAAGGTTCAAAAACGATGAGGTATTTCAGAGTGAAAGATTGATTATTTAAAACCCAAGAAACACTTATTTATATTGGCCTTAGCGTGTGCAGTGTGCTTGGGCTGCTGTTTCTCCATTTCACCTGCTGGAATGGGCGCGGGCAGAGCCTCATGGATCAATTAAATTCCTCTACATCCCTTTCCCTTTCTGACACCTCTGGCTGTTTATTATGTAATTATACGACCTTGCCTCATGTAGCCCCTTAGTCAAAGGCTCACAGAGGCAAGCAGAGTTTAGGGCTGTATTTTTATACTTTACTTTATTCCATAAATGACATTGGGTTTTAATACATTTTATTTTTTGCTGGCAGACATGGAAAAGGCATGTAAGGTAAGTTTGGGGATTTATCTGTGAATTTTATTGATGCAGCCACACCATTTACATGAATGAAGGCTAACTTCATCTGTCAGACAACTAACAGAAAGTTTTAAGGTTTTCCCACTTAAGGAGATTTTCCTGTTAATCTCAGCCAAAGCAAATAAAATGTAAAGTCTCATTTAAGTCAGTTTCTAAGAAGGTGCTTTTCAATTGTCTTGGTAATATGAAATATATAATATTCACAATTATTTTAAAGGAAGTAAATTATTTATTTAAAAATGGATTAATATTAAATCAGATATTAAATTAACATATAAATTATCCAAGGTAGATGACTGGCATTTAATATAATAAAATTTGTGTCCTTGCATTCCTACCTCCAGCCTGCCACCATGGATTTTTAAAAATGAGTCTTTTCAATAAAGCAAAGGCAGAACTTTAACTTTTTTCCTCTAAATAAATGCCAACTATCAAATCTGTATCATCTCAACACTTCATTGGAAAACAAGAAACACATTTTACTTTCTTAGTAATTCTAATTTTGAGCCACTTTAAAAGGAATCAACAGCAAAAAGAATCATCAAGTAACTACAACTTATAAAACAGTCCTAATGAATAAAAGGATTCAGCTTCATTTATGTGAATGGTAGCTTTCCTTCACAGATTTTCACTTGTGTAAACAAAAGCTGCTCCTTTCCCCTGGAAATGCCTAGAACATATTAAATTTATAATTTTCCCACTTTCACAAAGATACACTTAAAATCATTTTTCACAACCTCTGAGAATATGCACAGAAGAGTCTCCATCACTGTGCTAGCAAGACCCAGACCCTCCTCACCAGGTGGTTAGGCAAGGACTTTCACTTTCTGCTTCACACATTTCTGTCATGCATGAATTTTTTAAATGAGTACTTTTGTTAAGCAATAAAAAATTCTAGAAGAGGTTTTATAAACATCTGAAATTTATTAATTCAGAGAAAATACTGAAAAATAATTGCCTGTTTTTCCTGATCTCTTCCACTTTTTTGCTCCCTTTAGCCACATCCCTAATAAAGCACCTGAGTTCATTGCAGGTATTGGCTGTGCTATACCAGACTAAACAGCTTGCAGTTAGCAAACTCCTCTGTGCTCTGCTGAGGGCCCTCAGGGGAACCACCTAGATATCCCTGATACTGTCCTTCATCTGCATGGTCCTGCTCATGGTGAACGCACCACAATCATCCATTCCTCAAAAAAAAAAAAAAAAAAAGTCAAAACTAGAACTACCACATGTCCCAGCAATTCACTTCGGGGTACAGACCTCAAAGAACTGAAAGCAGCGTCTCAAAGAGATATTTGCACTCCCATGTTCATAACAATATTATTCATGTTAGCTAAAAGGTAGAACCAGCCCAAGCGTCTACAGAGGAATGGATGGATAAACAAAACGTAGTATATACATACCATGGACTGTTACTCAGCCTTAAAAGGGAAGCTCTGACATATTCTACAGCACAGATGACCCTTGAAGACATTATGCTGAGTGAAACAAGCCAGTCACAAAAGGACAAGTATTGTTTGATTATACTTATATGTATTTCCCTGAGGAGCCAAATACAGGAAGACAGAAAGTAGGACGGTGGTTGTGGGGGGGAGATGTGTATAAGAGACAGGTGTTACAACAGTGTCAGTGTATTCAATGCTACAAAACAGTATACTTAGATAGAGGTACATTTTATGTTATATATTTTTTACTGTGGTTAAAAAAAAAAGCTACACTAATTGTCAAAATAAAACCACAAAAAAAGATAGAACAACCCATTCAGTGGGATAAGTGCCATGAAAGACAATGTGCAGGGTGTGATGGGAACCCAGGAGGGAAGAGGAAGGCATCCAGGAGGGAGGGAACAGGATGGGTGAGCATTAAGTGGACAAAGGGCCCCAGGGAGGAAAGAGAGGGGACAAAAGGCTCGGGAGAGCAGACAGCATGCTTCTTCCTTATATCTCTAGCACTTAACCCATGGCAGGTGCTCAAATGAGTCAATGAATTCACAGCCCGTTGCAACAGTGAACCAAATACAAGAGACAAATGCCCTGGGACAAACTCTGACATTTCAGAACCCAGTTGCTCTTTTGCTAGGCTTCGCACACATCACTGCATCAGTTAGCACACCTGTACTCTAAACGTGGGGCTTCACGAATCCAGTCCTCTCCAAATACCTGATGCTCCGCAAGCCAGACCCAGGGGGGTTTACCACCAAATAAGGAAATGGCAACGCACCCCAGTATTCTTGCCTGGAGAATCCCATGGATGGAGGAGCCTGGTGGGCTACAGTCCCTGGGGTCGCAAAGACTCGGACAGGACTGAGCGACTACACTTTCACTTTCACGCGTAATGACAATCCTTGCCAATGTTTAGAAAGATTTATCACTTAGCAAAAAGAATTTTCTCAATTTGAAGTTCTACTTCCATATATTTTCCTTAGACTTTTAGAGTGTGCTTCCATTTGTCAGCTACCTATCAGCCAGATAAAACAAATGAACGAACGGCAGGAGAATATTAATGGAGAAAGCAGGAAACAAATAGCTCATCACTCTGAGTGACAGTCAAGTGCTCTTGTAGGCATGTGGGCTTATGGTTATAATTTCATAGCATATCCACAGAATACAGTCGTATTTTTTGCTAGTCAGGGCTGGTGGCGCACATGTGGAATGAGATATATGAGCATCCTGCATGCAGCCAGCAGAGATCATCATAGTGCCTTAAACAAATCGGGCCTGAATGACAGGACAAGAGTTTCAAATAGTCAAGTACAAAAAAGTTATCTGAAGTTTAAAAAACTTCCAGCCTTACAGAAAAACCCTAGTTTCCTGGTCTGGCTAAAGTGTTTTCTAAATCTCCATTATCTACAGACAGTTTCTCAGGGGACAGCAAAACTTACCTTTTCTAGATTGATTTTTTTTTTCTATTTTTACTCAATAGTGATCTTATCTACAAACGCAACATGCCTTCCCCTGCTGACTCCTCTCTCTGGGGATTAGAAGTGGGTGTCATACAACCAATGGGAGATGTACAAGGAAGTGGGCTCCGTATTCAAGGCTGCATTGCTTCAGTTTTTGCAGAATTTGGGTGAGGTCTCCTAGACTTGCTTTCAGAGGTCCCTAAGTTTTCTACAAGAATTTCAAAAATTTCTACTTCCATTTATATTAGGTTGTATTGTTTCTTAATTTTCTTTTTTACTGTGGTAAAAGTCATATAATATAAAACATAGTATCTTAACCATATTTAACTTATAGTTTAGTGACACGAAGTACATTCAACCTATGCAACTCTCATCCATCATCCATCTCCCAAATTATTAACCTTCCTAAACTGAAATTCTGTCCCCATTATACACTAACTCCCCATTCTCCTCTCCCCCTCACCGTCCTCCAGCCCCTGGTATCTATCAATGTACTTTCTGATTGTGAATTTGACTATATTAGGTACCTCGTATAAGTGGAATCAAACAGTATTTGCCTGCATTAGGTGATATTCTTAAAACATTTTAAATGGAGCATATTTTGGACCAGGCTTCTAGCTGCAATGCCATTTGGTGGCAAGGCCTACCCTTTTGGAAGCCTCAAAGACACCTCAAACTCAAGACCTCCACCCTCCCACCCCGATCTCCTCCAGTGTTCCCCCTCTGTATCGGGTTACACAAGCCAGAAACCTTAGTGTCATTCTTGACACTACCTTCTCCCTTATCTCACTTACATAAATCCATTACTAAACCCTATAGATCTTTTTAAAAAACAGTTGCTTTATTGAGATATGATGCATAAAATTCACCCTTTTAAGATGTACGATTCAATGGTTTTTAGTGTAGTCCCAGAGTTATGTAACCGTTACCATTATCTAACTTCATTTTTATCAACCCCCAGAGAAATTCATACCTGTCAAGCAGTCACTTCCCATTCCCTTTGACTCAGCCCCTGGCAACTACTAACCTACTTTTCGTCTCTTGGATTTACCTATTCTAGGCATTTTATATCAATGGAATCATACAATATAGGATTTCCATGTGTGTGGCTTGATTCTTTCACTTTGCATAATATTTTCAAGTCCATGTTGCAGCATTTATCACTACTTCCTTCCCTGTTATGGCTGAATAATATTTCACTGCATGGTTAAACCACCTTTCATGTAACCATTATCTAGACATTTGGGTTGTTCCCATAGTTTGGGTATTATGAATACAGCTCTTATGAACATAAGTCTCCAAGTTTTGGTGTGGACCTGTTTTCAATCTGTTATATATTTACAAAGTTCTATAGATCTTACCTACTAAAGAGCTCTTTAGAAAAGTCTATTTCTCTCCCTGTCTCTAAGCTAGCCACATCTCTCATGTGAACTAAAACAAGTGCCTCCTCTTTTCGCCAAGCCTCTTTTCCACTGGCCCAGTAATCTTTTCAAAATTAGAATCAGATTATTTTATCCCCCTTGCTTGAAACCCTTTGCCACATCCCTGAGGCCCACAGGCCCTATCTTAGTCCAGCCCAGGGCCTCTCCTCCCTCCTTCTCCACGTACTCCCTCCCCCGACCCTGCACGGCACAGTTCCCTTGCCCGGAAAGCTTTTCTCCTTTCTTTGCCTGGGACTCACACCCCTCAGAGCTCCACAGGCCTCTCCCTCAGGAAAGCTTTTCCTCCGGCACCTAGTCTGGGGTCTCCTGAGCCAGGTCCCACGCCTCAGCATGCCTGTCATAGCCGCACTTCCCCATCTGTTTCTGGGTGTTCATTACTGCCTGTCTCCCCATCAAAAGCACGCCTGTTTTTGTTCTCCACTGTATCCTCAGTGCTAGCAGTTTCTGACACACAGAAGCTCTCAAATACACAGATGAACAGCTTAACACATGAATGAATGTCAGCCTTACAGGGCTATCACATGAGCCCTCATTAAATAAACATTTGAGGACCGTCAGATGGCAGAGCGTGTGATTATTCCAATCAAAAGCTTGACATTCCTCATACTGTTTTGTTCAACATACTTATGAGAACAGGCATTTTTTGCATTGATATTATTGAAATCAAACTACAAAATCATATTAAATATAGAATTTATGCCTATAGACACAGAGGCAGTGTGTGCGTGCTTAAGTCGCTCAGTCATGTCTGACTCTTTAAGATCCCATGAACTGTAGCCTTCCAGGCTCCTCAGTCCATGCAATTTTCCAGGCAAGAATATTGGAGTGGGTTGCCATTGCCTACTCCAATAGAGGCTGTGTCTTTCCATTATTAAACCCAACTCGGGTGATTTCGTTTCAGTAAAACAATGACATCAGTCCCATTAAATTAATGTTCATTTGCAGTTTTCTGATTTTGTAGCTTTGTTTAATTTGAAGGTCTGATTTGGGTTTAGGGTTGCATTAAGTAGTTAGGTATGAGGATGTATGCCTAAATTTATGTTGAAACATATTTAAGTAACGTAATTTAAATTAACACTGGGTATCCATGAGAATTTCTTTTAGAAACAAAGTTGACTGCATTACTCATGTTGAGTAACATTGATATAGGATGGGGAGTTAGATTATGTTGACCTCTGAGATCCTCTCCAACTGTAACACTTTGATCTCAGTCTTATGTACTAAGAGACTGAGACTCATGCTATACAGATGGCATTTAGGAAGGAGTCAAAAGGAGAAAGCAAGGCATCCTTCTTCCAGACACTAGAGCAGACCAGGTATTTTCACCTGACAAAACTTTCCTAAGCAATAATGTTCCTAAAAGCATGCCAAATAGAATGAATTATTTACCAGCATCTCAAAAATCTCTAAGGAAGAACTGAAAAACAAAACTTTCCCCAACATGAAATGAAGCAAAGCACCAGAGAGCCTCTGCTAGGCTGCAGGTGTGCCAAGTCACTTCAGTCATGTCTGACTCTGTGTGACCCTATCAACTGTAGCCTGCCAGGCTCCTCTGTCCATGGGGATTCTCCAGGCAAGAGCACTGCAGTGGGTTGCCATGCCCTCCTCCAGGGGATCTTCCCAACCCAGGGATCGAACCTGCATCTCTTATGTCTCTTGCATTGGCAGGTGGGTTCTTTACCACTTCTGCTAGGCCACCTTTGGTTAAATACAAATACTCAGATGATTTACATGTAACACTTACAAAGGCCAAATTAATCAAGTATATCTCCTGAATCTTACACATTCAATGGGTGTTATCAACTATAAAGCTAGCTTTTAATATAGGACAATTTCCAGGGCTTAGGTAACTTCCTTTAGCTTTTTCAACTTGAATACAACTGCTGGTCGCCTAACGGGTAAATAAAACAGCAAGTCCCAAACCTGCTGATTCCTTTTGCTGCTTCTTATTCCTCATCATCAGTCATGTTCATTTCCCTGCATTGAGACCAGTCTCAAAACTGTTTCCTTCAGAAGGCATTTTCAACTCCCACACCCCATATTCACGTCTGCACTTTCCACATTAAATCATCTTACATGTGTCCAAGGTATGCCACAATTACCTTCTTGCTTCTTGCATCTAACTCCAATAAGACAAGTTTGTTGAGAGAGGGACCAAGACTTCTCTTTTTGTACTTCAGAAAGCCTGGAACTAGGAGCTCAAAAATGGCAAAACTAGGGTGTTATCCTGTGAGTCTGTTCCATGACTCTTCAGCTTTTGTTTTCGTATTTAGTACATTCAGAGACACAGTGAAGTAATTGAAAACCAGTAATTTTTCAAGTTAACTACTTTTGGAATGTTCAGGAAAAAAGACTATTTAAATTCCAATTCTTTACTTTCAAATGTCCCAGGAATTGGTTTTTAAAACAATCCTTAATATTAAAAATATTTTAGAAAACAGAAGTTGAAAAGGCTCAGCAGTGTGTTAGCAACTCACACTATAACAGCAAATTGATTTTAGTAGCAGAAATTGAAATACGACACCTGGAGCAGCATTTAAACCTGGATGCGTATAAACATTTATATCTTTGTGTCTGAACAAAATCAACTGCAAGCTCATATAAAAATATTCTATCTGAAAAACCTGCACACAATCTAGTAAATGCATATTTTTTGAATTGAGCATATAATAAGGACAACTTATCATTTTCATATACAAATAAACACACTTCATCTTTTACTACCAACGTCTGAAGAAACCACAACATTTAAAAAAGAATAAACATAATTTCTGCTTAACTTGGGGTGTTAAGAAGTTGGGTGTATAATTCTAATATGCTGCTTCCATACAGCCATCAAGTTCAAATCATAAATCTTTTCCCAACGTAAAAGAAGCAAAACCATTTATAATGTATTTGTTTAGAAGGTGAAAAACTGTTCTTCCTTTACGTACAAGGCAAGCATTTTAGACTGAGTTCAACCAAAAATTCTTTGTTTAGCAAATACAATTACTATGGTTGGTGGTTATACCAGTAGTCTAAAAATAAAACAAGTTAATTCTGGTTTCACTGAATAAATCAGAAGTGATTAAATAAATTTATAAAGAAATTTGCCTCCCCAATAAAGGAGCCTCAAATTTTAAAACACTTTCTTTTTTCCCAGGGGGAAAATAATGTACATTTCTGAAACAATATATCTATAAATAAGAAGATTAAATAATTAGTAGTTTTCAACCAGAAGTAAGCAATAGGTCTGCTACTATAAAAATGCAAACCAAAAGCCAAGAATCTTAAATACCCACATCCTGGGGACATTGCAGTTTATTGATTTACAGTCAGATCTTTGGGCCAGGTGTTGAGGAAGAAATATAAAAGAATGTTACTGCATTCCTCACTGGCAAAGAAAATGGCAGATTAGTTCAAAAAGCCCTTTCTGATGAAAATAATGAATTCCTCCCCTCTCTCTCCAACAAGGGACCTTTTCTAAAGGGGAAAAAAAACCCTGCACCATAAATAAATAAATAATGCAAAACAGATACCTCCGGCCTCTTTGATGCTGCACAGCTTGACAAGCTGTTTGCATGAAAACAATTCCCTTCAACTCAGGAAACTCAAGGATCTCAAGGTAATCTTGAACGACTTTCCAATCTGGAACCATGTAATGAGTCACGTCACTGGACAAGAGTTTCCCATCTGAAGCATAATTCAAAACGGAAGAGATCAGACAGCGTTTGCAAACATGGCTTATTATGATTTCAATGTCACGGTGTCCCCATGTGCAGAACAACTTCTAATCTTAACAACACTGTGAAGTTTTTAAAAGACAAATCCACTTTGGTAGAGGTAAATTCAGCACCTTCATTTTTCTGAAGTTACGATAAATAAAAGCTCAATGTGGTCTATGATGTTGCCAGACGTGTAGAAGATGACAGATTAAATTACAAAAAACAAAAACAAGCAAATCCCAAGCACAACTTTTTTTGTGTTAACTCATTGACCTACACTCACATTCCAGTGGGGCACCACAAATAAACATGTTAACCACTTGTTTATGCCCAGGCATTTCAAGTCGGTTCAGTTTCAAGCTTGCGAACGTGCTCAGAAGTCTCCTTGGGTCAGGAAGGCTGAATTGGCTGAATTGACTAGAAAAGATGCTCAGTGCAAGCAGGGGCAGAGGTGGGACTTCCACCCAGCCTGTGTCTCGGAGCTGGTTAGCCGAGCTGTAACTGAAATGTTCACCTTAACCATAAGCTGAGGATCCCAGATATTCACTGAAAAGGACTACCATGCTCCTCTCCCACCACGGGGAAGAGAACCTGCAACCTCCATCGTTAAATCGGCCACCTCAGCAGCCTAGAAATCAAGTGGAGGAAGGTGTAGTGGGCAGCCGACCCAAATCGTTTCCCCATGACCCTCCTAGACAAGAAGGGCCCAGATGATTCACAAATCCTAGTCAAGTGGGCTCTCCACTCGGTAAATGTCTGAGGCCTCGGTGCTGGTGGGTCAGAAAAGTGGTGGAGAGCAAAGCAAAGTGCAACGAGAAGCAGCAGCAGGTTTGCTCCCGCGCCCCCGCTTGCACTGCAGGGCCCACGGCTCGGGACCTCCTCGTTTCACCACCGCGAGCCTGGGGGCCGGACGCTCCAGCGCCCACAGGCCCCTCGGAGAGCCCCAAACCAGGCCTCTGCGCGGCGGGGGCGCCTGCCCCTGGGCCCTTCCGCTTCCCGGGGCAGAGCAATCGGGAGTCGGGGTTGAGAGACCGCGGAGCCGTGGCCCGGCCCAGCTCTCGGAGGTCTGGAAGCCGCCTGCCCCTTGCGCGCGACCGGCAGCCGGGTCGGAGGTGATGCCTGGAGGCGGGCGGAAGGCCAGGGGCCTCGGACTCCGCGCCACCGCGGGCCCGCTCTCTGCCTCTGGGCCGCGCCCTTCCACCCTGAGGCCGACGCTCTACCCCGACCCCGCCGCCCCAGCTCCAGCTCCCGCCCGGCCTCGGCTCCCCGCGCTCCAGCCCCGGCCACCCAGCTCCCGCCCGAGCTCGGCTCCCGGGGGCCCCAGCCCTCCGCACCCCGGGCCCTGACCGTTGTGGCAGGTGGCGGGCTGCGGGCAGAGCGGGCTGTTGCAGGGCACGCTGGGCCGCAGGTAATGCTCCCGCACAATCCGCAGCGTCCGGCCGTGGAAGGTCCTCAGAAGCAGCACCTTCTCCCGCTTCTGCAGCATGCTGGTCGCGCCCGGACACAGTTCCGGGCCCCAGGAGGCGCCCGCTCCGGGAGCGGCCGGGAAGCGGCAGCCGCGGCGCCGCGCGGGCGGAGGCGAGGCCGAGGCTTCGGGCCCGCCCCCTCGGCCTAGTCTCCGCGGAGCTCCGGGCGGGCAGGCCCTCCTAGGCGGCCGGAGCGCTCCGGGCTCCACACTGAAAACCGCCCTAACGGCCCGAACCCCGGTGTTGAGAGCAGCAAGAGGCCCGCGGTGTGGGTGTTCTAGCCGGACTCACAGTCTCCCCCCAACCCTGCCTCAGTTTCTCCCCTCCTTAACGGTTGCCTGGGGGTGGAATTGCCTGGGAGGGGTGGAAAAGACTTGGGGTAGACGAAAATAATACAGATCTTCTTCCACATACGATGGGATCAGGTCCTGATAAACCCATCTACGCTGAAAATCCATTTAACACACCTAACCTACCCAACATCACAGCTTAACCCAGCCTATCTTAGACCTGCTCAGAAAACTTACTTTGGCGAAGAGTTAGGCGGAATCATCTAACACAAAGCCTATTTAAGACAGTATTGAAGATCTTATGTAATTTATTGAATCCTGTACTGTAAGTGAAAAGCAGAATGGTTGCCAGCGTTTCGGTTTTTACTCTGCTGATCACCATGCTGTCTCGGAGCTTAGACTTGCTCCCCTGCTCAGCATCATGGGAGAGTCTTGTGCCATTAGCCCAGAAAAGATAAAAATTCCAAGTGGGTATTACTTTCACACCATGGTAAAATTCAAATATTATAAGTGGAATCATGGGAAGTTGAAACTGTCAGTACAGGGAAACTGAAGTCTTGCAAAGATTTGGTGCAACTGTGAAGGATTATTGTACTTTGTTTCTACCTTCAGGTCTATATAGGAGTGAGACTCCCTTATTAATATGGATACTTATCTTTTTGTTGTTGTTTAGTTGCTAAGTCCTGTCCAACTCATTGCAATTCCATTGATAGTAGGCTCCTCTAGGCTCCTCTGTCCATGGGATTTTCCAGACAAGAATACTAGAGTGGGTAGCCACTTCCTTCCCCAGGGGATCTTTCTGACCCTGCTTTCACATCGCCTGCTTTGGCAGATGAATTCTCTACAGCTGAGCCACCAGGGAAGCCCAATTATTAGTGTTTTGTATTAATATAGATAAATATTAGTATGTTCTGTTTGTTGCTCTTGCTATCCCTGAAAGAGCTAAAAGATTCAGCAAATAAGCCAGCAACCCTGCTAACTCAACATTTTTTTCCCTTTAAAAAAACTATTTATTTTTAATGTCATGTATTTTTAATTCATATAAAAATTCAAACAATGCAGATAAAATGGAAACCAATCCTTTCCCTTGAGGTAAACATTATCTATTCAACCTCAGCATGATAGCATTTGCAGCCTCTGGCAAAGGAATTCTCCTTGAAATTTGATGGAGACTAAAACACAGTCCAAAATCACTGCAGATGGTGACTGCAGCCATGAAATTAAAAGACGCTTGCTCCTTGGAAGAAAAGCTATGACTAACCTAGACAGAATATTAAAAAGCAGAGGCATTACTTTGCCAGCAAAGGTCCATCTAGTCAAAGCTATGTTTTTTCCAGTAGTCATGTATGAATGTGAGAGTTGGACTATAAAGAAAGTTGAGCGCCTAAGAATCAATGCTTTTGAACTGTGGTGTTGGAGGAGACTCTTGAGAGTCCCTTGGACTGCAAGGAGATCCAACCAGTCAATCCTAAAGGAAATCAGTCCTGAATATTTATTGGAAGGACTGATGCTGAAGCTGAAACTTCAGTGCTTTGGCCACCTGATACAAAGAACTGACTCACTGGAAAAGACCCTGATGCTGGGAAAGATTGAAGGTGGGAGGAGAAGGGGATGACAGAGGATGAGATGGTTGGACGGCATCACCAACTTGATGTACATGAGTTTGAGCAAGCTCCAGGAGTTGGTGATGGACAGGGAAGCTTGGTGTGCTGCGGTCCATGGGGTCACAAACAGTCAGATAAAACTGAGTGACTGAACTAAAATACAGTCTCTTCTGAGATCACACTCTCTTGGTTGGATGGAAGCCATTGTTCCTCCAAACTCTCATCAAAGACCTTTGAGCTGCATCAGGAGCTTTACAAAGAAGTGTAAGTTCCCTGACTAGGGATGAGCCCTCATCCCCTGCATTGAAAATGTGGAGTCTTAACCTGGGCCACCAGGGAAGTCCCTCTGGGGGAATATATTAAAAAGTCATGATCCCTCACTCACCGCATTTTTATGTAAAGTTATCTGCATGTGGGATGATGTGAGTGAGATCTGAGACAGAATCACACAAGTTGAGAGAACATCACAGCGCTGGTCCCCAGGTCAAAGCACTAGGCGGGCCCATATGGCAATCAGCAGCAGGACAGGTCTGGAGACCCCAGGCACGCAGCAGGATTTGACCTTTACATAGAAATGCTTCTGACAGCTGCTCATGATTCCCTCCAAAGTGCTCCCATTTTCTTTTTTTTTTTTTTACTTCTTATATGTCCTTAACATCTCTCTTTAGCATTACTTTAAACTATTTAAAACAATAGTGAAGGACAGGGAAACCTAGCATGCTGCAGTCCATGGGGTCGAAAGAGTTGGACACGATTAAGCAGCTGAACAACAGCAACTTTAAACTTCCTCTAAATTGGGACTAGTGATCTTTTAAGGTAGAGAATGTGTCTGGGGCTCTATTGAAAGTTGACGTTATCAGTATTTAAAATAATCCAAGGCCTGCCAAGCACTTCTTTGGCTTGCCTGACAACGATAATGTACAAATTATGTTCTCAAAAGCATACTCCCTTATTTCTTGGAACTGATGATCTGAAATGGACAAGAATGCCTTTTTGTTGATTTGTTTGTCTCACGGACCATCTGATGCTTCTTGGATGAAAATATGTTTCTCTCTCAGTCAGAATAAACTAGGTTATGCTGCAGTAATATACAACTTCAAAAATCCCAGTGACTTAAAACAACAAGAGGTTGCATGGGTGCCTGTAAGATCCATTCTGTATTTTCTCCAGGGCCCAGGCTGGATGGAGTCAGTCCTGTCTGAAATACTATTTGCTGTTCATTGTTGTTGTTTAGTCGCTAAGTCATGTCCAACTCTTGCAACCCCATGAACTGTACTGTAACCCACAAGGCTAGGCAAGAATACTGGAGTGGGTTGCCATTTCCTTCTCCAGAGGATCTTCCCAACCCAGGGATAGAACTCACGATTCCTGCATTGGCAGGCAAATTTTTTACCACTGGGTCACCAGGGAAGCCCCCTTGCTCTTCACTGGCAGAGGGAAAAGAGGCCTCTGGACAGCCTTAGGGCAGAAATTAAAAGCCCAGTCTGGAAGTGACGCTTATTTCTTCTGCCTAGTGGCCAGAACTAATCACATGACCACACATCCCAGGTTAGAAAAGAGGATGGAGGTGGGATGTTTGGGGGCAGTGCAGCTCCTCCCTCTTGGCTTGAAGGTGGTGCGCTGAAACCCCCTGGTGAGCAGTGCTAGTGACCGCTTGAGTGTCCTTAACTCAAACCCCTTACGCGAAGTTGGCTCTACCGTCACCTCAACGCTTGTACGTATGACTACTCCAGCTCTAGGTTCACCCCTTCTTACGGTGCTGGTCTACATGTGATTTCTTGTTAACCAAATCCATATCCTTTTTTCCCTCTGCAGGTGACTGCACATTTCCCAGCCTTCCTTGCATATAGATAGGTGTGGCCACAAAAGGTAATGGCATCATTTCTAGGCCTGACCCTTGAACACCTCACATGGATATTCCTCTTTCCTGTTCCTGAATGGATGCCAGAGCCCAGGGGATCTTGAAAGTCAGCATTGAAGACAGCATACCCACCAACCCTTCGAATGAACGTGGGTCCCTGAAGAACTGTGCTGAGCAGAGTTCTGTCTTCCCTCCCCAGGAGCATCCCCAGGAGTCTCTTGCAGGAGTGAAATAAACTTCTTATGGCAGCTGATGTTATCCTAAGTAACATAGCCCCACTTTACAAAGGAGATTAAGGAACTTGCCGAAGCCTTGCTTATTTATTTCAAAACTCCTCACTAGATACTAAAAGTCCTGATGAAGCTGTTCCAGGATTCTCCAGCAGTTCTAAATGTCATTGCCACACTGGGAAGGATGCTTGATAGTGTGCTTCTCTTTGCAGTTTTTCCTTTCCTTGTCAGTCAGCGCAGATGGACAGCCTGGTGCCCAGATAGCAGAATGCTGTGACAGCTTGCAGTGCTCTGCAGCTGATAGAAATCTCTGATTGTGGTCAGGTTTCCCTGGTGCTTGACTGCAGTCTTCTTCAGGCTGAGCACCAGCATGCTTACGCTGCAAGAGTTCGTAGCATTTGCCTGTCGTTTTTGCAGATGCGCCCTGGGAGTGCAGACATCAGCAACCACTGGATTATAATCAAAAGGTTTCATCCAAGGGTTAGCCTAGAGAGGACGGGGTGTCTTTACAAAGGGCTTAGAGGACAGGGAGGTTAAATGTATAAAAGGAATTCTGGATGATGAGATCCCAGGGCTAGAGGGGATTATTGAAGCAGGCTTTGAAATATTCTTTCTTTACCTATTTAAAATCACGACAGTACGTGCTTGTTGCAATACATTTCAGCAATACTGAAGGATGCCAAGTGAAAAGGCTGAAGTTCTGCTTGCATGCAAAGTCTGCTTCTTCCATGTAACTTACCATTGTCGATATCTGATACACATCCGAGAAGTCTTACTTCTTTCCTTCCTTCATTTTAGGTTTTTGGCTGTGCCGTGTCCCTGTTGCTCTGCGCGGGCTTTCTCTAGTTGTGGTGAGCAGGGACTCATGGTGACGGCTCCTCTCTGTGGTGGAGTGCCGGCTGTAGGGTGCAAGAGCGTCAGTAGTTGCGGCACATGGGCTTAGCTGCTCCGTGGCATCTTCCCAGACCAGGGATTGAACCCGTGTCTCCTGCTTTGGCAGGTGGATTCTTAACCACTGGACCACCAGGAAAGTCCGAGAAGTCTTTAGCTATAACCCCAAATGTTTACAGCTTTTTGAAGTGCTTGTCAACCTATGAAGCATCAGCTATTGTACTTACAGCTAACGTTTCCCAAACTTTTACTAGCTGCCAGGCCCTGTTCCTGTGTTTCTCATTCAATCCTTAAAATAATGCCTTGACTGTAATACTGTTACCAATTACATTCTGCAAGTGAGGAAATCAAAGTACAGGAGGATCGACTAATTGCCCCGGGGCCACAGACTTGAGCCAGCCTCGGAAGCCAAGCAGTGTGGACACAGAGCCCTGGCAGCAGTGACTCAGCCATGCCACCTTTCAGCTGCTGAACAGCCAGGCACAGAATGGGGTACCTTCTCTACAGTGGACCATGAGATAAACCTAGTCATTTTAGGTTTAGAGAATTGGAAACTTTGGGTTTCAAATGTGACCCTACTACTTTCCTAACTTCCCTGGGCCTTCATGATTTCAATTACAAAATGCAGCTAAGCAGGACAGATGTTGTTGGGTATTGGTATCAACGACTCCATGACTTTAAAGGGTCATGTAAATGTCTAACATGATCCCATTAATCTGAAGAATCAGCTTACTTCCATTCGTGCTCCATCTCAGTGGAAGAGTCATCAGAGGACAAACTGCTGCTGACATTGCTTTGCCGTTTGTATTAAGGGTGATTTAATTTCCTATGTGTTAAAGGCCATTAATCCTTGATTTTCACTTTTCCCAGCAAATACAATGGCTCCCTTTTGGCTCTCTAAACACTCCGTGAATCCTTATAACCCAGTTTGCAATGATTACTCTAAAATATTCTACTTAACTCTTTCTAGTTTTTTAAAGAGAAAACTATCGTGCTTGCCAATTTTATCTCAGCGAGGTTAGCGTGTGGATACTTTTGCCCCTCTACCACAAAGGGGCGCTGTTTCATTGATTTTTGTTGTGGGGGCGGGTGCTTCAGATAAAGTACCTTCTGGGCTGGTATCTGAGCCGTTGAGACTTGCCTTTCATATACTGCCATGAAAATGCAACCAATTATTTGAGACAAAAACCAAACCAGCGAATAACCTTCGCGTTAAACAATACCTTTATCCAAGGAGCTCAAGGATCCAGATGCTCCAAAATTAATTAGAAACTAAGCTTCATTGATTAATACAGGAAAGAAAAAGAAAATCCTTTAAGTCTTGAAGCAGACTAGAAGAAAATTCTTTCAGTCATGTGAATAGCTATTTATCAGGCAAATATAGGAACATTGCTATTTGTCATTTTAATTTTTTTGTATTGAGGTTATTTGATGAAATTGCTTTCACCCATCTTGTAGGATTATTATTACCAATGAAGTATCAGCCATGGTATACAGTTATTTCACCAGATTAAAGTTAAAATTAAATTATACTTGATTTTTTTTACATTTTAGGCCAGAGCAAGGCCTATGTCTATTTGTATTATGTTTCTATTGCTGTATAATGAATTCCCACCAAAATTTAGCAGCTTCACTCATTTATTTATTTTATTAATTTTTAAAGTTGCAACTGTTTATTTGGCTGTGTTGGGTCTTAGTTTGGCACATGGGACTTTGTTGTGGTGTGTGGTCTCATTAGTTACCGTGTGCAGGCTTAGTTACCCTGCAGCATGTGGGATCTTAGTTCCCCCACCAGGGACTGAACCCATGTCTCCTACATTAAGGCAGGCCCTTAACCACTGGACCACCAGGGAAGTCCCCAAACACTTGTTTATTACCTTGCAGTTTCTGGAGTCAGAAGCCTGGGCATGGCCTAATGAGGTTCTTGGCTCAGGATCTCACAAGGCTGAACTCAAAATGTCAGCTGCGCTGATTCCTTTCGGGAGCTCGGGGTCCTCTTTCAAGCTCACATGGTTGTTGGCAGAATTCAGTTCCTTGCAGCTGTAGGCCTGTAGCCCCTCTTCTCTTGCTGAATGTTAGACAGGACGCTAAGCATAGGAGGATGTTAGGAGGCCACCCGTGTATGCCCTCCATAGGCCCTTTTACACTTCATATCTCTTTCACCAGGAGAACCCAGTTCCTTTGAGGACCACTGAGGATAATGTTCTATTTTAAGGTCAACTGATTGGAGAATTTAATTGCATTTGCAGGATCCCTTCACAGTAGCACTTAGATTCATGTTTGACTGAGTAGCCTGTGGAAGGTGTGTGTACACTGGAGACAAGAATCCCGGGACCATTTTAGAATCCTGCCTATCTATCTTAGTCTGTTCAGGCTGCTGTAACAAAATACTACAGACTGGGTAGTCTGTAAACAACAGAAGTTTATTTCTCACAGTTTTGGAGGCTGGAACTTGGAAATCAGGGTGGTAGCATTATTGGGTGGGGACCCTCTTCTGGGTTTCAGACTTCTCTTTGAATCCTCATATGGCAGAAGGGGCTACAGATCTCTCCAGAGCCCATCCTTTTTTTTCTTTTTTAAAAAAATTATTTTTATTTTTAGTTCATTAATTCTAATTGGAGGCCAATTACCTTACAATATTGTGGTGGTTTTGGCCATACATCGATGTGACTCAGCCACAGGTACACATGTGTCCCCCATCCTGAAGCCCCCTCACACCTCCTTCTCCACCACATCCCTCTAGGTTGTCCCAGAGCACTGGCTTTGGGTGCCCTGCTTCATGCATCGAACTTGCACTGGTCATCTATTTTACATATGCTGATATACATGTTTCAATGCTATTCTCTCAAATCATCTCACCCTGGCCTTCTCCCAGAGAGTCCAAAAGTCTGATCTTTACATCCGTGTCTCTTTTGCTGTTTTGCATATAGGGTCATCGTTGCCATCTTTCTAAATTCCATATATATGTGTCGATATACTGTATAGGTGTTTCTCTTTCTAACTTACTTCACTCTGTATAATAGGCTGCAGTTTCATCCACCTCATTAGAACTGACTCAAATGTGTTCTTTTTTATAGCTGAGTAATATTCCATTGTGTATCTGTACCACAACTTCCTTATCCGTTTGTTTGTGGCATCTAGGTTGCTTCCATGTCCTGGCTATTGTAAACAGTGCTGCAATGAACACTGAAGCACACATGTCTCTTTCAATTCTGGTTTCCTCAGTGTGTATGCCCAGCAGTGGGATTGCTGGGTCATAAGGCAGTTCTATTTCCAGTTTTTAAAGGAATCTCCACACTGTTCTCATGTTGGCTGTACTAGTTTGCATTCCCACCAACAGTGTAAGAGGGTTCCTTTTTCTCCACACCCTCTCTAACACAGACCTTCTTCTTTTTCTTTTTTTTCAGAGCCTCTTTTTTAAGGCACTAATTCCAGTCATGAAGGTTCCACCTCATGACTTAAGCAACTCCCAAAGGTCCCACCTCTTAATACCGTCGTCTGTGAGGGTTAGGATTGCAGCATATGAATTTGTTGGGGGGACACAAACATTCAGACCATAGTACTACCATAACACTCTGTAACAAACTTTTGAACTCAATAAGTTACACTTAAAACCATAGTATTTATTAAGTTTCTGAGAGCAGCGTAAATGACTTTCTTAAAAAAAGAAATGAGAGAACCAAGCTAGTAATCCAGAGGCTAAATGAAAGTAAATGAATGATAGATAATGCTCCTTTGGTTAATTGAAGCTGAGGAGGAGAAAACTCCACCAATACAAACCTACATTCTATTAATTGTTTTTAAAAAGTATTTATTTATTTGGCTGAACTGGGTCCTAGTGTGGCATGTGGGATCTTTAGCTGCATCATGTGGGATCTAGTTCCTGAACTAAGGCTCGAACCCAGGTCCCCTGCATTCAAGCACAGAGTCCCAGCCACTGGGCCACCTGGGATGTCCCTCTATTAATCTTAAGCAGCACTGATTTACACGGGACCCAGAACCTACTAAGGAATCATTGCATAGCGCCCAGCCCCCTTTGCTCACACAGAATCATCTTGGAGAGGGCATCTTGGAGGGCGATCTGGTGGGTAGAACCATCTCCTTTTGTTTTACCCCTTTTAGTTGCTACAGAGGAATGATGCTATACCAACCCCTCCCCCATCCCCGCTCCCAGATTAGGATCCTCCCTTAAAATCCCACTGTGACAGGTGATAGGAGGCCTTGGCATTTTTGAATATTTGAATTTAAAATTTAAAATGTCGTCATCATTACAGGCGTCTTTCATTGTGTGGCTGGCTACCGTCATCAAACCCAGGAGAGTGGGAGGCTACTGGTATGTGCTGACCATCTTCCGTGTAGATTGTGAAAGCGGTCAGAGCCACAGTTAAGGAAGCTTCTCTGATTGCAGTGTTTTGGTGGGGGAGAGCAGGAGGGTTTTCTTTTCATTTTTTTTCTATTAAATCTGACATTTTAAGAGAGATCATTAAAAAATATTCTCCTACCCAGGAGAAAAAAGGCTTGGATCTTGGATATCTTTCACTGAAGCCATAAGGCTCTTGTTATGTTTATCATTTTAGCCTTCAAGGCCTTGTCTTTTCTGACTTAGAGAACTAAAGGCATTTTGATCCCCTTCCAGTTCTACAAACAATGTTCTTTAATCAGCTGGAGGCATCACTGTTGGTCTGAGAACAGTACCTCCTCCCTCCCTAATGCGAACAGCACCTGCCAATCCCCCATCCAGAAGCAAGAGAGAAGGGCTCTTCTTTGAGCCTACAGAGCGCTGTTATCTCAAATGTTCATTAAACCATAGAAAAGAGCCTGAAACCTCATTAATAGATGCAGAGCACAATGGGGCATAGAGAGAGAAACCAAGCTCACAGACCCACATGTACAAACAACATAGTTGTTTATTTATGGCCATTGTCATATGCCTGATATTGACAGCATGGGGTTTTATTTCCACTAGCATTAAGCTCATCATCTTAGTGAAAAGGTTAAAAAGGTAAGTAAGTAAACAGAAAGTACTGTGTGTTGTTAATTGTATTGTTGATTAATACAGAGCAGGCTGTCATAAACCACACCTTTTTCTTTCAAACCACTTGTTTTAAGCTTTCTCCAATTTTAGAAGTGTACGATACATATATGAAAACATATAAATGTATATAGATATAAAAATATAAATGTGTATATATATATCACATACATATTGTATATGTAAAATCAGTTATGATTAGCTAGGTTGTGCTGCAGTAATAAACAACACTCAAATCTCAGTGTTTTAAAACCGCTAAGCTTTATTTTTTGCTCACATTATTTGTCTCTCCACTCTGGGGTGTCAAATGTTGTTTTCTGAAAGAGGGGCACACCGCGTGGCTTGTGAGATCTTAGTTCCCTGACCAGGTATTGAGCCCTTGTCCTCAGCAGTAAAAGCGTGGAGCTGTAACCACTGGACTGCCAGGGAAGTCCCTCTCCCTGCACTCTATGTCATCCTTACCCAGAGACCTCGACAGATGGGGCGCCTTGTAGCACTTCTGCAATTACTTTGCAGGGGAAAAAGAATGAGACAGTTGTGGACTTGCTGTTAAAGATTCCATTTGGAAATGACAGCAGTGACCTCTGCTTTACATGCAAGTGTATGTGCTTAGTCGTGTCTGACTCCTTTGCAACCCCATGGACTGTAGTCTACCAGGCTCCTCTGTCCATGGGATTATTCCGGCAAGCATACTGAAGTGGGTGACCATTTCCTTCTCCAAGGGATCTTCCTACCCAGGGACTGAACCCACGTCTACCCCAGTCTTCTACATTGCAGGCAGATTCTTCACCACTGAGCCATTAGATTACTAGCTAAAGCAAGTTATTTGGTCACACGCAATCTTAAGGGCAGAAGACATCCAGAAGTATTTGGTGAACAATACTAATTCTCTCTCTCTCACACACATATACATGGTATATATATTTAATATGTAGGTTGAAAGAGGGGGGGAAATAATTTCACTTGTAGCCAAATGAAGAGAGTCAACTTTGATTTATCATTGTAATATTGTTACTAAGTTTAGAATCGTTGAAAACAATGGCATAAACTATGTTCATAGAATATACTGCAATCATTGA
This sequence comes from Cephalophus harveyi, assembly GCA_006410635.1. Classification (NCBI taxonomy): domain Eukaryota; kingdom Metazoa; phylum Chordata; class Mammalia; order Artiodactyla; family Bovidae; genus Cephalophus; species Cephalophus harveyi. Next base: position 311,766 of record SJYT01067879.1, on the reverse strand, counting down.
GAAGCATCAGGCAGATCTTTATGTACAAACATGCAAATATCCCTCAGAAATACTGAATTTTAAAAAGAACAAGTAGCAGAATATCATACTTCCATTTATTAAAAAAACACAGACATATAAATATATTTATGTGCATATGTCTGTCTGTGTGTGTGTGTGTGTGTGGCATGCATAGGAAAAGACCTAGAAGGGTTATTACCAACAGTTACTACTAATTGGGAGCACAGAGGGATTTGTGTGGCAGGTAAGAGATCATCACTCTTTTTTACTTTACTTAATCCTGTATTGTTTGAATTAATTACATCCATTTGCTCATGTATTGTTGTGTTATTTCCCCAGGGCTGCCTCAACAAATTACCAAGAAATTAGCAAAACAGAAACTTACTTTCATAGTTCTTGAGGCCAGAAGTCCGAAGTCTGGCAGGACCATGCTCCCTCCCAGAATCTGTCCCTTTCCTCTTCCGGTGTTGGTGGTTGTTGGCATTCCTTGACTTGTGGCCTCATCACTCTGCCTCCACAGTCACACTGCTTTCTCCTCTTCTGTGTGTTTCCTCTGTGTATCTCCTCTAAGGATATTTGTCACTGGATTTAGGAGCTACCTGGATAATCTATCCCAGAGGGATGACTCTAGGTTTGGTGCTAGAACTGGGACATCAGTGGTGCCGCAGGCTAAATTCTCATCTCAAGAGACTTAAGACTCCTTTTCCAAGTAAAGTCACATTTATAGGTTTCTGAGATTAGGATGTGGACATAACTTATTTGGGGGAAAGTGGAGTGACGGGCACCATCGTTCAACCCACTCCTCCTATGTAATGTGAAGAAAATTAGAAAGGAAGAGGTTTAAAAAAGAGAAAGGAAATCGTTATTAACAGTGATTACTTCTAGGAGGGAAAAATTTCCAAGTTTTCTATAGTGAACTCATATAGCATTTATAATCAGTAAAAGCAAACAAACAGACAAAATAAGAGAGCAGTAATAACCACCACCATAACATAAAGCAAAACACAGGCAGGTCCTAACTCACACTTATCTACCCTGTTAACAAATGACCCTGACACACTGGAAGGGAATGGAAAGGTTCTGTCCTCACACTTAGTGATGGGGCCAAGTGTGGGGCTTAGATTTAGGCCACGGGGCCCTCTAGCAACCTTGGGCTCTAAGAACCCCAGAGATATTAGCCTTCAATCATGCAAGGTAGAGCCTTAACCTAGGACTGTACCCAGGAAGAGCCACCCATGTTAGCAGAAGAGAGAAAATAAGTTTCCTGTTGGCTTATAGAAATTAGATGAATGTCTTTTTCTCAAAGAAGCAACATTACTATTATTATTGGCTGTGCGGTGCAGCATGTGGGCTCTTAGTTTCCCCACCTGGGATTGAACTCACACCCTCTCCAGTGAAAGTGCAGTTTAACCCCTGGACCACCAGGGAAGTCCAAGAAGCAACATTATTAAGTGGAGGTTGTAAGCAAGAGCCCAGGTTCAGCAGGACAATGTGTCTTATTTCATCTATACTGTGTATAAATATTTTTCTAATTAGTTGCCATCTATTTTCAGCTTAAGATTTTGGTGTTTGGCTTCTGATCTGCACTGGGCCTGTGGGCAGCCACATGGCAGCTGCTGCTGGAGCTGGGGAGGGGCTCCAGCATGCACAGGTGGGGAACCCATTTAGATGGGGCATGCGCAGCGGTCTCCCTCATTCCCTGGTCTCCCGACCTGCCTCTCCTCATTTAGATTGTCCACCCCTGCCCCAATGGCCACTGCAGGCATTTGAGTTTGCAAACCTCTGATGAATAGAATGAAAACCTTTGTGGTATTAAAGCACAGTACATTATGGGTTAAGTGTGCTTGGGCACACTCTTGCTTCCAGGGAAAAATGCCTTCTGAGTTCCAAATAGCCAACAAATGAACTTGAAGCGGGCAACCCGTTAATAAATTGGTGATTCCTCTACAGTGATGTTTTATAGTCTGTGTAAACAAGTAATGGAAAATGCATATCCATATATGCACTCAGATATCAGAAATTCAATTCCATAGGCTATTTGGGAACGAAGTTTTAAAATTCTGCTGAGGATGACTATGTATGTCTGAATCTGCATGTAGGCGAGCATGTCTGCACCCTCAGGGTCCCAGAAGTGCTGTTGTTCAGCTCTGGCCAGAGCCTGTTCTCATAACCCTACCTGTGTGGCTTGTTGGGTCATGAGCCAAAATTAGTCTCATGGTGATTGGGTTAGATCCGGGGACCTTTACAGAATTGCCTCTCTTCTATCTGTGTTACCTCCTGGTGGGTGTTTCCAGTGAAGCTCTTGAATTTTTTATCCGAGTTGAGCGGTGAAGGTGAGATGAAGTGGGTCATGTGGAGGGTTGCCTCAACCGGGGCTGAAGCTTTTGGGAAGGCAGTCCTTTTCTGTAATTTCCAGAGCAGACTGCTGACTTTCAAGACCTTTGTGAAGAAGAATTCTCTTAACGTTTTCCTCTCCTAAGTTAAGCGTTTAATGAGCACCTACTCTGTTCATAGCAGTTGATTAGGGCACACACGCAAATTAAGATGTGGACAATGCTTGCAGACCAAGAAGCTTTCAAACTGATCAGGCGGTGGAGACTCAAAGAGGCAAAACGATGTCATGTGAAACAGATGAGCTGCCACAGGTAATGAGCCATGAATTGCCAAATGGACATGTATTTGAAAAAGAGCATTGCTAAATATACTTAGAGATTCTAAATATAACAGTTCAGGCCAGAGGATGGCCAAGCAGTGGAGGCGGTGGCTGAGTGTAAGCAGAGAAGAAGGTAAAACATCAAGCAGACACACGGCAACGAGAGAATGGAAGGTGGCTTTCGCTGAATGACCGGTTACCCAATCCTGGGCTTTGTTGCATAAGCAATGGAGACCTCTGGAAAGCTTTCAAGCAGAGGAATGGTACGATGCAAGTCACACTTTGAGAGATCAATCTGGAGATGATGTCAGGATGGTTTATTCGAAGAAGGAGGAGGAGATGAGAGCAGGAAGGAGACTGGAGGGAAGCTCCTACAGAGGAGAAATGGTTTCAACTTGGGTAGATCAGAAAGTGAATTGGTAGATCAGAGGGGATGGAAAAGAAGGGATAGATGAGGGAGGGTCTTGAAGGACTTGAGAGCAGACAGATTGCAATGAATGGGGAGGAGGAGGAACAGCAACGGCATCATGGAGGGATGGCTCTAGGTTTGGAGCTGGAGTCTAGGACAACAGTAGTGCCGTGGGCTGAAAGATTGGCCAAGCGTGGCAGGAGGTCCGCTGAGAGCTGACGAGAAGAGCAGACTGACTTGAGTCCTGCCCTGAGGCCCTCACGGGGCACCCAGCTGGCAGTGACCCAGCTCTGATGCCATATTCTCAGCTATCCTATGGTGCTTTTCATCTGCACGTGTCCGTCTCTTTACTCACACTCTCTGGGCTCAACACCAATAAGTGGATGGAACTTATTGTAGACGCTGAAACTCACTTGGTAGATCTCCATGCCTCCATTGCTCCCTCCAGACAGTGGTCAGTAGTCTCAGACCCAGCAGACCAAACTCCACACATCATTGCCTGGTTGGGTAAGGATTTGTACCTGGATGATGTGAGGGATGTGCGGTGGTTGTTCTAGTCCAAGTCTCCACCTTCAGGAAGACCCACTGCTCTGAAACTCAAGCTCTTTTATTATGCTTCCAGGGTGCAACATTCTTCACTGTCAGAAAGCCCTTCCTGATGCTCACTTTATATTGTTCACACCAAGCTTTGACCTTTGCAAGGAAATTTCTTTCTTCCTTTTTTTGTTTCGGCTTGCTTTGAGGCTTGAGTGATTCTAATTCCCCGACCAGGGGTCAACCCTTAAGAGTCCAAACCATTGGGCTGCCAGGGAATTCCCCACAATGGATTCTCAATATGGGCCTCCTCCCCCTCCCCACTTTTCAACTAGGCCCCCTTGACATCTATGAACTCACGTGGGGAGAGGAGGAGTAACTCCAGAAGAAGAAATTCCAGCAAAGACATTATTATGTTCCTGTTGAATACGCATTACTGCAACACCTTCATCCGAATGGGGGAAAGCAAAGAAACCAACACCCTGACTGTTTGGGGTTGAGGCTAAATGCAGGGACAAAATCAGCAAGTGAAGCTTGTTCTTCGATCGGATTGAGGATGCATTATTTAACGGGACTCTGAGTAAACCCATCCTCGTTCCTTTTTATCCTCCGCTTCCCTTTGTCCTCTTCAATTTCCTCCTGTTGGGCATCAAGTCATTTCTCTTTGCCCTTTGTGCTCCCTCCACTTCGATCCTCGCCTCCCTTCCTTGCCCCTTTGATATTTATTCCAAAAAAATTACCCAGCCCATTCTGCAGTGGAAAGCCGAGCCCAGGGGCGGGTGCAACTGTTGGAATATATAACCATGACTCTTTTTCAGGTAGCATCTAAGATGCCAGTCTTAGCAGCCTCATTTAAAAAACTATTTATATTCACAAAAGTCTATAATAGCATTTTTATTGTGTACGCCTGCGATTTGGGCGCATTTTTTTCCCCATGCCAGTTTCTTATTATCATTCAACACTGACTACAGCCCTAAATGATAATGAAAACAGAAATATTCTTTATAAAAGGCGATGACTGCTTTCCATGTCCTTTAGTATACGGGTGCTCCCTGCCTGAAGGGGCCGGTTTAGTGTTTAAAACCATCCGCACCCGGCTCCCTCAGAACCCAAGTCCACATCCTCGCAGCATTGACTCAGCCTTTCATTCTTCTGCAGAGAATAAATTGAATACCAGGCTATTTAGTGTGCGGGTGTCTTTCAGATGAGCCCTGAAAACCCAAAGGCTCTCTTTGGCCGCTGGGAATGTTGGAGTCCTTCCTGTCTTGCTGTCCTTGCCCTGGGTTCCAGAACCTGGCCTGCTCCCAGATGTCACACACTCGCCTTTGAAGACAGACCTTTCTTTGGGCCTTTTTTCCCCCTCAGTTCCTGCTGTTTCTTTGCTTCTATATCACAACCTGCTGCTTTCACCCCTTTGTTTTCCCCTGCATTAAAAAAAAGAAAAAATAGAGTAACAAAACAGTTTTCCCTCAGAGTGAAAATGCTACAAATACAAGCTTGTTATCTTTATTCCATTCTTATGAATAACTCACCAACTCTCATGCCATGTGTATGATTGACTTGCAATTATGGCTTGTATTTTTTTACAGCGACTCTGAGTGGTATTCTTCCCTGTCTGTTCCTTAAGCCAAGCCTGGAACTCCTGGGTCACGAGAGAAAGGGTGGATTACATAGACTCCACCCTGTCGTTGTTGTTTTTTTACCCAAAGCCTAGATATTGGATCTGTAATTAGTCATTAGTGATTCACTAATAATACCTTCCATTTGCTGTTTTATGCCTTTTCAAAAGTTCTTTATGAGTTCCTGTGATTGATTCTCACAAAAATGCTTTTGGCACAGGGAGTGCTGATATTATGGCCTGATTGTATAAGGAAACATACAAAGTGAGGTTAAACGACTTGTCCAAGTTCTTCAGTTCAGTCACTCAGTTGTGTCCAACTCTTTGTGACCCCATGGACTGCAGCACACCAGGCTTCCCTGTCCATCACCAACTCCCAGAGCTTGCTCAAACTCATGTCCATCAAGTTGGTGATACTATCCAACCATCTCATCCTCTGTCGTCCCCTTCTCCTCCTGCCTTCAATCTTTTCCAGCATCAGGGTCTTTTCCAATGAGTCAGTTCTTTGCAGCAGGTAGCCAAAGTACTGGAGTTTCAGCTTCAGCATCAGTATTTCCAGTGAATATTCAGGACTGATCTCCTTTAGGATTGACTGGTTTGATCTCCTTGCAGTCCAAGGGACTCTCAAGAGTCTTCTCCAACACCTCAGTTCAAAAGCATCAATTCTTTGTTGCTCAGCTTTCTTTTAATTTCATGGCTGCAGTCACCACCTGCAGTGATTTTGGAGCCCCTCAAAATAGTCTCTGTTTCCATTGTTCTTATAGGCAGTTCTTAAAGCAAGCCTAAGAGGGGCCCGGGATGGAACCGGATTTCATGATTTCAAGATGTGCCGTTTTCCTGTGGCCACTGTGTTTGTGATGAACTCAAGGCAGTTGTTTTACATACAAGATTTCATTTGATCCTGTGATGAACTTAAGAGTGAGCACCTATTATAACCCTCATCTTCTGGAACAGGAAGTAGAAGCCCAGAGAGGTCGAGTTACCAAGTAATACACTGATAAACAACGGGCTGGATTTGACCCCAAGGCTTCTTAACCATTTCAAAGTATGTAGCTCAGCAGTTGGACATTCACATTGTTGTGCAACTCATCTCCAGAAATCTTCATGTTGCAAAACTGAACCTCTGTACCCATTAAACAACTCCTTAACCCCTTCCTTCCCCTTATCGAGTCCCTAGCAACCGATATTCTACTTTCTGTTTCTATGAGTTTGACGCTTCTAGTACTTCATATAAGTGGAGTCATACAGTATTTGCCTTTTGGTGACTAGCTTGTTTTGCTTTGCATGGTGTCCTCTAAGTTCAACCGTGTTGCAACGTGGGTCAGAACGTCCTTCCTTGGATGGTTTCTGCCTTTGGGCTATTGTGAATAATATTACTGTGAACAAAGGTGTACAAGTAGCTCTTGAGGCCCTCCTGTCAATTCTTTTGGGTATACACCCAGAAGTGAAATTGTTGAATCATACGGTAATTCTATTTTAATTTTTTGTGGCACCATCATACAAAGAAGGTTTTAAAACATAAATTTTGTCACTCTCTTGCTCAGAACCCTCTGTTGACTTCCCATTACTCTTAGAATAACATCCAAGACCCCTACTCTGACCTACAAAGCCTAATGTAACCACCTCATGGTCAACTCACCAGCCTCCCTTCTCCCTTTCTCTGCTCCAGGCATCCTCAGCATCTTACTGCTCCTGGTGACCCCAGGCATAATCCTACCACGGGAATTTTCCACCTGCCATTCTCTCTGCCTGAAATGTTCTTGTTACCAGCACGGCTCTCACCCTTATCTTATTCAGGTTTCAGTTCAAATGTCTCTTGCTTCAGAGAGAACTTCTCTGACCACCCCCATCATCTCTGTGTCTTTATTTTCAAAATTTTAAAATGTATTTTTATTTATTTTATTTATTAGGCTGTGCCAGGTCTTTGTGGCAGCACTCTGGATCTTTTCGTTGCGGGATGTGAACTCTTACTTGTGGCGTGCATGCTAAGTTACTTCAGTCGTGTGCCACTCTTTGCAATCCCATGGACTATAGCCTGCCAGGCTCCCCTGTCCATGGGATTCTCTGGGCAAGAATACAGGAGTGGGTTGCCATGCTCTCCTCTGGGAAATCTCCCTGACCCAGGAACTGAATCCATGTCTCTTGGGTGTCCTGCAGTGGCAGGCTGGTTCTCTACCACTAGTGCTACCTGCTGCTGCTGCTAAGTCGCTTCAGTCGTGTCCAACTCTGTGCGACCCCATAGACGGCAGCCCACCAGGCTCCCCTGTTCCTGGGATTCTCCAGGCAAGAACACTGGAGCAGGTTGCCATTTCCTTCTCCAGTGCATGAAAGTGAAAAGTGAAAGGGAAGTCGCTCAGTTGTGTCCAACTCTTCACGACCCCATGGACTGCAGCCCACCAGGTTCCTCTGTCCATGGGATTTTCCAGGCAAGAGTACTGGAGTGGGGTGCCATTGCCTTCTCCGAGTGCTGCCTAAGAAGCCCTTAGTTGTGGCATGTGTGGAATATATCCCTGGCCCTTTGCATTGGGAATGCAGAGTCCTTAGCCACTGGACCACCAGGGAAGTCTCTCTACATCTTTATTTTTAATTCATCACTTTATCCCTAGCAGGTAAGTAGGGAATTTATATTAATGACACACACATACAACACTAACCATGTGCCTAGCTCTGTTCTAAACACTTTACATACATTAAATGTAAATATGCTAGATAATTTCCCTAAGGCTCTACAGCTAGTAATTGATACAGGTGGGATTGAACCAAGGCAGCAGGGGTCCAGAATCCACTATATTATACTTACCTCAATATAAATGTCTATGTGTAAAATCTGTTTATATATCATGTATGTGCTTTTTATTGTTTGTCTCTCTCATTGGGTGTAAGCACCAAGAGGACAAGGACTTTGCTTTGTTCACTGTTCCCCAGGGCTTAGGACAGCAGCTGGCATGTATTAGGTTTTCAATAAAAATGCACTGAATGAATGAGTGAGTGAATGAAAGGGTTATTTGTATATCATAAAAAGACTCTCCATAGTTTTTTCTGATAGCTTAAAAATTATATCTATTTATTTGGCTGCACTGGGTCTTAGTGGCATGTGGGATGTAGTCCCCCGACCAGGGATTGAACTACAGAGGATGAGATGGCTGGATGGCATCACCGACTCAATGGACATGGGTTTGGGTGGACTCTGGGAGTTGGTGATGGACAGGGAGGCCTGGCGTGCTGTGGTTCATGGGGTCGCAAAGAGTTGGACACGACTGAGCTACTGAACTGAAATGAACTGAACTGATGAGGGATTCAGTTCCACAACTGGGTAGTTTTTAGTTGAGGATCTGGTTGTGGTTCAACATTTTTTTTTCTCTCTCTAATTTCTAATATACTTAGGAGAGTCCTTCCAGCTACATTTTTTCACCAGATTGTCNTGGTTCATGGGGTCGCAAAGAGTTGGACACGACTGAGCTACTGAACTGAAATGAACTGAACTGATGAGGGATTCAGTTCCACAACTGGGTAGTTTTTAGTTGAGGATCTGGTTGTGGTTCAACATTTTTTTTTCTCTCTCTAATTTCTAATATACTTAGGAGAGTCCTTCCAGCTACATTTTTTCACCAGATTGTCATCAAAATGAAGGTCAGAATTAAAGGAGACAGGTATCTATTGAAGAGTGGCATCAATGCATTAAAGGTACCCTGGTGGCCTTAAAGACTTAATGTAGCTTTTTAAAATAGCTAATTTATACACCAGGCTACTCTAGCTCACCCTGGCACACTAGATCACATTATACAGAAAAGTAGATGGAACACACAATTAATAGGCAGTGGCCAGGCTCTGTTACGACCTTATTTTCACTGATAAAGACAAATCTCATAATTCACTGGTAGCAATGTCAGTCTTTTATCTTTCCCTGGACTCATGAGGATACAAGTCACATCCACTGAGCCTGCTCTCTGTGTGACAAGGAAACTCAGGCAGCCAATCATCGCAAAGGTGATTCATTCATCTGCATTCAGAAATCCTGTTGGTTAAAAAGCAACAAAAGTGTTAGGGACTTTTTTTTTTCCCCCCCTTTCACTCTATAAAAAGTGGCTCACTGCTAAAATATATGTCTTCACTCATCTCTCAGAGCTGCTGTAAAAATAACGTTTGGCAGTGGGAAGTGGAACTTTTGCTCAAAGAACTGATGTGTGTATATAGCATTTGTATATTTCTTAGATGTCCATGGACACTTGTCAATGCTTTTGTGTTCCAGAGACTTGCATGGATAAAATTTACTATGGCGTGGGTTCTTGATTTTTAAAGTGTTTGTGAGGCTTTGTAGAGTGCGGGGTTGCAGAATGAAGTGATAAGAGGAACAAGGGGACCGGAGCAGTAGGATGGGCCACATGAAGTGAAATATCTAATTTGACTCACACGGACCAGTTGGTTGTGAGTAAACTCTCTGCTCTCTTGCCCTGTGCCCACTGCCTGCTCTTGCTCCATCTCAGAGTCCTGGTTGCCCACATCTGCTTCACCCTCTGTCCTGTTCTCTGAGCCGTGATTTGCCACAGAGGCCAGTTGAGGGCCAAGCAACTCAGACATGGCCTCAGAACACACAGCAGATTCCAGAAGACCCCGAGCTGCTCAAGGGAAACAAGAAACAGCATCAGAGGGGTGGAGGGTTGGGTGTTTCCCTGTTGCTGAAGCGGGGGTTCCACCCAGCTCCCCCCTGCTGGAGCATTCATCCAGTAGGAGAGCCTAGATGTTTATATTCAAAGCAGGAGCTGCATCTTCCTTTGTGCGCTGTCAGATTCCAGAAGACCCCGAGCTGCTCAAGGGAAACAAGAAACAGCATCAGAGGGGTGGAGGGTTGGGTGTTTCCCTGTTGCTGAAGCGGGGGTTCCACCCAGCTCCCCCCTGCTGGAGCATTCATCCAGTAGGAGAGCCTAGATGTTTATATTCAAAGCAGGAGCTGCATCTTCCTTTGTGCGCTGCACTGCGCTAAGTGCAATGTTGGTGCTGGATAAATGTTAATAACAGCAGCCATAACGATGATGACAATCATAACGTGATAACCCCACTTCCTTCATGTCAAAGGAGTTTGAGACTTAACCATGTATTGTGATTGATGTTAATATACCCAAGGACAGTGTTCCTTGTCTGGCAAACTCCGACCCACTGGTATTTTCCTGTTCTCCCATCTGATTGGGGAAAGCAGGTAGGAGGCAGGAATGAGACCCCCGAGCCCAGGGTTCAATCGGCATTCATCTTCAGAACCGTCACTCTGAAAATGAGCAAATGCCTCTCATGTGTCTTGTCTACCCACTCCAGTGTTCTTGCCTGGAGAGTCCCAGGAACGGGGGAGCCTGGTGGGCTGCCGTCTCTGGGGTCGCACAGAGTCGGACACGACTGAAGCGACTTAGCAGCAGCAGCAGCAGCAGTGTCTTGTCTGCCAGTCAGACCCCTCTGTCTGCTGACACCCTTTAAAAACAATAATGATTCCTTCATTTTAATTATTCTCTCTTTTAGTTCCACTTCAGGAATGTGCCTTTAAAATAAGCTACTCCAGAACTTCTTCTCTCTCGTCTTGCTCCTAATTAAGACAGTATGGGGTTTTCTTTGTGTGTTTTTTTTTTTTTTTTTTTTTTATAGAAAGAAAAGAACCATTATTTTTATTAGAACATTTTTTCACATAGTTGGAATTTAAAACATGATGGCTGACATACTTATTGACCTATATCAAGTTTACCCTGGTAGCCATTGATATTCCAAGTGTTAAATTTCATTTTCTAAACAATCTCATTTTTATTTTTTATTTTTTTTAATTTTATTTTTACTTTATTTTACTTTACAATACCGTATTGGTTTTGCCATACATTGACATGAATCCACCATAGGTGTATATTATCTCCCAATCCTGAATCCCCCTCCCACCTCCCACCCCATATCATCTTTGTGTTTTTTTTAACAGTTTTAATTACACTGATCTTAGTTTAAAAGAGGACCCATTTAAGTGCTGAGAAGATATGTATTTTCTGACTCCGTGAGGGTTTTCCCCTCCCGTTCCTCTTAGAAGAGGACAGAGTTGAGGACCCTTCTCTGAACACCAAACCTCGACTAAGCTTGCCTGGCCCTGGATCAAGGACAAGAAGCCTGGGTGGGGTCCCGGGCTGCCGCAGGAGAGAGGCCTACAGCTTCAGGAGAACTGCCATTTTGCCAGAAAGAGCAGCCATCATGCTGGGAAGCCAGAGTTGGGTGTTAACTCTAGGAAACGCTGAAGCTGCAGTGGTGGCCATCCCAAAAAAATGAATGATCTGCCGGGTGCCCTTCCTTGCACTCCACGGCACTTGCCAAGTCATGCAGAGGAAGGCAGTCAGCAAGCCACTTCCTTTCCTTCTCTTCTTTCTTCTGGATCCTGGTCTAGCATGGCCTTGGAATACTGCTGCTTTCTGCTTCTTTGAGTCCATGTGATTCAATGGTAAAAGACTGAGCACTGAAGAAAGGCCAAGGTTTGAAGCCCAGCCTGGGCAACACTGGTGATGGAGTCTCCAGCAAAGGATTTTCTTGTTGAGTTTTGGGATCCTTTTCCATAAAAGGGGATGATGATGCCTTCTTGGGAGGGTGGTTGGGAAGGATGCATACGGTAATGAATGCTAAGTGAAGAATGCCTCTTGGCACAAGGTTCAGTTCAGTTTAGTCGCTCAGTCGTGTCCGACTTTTTGCGACCCCGTGAATCGCAGCACGCCAGACCTCCCTGTCCATCACAACTCCTGGAGTTCACTCAGACTCACGCCCATCAAGTCAATGATGCCATCCAGCCATCTCATCCTCAGTCATCCCCTTCTCCTCCTGCCCCCAATCCCTCCCAGCATCAGAGTCTTTTCCAGTGAGTCAACTCTTCGCATGAGGTGGCCAAAGTACTGGAGTTTCAGCTTTAGCATCATTCCCTCCAAAGAAATCCCAGGGCTGATCTCCTTCAGAATGGACTGGTTGGCTGTCCTTACAGTCCAAGGGACTCTCAAGAGTCTTCTCCAACACCACAGTTCAAAAGCATCAATTCTTTGGCACTCAGCTTTCTTCACAGTCCAACTCTCACATCCATACATGACTACTGGAAAAACCATAGCCTTGACTAGACGGACCTTAGTCGGCAAAGTAATGTCTCTGCTTTTGAATATGCTGTCTAGGTTGGTCATAATTTTTTTCCGAGGAGTAAGCGTCTTTTAATTTCATGGCTGCAGTCACCATCTGCAGTGATCTTGGAGCCCCCCAAAATAAAGTCTGGCACTGTTTCCACTGTTTCCCCATCTATTTCCCATGAAGTGATGGGACCGGATGCCATGATCTTCATTTTCTGAATGTTGAGCTTTAAGCCAACTTTTTCACTCTCTTCTTTTACTTTCATCAAGAGGCTTTTTAGTTCCTCTTCACTTTCTGCTATAAGGGTAGTGTCATCTGCATATCTGAAGTTATTGATATTTCTCCCAGCAATCTTGATTCCAGCTTGTGTTTNTTTGCGTTCCTCTTCATGAGGATTAGCAATGATAAAAGTGATGGCAACGTCCTTTATTAAGTGCTTAGTGTCAGACGCTTGCTATGTGCCTGAGATTCCTGTCTCCCTTAATCCTCATGACTGCTTAATAAGATTGAGAGTATCACATAACAAATGCCAAAATATGTATTTGATCCTAATTAGCCAATACATTTTAATCATTATCAGGAAAATTCTGAAACATGCACAAAAAGAGAATAGTAAAATGAATCACTATATAGTCGTATCTCAGATTCAGAAATTGTAAGCATTTTGCCACCTTGGCTTCATCTATGTTTTATTGGTCTGATGGGGGTAGGCAAGGTGCAGTATTTTAAAGAAAATCTCAGGCTTCCTTTTATTTCATGCCTACAGATTTTAGTATGCATGTCTGAAACGTGTGAACATTTTCTTCTATGACCCAAAGCCACTCTCAGACCTAACTGAATTAATAATTACTTGATATTGTCAAATTTTCTCAATTGCTTTTTTTTTTAAAAATGCCTTTTTATGGCTTGTTCTAATCAAACTGCAAACAAGGCCCACATACTAATTGGCATCAGTTCAGTTCAGTTCAGTTCAGTCACTCAGTCGTGTCCGACTCTTTGTGACCCCATGAATCGCAGCACGCCAGGCCTCCCTGTTCATTTGCACAAGGTTAGGGTTCCCTAAATGTTTGCAGCCCCTCTCCTTTGTCTGATAGGTATAAGGAAGTAGAAGGGTGGGCAGATATTTGAAGCCCTGAATAATAAAGACAGCAATTCACACACACACACACAATATCTATCGCTGCCTCTCTGCCATTCTTTTCTCATGCCCTGTTTCACTGCCTCCTCCTTCATTAGGTTAATTCTGACTATTTTGCCTACATGGATCCTGCTCAGCTCTTATGTACTTATTGTCTCAACCACACAACTTAACATTTCATTATAAAAAGTCATGGTTTATATATTAAGGTCTCTTTCTAATAAGGTATGGAGAAGGAAATGGCAGTCCACTCCAGTATTCTTGCCTGGAGAATCCCATGGACAGAGGAGCCTGGCCGGCCATGGTCCATGAGGTTGTAGAGAGTGAGATATGATTGAAGCGGCTAAAAACTAATAAGGTAAGCTCCTTGGGAAGGGACTAAGCATACTTCTTTTTCCTGTGTCTTTGCAGCATCCAGCACAGTGCCAGGCATGCAGTAAATGTTTAATAATTGATTATTAAGTACAGTGCCATTCCTAGTTCTACCTGAGGGTAGAGGCTGTATTTTATATATATTTCTTGCATCTCCACAGTAGTTTGCCCAGTGCTAAGCATCTAGGCACTCATAGGTACTCAGTAAACATTTGTCAGGTTGAAATTACCTTTTGCTGTTGAAGGAAGGTGGGTTTGAGGGGTAGTTAAGCCACTGATATGAAAAGTATAGTAAGAGACCCAGGCAGTAAAAACTGAATCTACAAAAGGTTGTGAAATGCCTGGGATCTGGGGAAGACATAGCTTCCTTTATAACAGTTTGTAAATCATGTCCCGGTAGGGCAGAAAAACAATAGTAAAGGGAGTTTGGAGCCTTGGAATCAGGTTTCAACTGGGACATTTTATTGAATATTTGATATGCACAAGGGGGCCAGGTCTGGAACCAGGTGGCCTTTGGCTCTTCGTAAAAAATGTGTTTTCTCCTGACTCGGGGGCCCCCTGGAAACTTGTCACCTCTTGGTGACCGTGGTGACAGCTCCCTGATTCTTCTGATAGCTTTGATCTTGGCCCGTAATCCTTAAATAGACAAAACTTCCAAAGAAGCCAATTTGCAATGAGCTGAAAGTCAATCGGGCCACCTCAAGAATGTGAAATTGGGCCTCTGGGGATGGAACGGTAGCTATTTTTCAATTATCCACAGGTCAGAGGCAGCAGTGGGGCTGTCCATCTGGAGTCACACTGAGAAGGTGACCTTCTGCCTCCCCTGAGTGTGAAGGGAAACTCAGCTGGACTGCTGGACTATCTGCCCCCCAGCCCATCACGAGGCTCATTGTCCTGTGTGTGTACATAGCCCTGGCCCCATCCCCTTCCTGGACCCTGACTGAGGGTCCGCCTAGACTGGTGGCCACTGTGTTCCCTGAACACGGGAGCTCTGTTTCGTAGGCCTTTGTGCCTCTAAGTGTCCACTTAACACAGCAGACACTACAGGAACCTTGAAATGCAGTCTTGTAGGCTGCAAAACCCAGGAAAGGCACAGCCCCCAATCCTGCCCCAGTGCTAGCTTCATGCTGTTCTAGTGGCAACAGGCAGGGGTGGCCTTAAATGCACAGAACCAGGGGTCAGGTAAGTTCCACGTTACTGTTGGTGTTCCACACAGCCTGGTTTCTCTTTCCCCCAGCCCAGTTTCTTCCAGCCGTCCTTCCCGCCATCCCCACAGTGAAGGGCAGCCCAGCTGGATGAGAGTTCCAGGGCAGCCGCGGGGCCGTCCGCAGGTCCACAGCCTGCACGCTTCCGTTAATTCACAAAGCGCTCTCCACCAGGGAGCCAGACAAGCTGCATTATGATCATCATCAATCATCCCGCGCTGAAGCAACTGAGGCAGCTGAGGAGAGGAGGGCTGCCTGAGTTGGCTCCTCCAGTGGGAGGAGAAGGAGGACAGAGCGAAAGTGCAGGCAGCCTGGGCTTGGCTCCCTCTGGGGAGCTTGGAGGTAGGCTAAGCGTGGCCGCTGGAGCTGCATTCCAAATCAGGCACCTACCAGGGCCATCTTCGATTCGGGTCTCTACATCGAATACATTTTGATTCAATTTGGATGTTCTGGATTAGTGGAAGGGAATGAGGTTTAAAAGAGGTCAGTTCCATTACTCAGCGTTATTAATGATGTTGTCGGTCGTCAAAATCTCAAAAAAAACTAGGAAACTAATAAATTTTACATATTGAAAAATCACAGATGGATCAGGCAAATGGATAAATTCTTAAAAGTATTTAATATCTGTTAAGAGGACAGAATGATAAATTCAATATTGAAAACCAATATCAGATTCACAATTACAGGCCATTTATCATAACCAACTTGCATGGACAGCATCTTACTGCGGGGAGCATGGTGTGATTCATAAGCAGAGACCCGGAACAAGTCCATATGAAACGAGAAATAAATCNGATAAATTCTTAAAAGTATTTAATATCTGTTAAGAGGACAGAATGATAAATTCAATATTGAAAACCAATATCAGATTCACAATTACAGGCCATTTATCATAACCAACTTGCATGGACAGCATCTTACTGCGGGGAGCATGGTGTGATTCATAAGCAGAGACCCGGAACAAGTCCATATGAAACGAGAAATAAATCTGCTTTCCATATTGGAAACTTATTTCCACTTCCTATCTTTATTGCCAACAATAATGTTAGCTTTCAAGAACAAATTGTTACACATTAAATCCATGCATAATGAGCCCAATTGAGTCAGAAACTTCCCTAAAAAGAGCTTTAAATTATTCCAAATTGGGTTATTAGCTTTAATTCTAATTCCTCTGAGAGAGCCCACCAATCTTATAGTAAGTTTCATCGTTTCGACAGTTTGTTTCCCAGGGTTGGGCCCCATTCTGGATTGTTTTTTCCTCCTTCCCCCGCTACCCTCCCCTGAAGAATTAACACAGTCAGTCAAAAGAACAAAACATGATAACATTTAACAGAAGTGTTCAACAAGCTGTAAGAACACCACCATTTATATTTTTGATTTTAAGATGAATGATTCTGCTTTCTTGGAATCTTTTTGTTGTTGTTGTTTATTTGGTTGCTCTGGGTTGTCGCTGCTGCACGCAGGCCTTCCCTACTTGCAGAGAGCAGCGTGCACTCTTCAGTTTCGGCGTGCAGGCTTCTCACTGCGAAGGCGTCTCCTGTTGCCGAGTGCGGGCTCCAGGGCTCAGCAGTTGTGGTGCAACTGGCTGAGCTGCCCGTTGGCATGTGGGAGCTTCCGGGACCAGGGACTGAACCTGTGTTCCCTGCATTGGCAGGTGGATTCTTAACCACTGGACCACCAGGGAAGTCCACTTTGAATCTGTGAGTGACTGGAATGATTTGAATTCAGACCCTTGCATGTCACAGCCAAGATATCAGCTCAATCAATGTTCTGACATCTACATGTCCTGGCATCAAGTGGTGGGGAGGGGATTCGGCCATGAATTCTCTCATTTTACCTACTGCTCAGGCTGACCCAGCTGACATGACTCCAGTCAAGATACAGGATGGGTTTTTTAAAATTTAATTTTTTCTTGATTTCAAGAATGAGGTGCTCAAATGTATTAATAGAAAATCTGGATGTGTAGGGGGATAAAGTTCCTAACTTCCTTATAGAGGCCACTGCTTAATTACATTTTTGGGGGCTGTGCTGGGTCTTCGTTGCTCGGGCTTTCTCTAGTTGTGGCGATTGGGGGATCCTCTTTGTTGCCATGCACACTCTTCTCACCGTGATGGCTTCTCTTGTTGCAGACCACAGGCTTCAAAGCACCTGGGCTTCAGGAGTTGCGGGCACAGGCTTAGCTGCTCCTCAGCATCTGGATTCCTCCCAGACCAGGGACTGAACGCGTGTGCCCTGCATTGGTAGGTGTACGCTCATCCACTGTACGCCAGGGAAGTCCTTGATTACCTTTGACATGTGTTTTCCATTGTGCTTGTGTGTCTGTATTATTTTTTCTGTGCATTTTTCTTTACACAGTTCAGATTATATACACACAATGTTCTATCCTATGCCAGCATACTTTTTCTGGTTATATAATACTCCATTTTATTAAAACACCCTTTCCCTAATGCTGGTCACTTAGTTTGCTTCCAACTTTTCTCTATTATAAATAACATTGCAACAATCATCTTTGTGCATACATATGTGGGTGAATTTCTGATTTCTTTACGATTTGTTCCCAGAAATCTCATTGCTGGATTAAGGAGTGTGAACATTTTATGGTTTTTGATATATACTAAGGCTAAAAAAAGGATTTTATGTAGACCCCTCATTCCCGAATTTTTTAATTGTTTGTACAAGTTGAAACCACAGCCTATAGGTTAAAATCATGAAGTTTGAAGTCAGATCCATTTGCATTGAAGTTCCAGGTCTGTTATGGATTAACTGGACATCTTAACCACTCAGAGTCTTTATTGCCACACCTATAAAATGGGCATCATGATACCTAAATCTCGGAGTTGTTGGGAAGAGAAAATGTGACAATGGTTTTCACCTGCTTAGCATAGCACCTCTTGACACACAGTAAATATTCCATAAAAGGCAGATGGTCAGTTCAGTTCAGTTCAGTCACTCAGTCGTGTCCAACTCTTTGTGACCCCATGAATCGCAGCACGCCAGGCCTCCCTGTCCATCACCATCCCTCGGAGTTCACTCAGACTCACGTCCATCGAGTACGTGATGCCATCCAGCCATCTCATCCTTGGTCGTCCCCTTCTCCTCCTGCCCCCAATCCCTCCCAGCATCAGAGTCTTCTCCAATGAGTCAACTCTTCGCATGAGGTGGCCAAAGTACTGGAGTTTCAGCTTTAGCATCATTCCTTCCAAAGAAATGTTATCGGGCTTTAATTTTTTGTGTGTGACAGAATATTATATGCATTTAAAAAACAAAATTGTATAATAAATAAAAAGTTGACGTATAGTTGATTTACAATGTTCTGTTAGTTTTAGGTGTACAGCAAAGTGATTCAGTTTTAGGGACTTCCCTGGTGGTTAAGAATCTGCCTTCCAATATACAGGGGTTGCTGGTTTGATTCCCTGGTTGGGGAACTAAGATCCCACATGCTGTGGGGCAACAAAGACCGTGTGCCGCAGCTGGAGAGCCGGTGCGCCGGAGCTGGAGGAGAAGCCCGCGTGCCGCAGCTGGAGAGCCGGAGCTGGAGGAGAAGCCCGCGTGCCGCAGCTGGAGAGCCGGAGCCCCGGAGCTGGAGGAGAAGCCCGCGTTCCACAGCTGGAGAGCCGGAGCTGGAGGAGAAGCCCGCGTGCCACAGCTGGAGAGCTGGAGCTGGAGGAGAAGCCCGTGTGCCACAGCTGGAGCCCCGGAGCTGGAGGAGAAGCCCGTGTGCCACAGCTGGAGAGCCGGAGCTGGAGGAGAAGCCCGCGTGCCACAGCTGGAGAGCCGGAGCTGGAGGAGAAGCCCGTGTGCTACAATGGAGTCCACATGCTCCAACTAAGACTCGACACAGCCAAATACATAAATAAATATTTCTAGAAGTGATTCAGCTATACATACATATATATATAATATATGCATTTATAACATGTATAATATATACATAAAGGCGTCATATAATTTTAAAACATTTAAGCTTTAATAATAGCAATCTCCATTATCTCCAGAATAAAGTTCTAGCTTCTTGTTCAACATCAGAGCCCAGCTCATCTCCCCGCCTTTTCCTCCCCTTTCCTCTGCAGTCACATTTGCTCCAGCTGCCTGTGGCAAGCATCCTTCACGGCTGCACCATCTGTCTCCAGGAGCTGTGCTCTCGCCACTTCTTTCTCTAGCCTGTCCTTTCCATTTTCTTCGCTGTTTGTCAAACTCTACTCATGGACTTCAGCTTGGCTGAGGCATCCCCACTTCTGTCATGCCCTCCCAGTGCCTCTCCAGACAAGAAGCAGATGTTTGTCCTCTGCCCTCCTGTAGCACCCTGTGTGAACCTAGAGTGCAGAATCTCCCCATCTCACATCTTATAGGAGGTAAGAATCTCCCCATCTCACATCTTATAGGAGGTAAGGTACGTTTCAATCTTTCCCACTACACTGAGAGCCCTCTAAAGGTCAAGATCATGTCTTATTAATCTTGGTTTTCTTTAATGCCTTCTACAGTGCCTAACACAATAGAAGGACTCAATAAAAGTTTGTTAAATGTAACATAGGTAGTGGGTTTGATCAAAGAGAGCCATGAATGGCATTTAAAGGCAAATTGAATTGCAACTGAATTGAGAGTTGATTGAACTTTAATTTTTTAGTTACCATGAGATTTTAAATACAAATGCATTTTGCACAATTGTGAAGTGTTTTCTAAGCCTTGAAATACTTAATGCTATTTGCAAAGCATTTCTATGCAAATTGTGGAGATTTTAAAATGTGCAAGGAATTTCAGAGGACCCCATATAAACATTTATCAAAATATCTCATGAGAGAATACAGAATGTGTTCAGTATGTGGGTGGGGACCCTGAAGCCCAGGGAGGAAAGACCATGGAGTCATTAGGACCTGGATTTCCTGCCTTAACTTAAATAATATGGTTAAAGCTGAAGTATAAAACAGGCTTCATATTGACTCTGCTAACTGCTAAGTCGCTTCAGTCGTGTCCGACTCTGCGACCCTATAGATGGCAGCCCACCAGGCTCTCCCGTCCCTGGGATTCTCCAGGCAAGAACACTGGAGTGGGTTGCCATTTCCTTCTCCAATGCATGAAAGTGAAAAGTGAAAGTGAAGTCGCTCAGTCGTGTTCGACCCTCAGCGACCCCATGGACTGCAGGCATCCAGACTACTCTGTCCATGGGATTTTCCAGGCAAGAGTACTGGAGTGGGGTGCCATTGCCTTCTCCATCATATTGACTCTACACACCACTTAACTAGCCTGGTGAAATATCTGGGTTGTGTCTAATTGACAAGCACTATCATTATCATTATTTTTGTTTGCTTGACTCAGTGCTGGCTCTCCAATACCTCGATAGTGCTTGGCACATCATAGGCCCTCAATCAATATTTGCCAAGTGACCAAATGAATCAGCAATCACATTTGGTATGACCCAATCTGCATTCACTTGAAGTTGTTTAGTTCAACCTGACAAATCTTTATAGAGTGCTTTCTACGTTCTGGACACTTTGCCAAGGAGCTGAGGGTATGAAGATGAATAGCATATGGTTCCTGTCTTCACAATCTCAAAGTCTAGTGTAGAAGGCAGACACACACAGATAAGTGCAGTGTGCTGTGGTTGGTGATAAGAAAGGCCTATATAGATGGTGCCAGGTAACCCTGAGGAAGGGTGTTCTAGCCAGCTCAGGTGTTTCAAGGAAAACTTCCTAGGGGAGGCCATACCTGAGTTACCTTGCTGGATGAGCAAGAGTTAGGCTAAAGAAAGAGGGAAGTACATTCCAAACAGAGGAGACATCACTAATAGAGATAAAGGTATGACGTCTTGTCCATGAATTCATCTCATCCCATTCATGTTGATGGAATGAATGGCCTACTATGTTTCAGATATCGTTCTAGGTGCTGGATATATGGTAGCAAACAGAACAAAGTCTCTTTCCTGGGGGACCTTGTGCTCTGCTGGATTCAGAGCCCACAGGCCTCTCAGTATTGCTGGAGGACCCACTGGAAAGCAGGGAGTGATGGTAGAGGACACCGAGGGGGAGGAGGATGGCAGTTTGTTTTCTGTGGAAGAACTGAATTGATACCTTACCTACTTCCACATAGAATCTGAAGCACTTACAAAAAGCTAAGGATTTGCCAAATCCAACTATCACTGGGCAGGAATCCCAAACCCCTTCCTGAGGAGGAGATTCTTCTGTCTCCCCCGAAGTCTCTTGATTGCTGCACGAAGATTGTCAATAGCG
This sequence comes from Cephalophus harveyi, assembly GCA_006410635.1. Classification (NCBI taxonomy): domain Eukaryota; kingdom Metazoa; phylum Chordata; class Mammalia; order Artiodactyla; family Bovidae; genus Cephalophus; species Cephalophus harveyi. The sequence goes on along the minus strand of SJYT01067879.1, from coordinate 290,497 downwards.
TTGGAGAAAAGAGGCTGCTCCTGGACCCTCCGCACTAACTAAGGGGTTAGGGTTGATTCAGTCATTGGATTGTGACCCAAGGCTGTGAGGAGAACCTGGAACATAGCGAGAACTTCATAAATGTGTGTTGAATGAAAATATGAGGGTGAGGACTTTATCTGTAAAGGAGTGGTTAATTCCTTTGAGTTCTGACTTCAGCCTAAGACTGAATGGCATTATGAACTTCCTGGAAAGTCAGATGGTTCCTATACCAACACTTTGTTCAACTCAAGTCAAAGGATAAAAAAAGTCACAAGTAAAACGTATGTGGCTTTATTTCCAAGTTCAACCAGCCATCCAGCCATCCATGCATCCTTCCAACATGGCAAGGCACTGTGCGAGACACTAGGGATACTGAAATGACTTCATGGAATTCTCCATCCAATTCACCACTGTCAAATGGCTGTGAGAAAAGTGCCAACTGAAGTAGGTGAGCAGGTAGGGTGCGGGGGCCAAGGAAGGCCTTGCCAATGAGCAGACTTTTGAATAATGAGACTGGAATTTGCCAAGCTTGAGAGAAGTTGGGAAAGGCTTTCAGATTCTGAGAATAGAAAAAATAAAATTAGGGGGTCCAGAACACTGTGTTGAATTCAGCACATGCAGGTAAACTGGTATGGGTATCCACTAAGAAGGTAAGGGTTGGTAGATTATTGAAGATGGGGAGAAGGGGGAGTGTTTAGAGATATGGGTGTTTTTTTTAAAAATTTTTCTATTGCAAAGAAAATTAAAATACTGTAGTATTGAAGAAATATGGCAACATTGACTTGAATCAGAGATGTCAGTTCAGTTCAGTTCAGTTCAGTCACTCAGTCGTGTCCGACTCTTTGCGACCCCGTGAATCGCAGCACGCCAGGCCTCCCTGTTCGTCACCAACTCCCGGAGTTCACTCAGACTCACGTCCATCGAGTCAGTGATGATGCCATCCAGCCATCTCACCCTCTGTCGTCCCCTTCTCCTCCTGCCTCCAATCCCTCCCAGCATCAAAGTCTTTTCCAATGAGTGAACTCTTCGCATGAGGTGGCCAAAATACTAGAGTTTCAGCTTTAGCATCATTCCTTCCAAAGAAATCCCAGGGCTGATCTCCTTCAGAATGGACTGGTTGGATCTCCTTGCAGTCCAAGGGATTCTCAAGAGTCTTCTCCAACATCACAGTTCAAAAGCATCAATTCTTTGGCGCTCAGTTTTCTTCACAGTCCAACTCTCACATCCACAGGAAAAACCATAGCCTTGACTAGACGGACCTTAGTCAGAGGTTTACTCTCTATCAAGTGGTTTTATTGTTGCTACTATTCTTTTGACCGCATTTGTTTACATTTGCTTTGGACCCCAAATCAAAGCAAATGGAAATGTGACAAGGGTGTGTGGGTGAGATGAGTTATTAAGCAGTTTATATCCTGCTGACTGCAGACTGCTGTGGTAAAGGGGCTATTTCCTTTGATTTAACTTTTGCCCCTAATAAACCACATTTTATAATGACTTTTTATCTAGAGAGCATCAATGATACAATGATAACCTACGTAAAATCTGTGGGCTTCCCAGTGGCGCTAGTAGTGAAGGACCTGCCTGCCAATGCAGGAGACATAAGAGACAAGGGCTCAGTCCTTGGTTCAAGAAGATCCCCTGGAGAAAGAAATGGCAACCCACTCCAGTATTCTTGCCTGGAGAATCCCCATGGTCAGAGGAGCCTGGTAGGCTACAGTCCATAGGGTTACAAAGAGTCAGACACAATTGAAGCTATTCAGCACACACACAGGAATGTAAAATCTGCACATATGGATATGCTAAAATCATTCATTGATTTTCAGAATCTCGAATCCTCCAAGGATTTTCCTGAATCTCCATTATACCTCAGAAAGCTTGTTGTGCATCCAATTCTCTTAGTTCAGTAAAAATAATTCAGAAATTCACCTTGCTAGTTTCCAGTGTGCAAAGCAGAGCTGTTTCTCTTAGACAAATTGGTCTTGGGCAAAGTATGCCACATAAATTGCTTCCAGATCATCTTGAGCCTGTGGGATGACTAAGGGCTTAAGACAAGATGCATTTTGTACTCTTCCTAGTATACATGGAGGAAAGAGAACAAGAGATCCAATCTGAGTTTGCCTGGATGTAAGGAAATCTGGCATCTGAATGATACATTTCTTGGGACTGTATAATACTCTATAATAGCAAAGCATCAAAACAAGTAATAGTGTAATAATTTCATGATGATAACCTATAATTTAAAGAAACCCATGAAGTGTAGAATTCTGAGATCTCCAGCACCAGCCTCTGAGAGTGAGTCACAAACTCAATTCTCAATTCAAAGCAATTGGCACTTCTGACGTTTATGTGTAAATAGATCTCAACCAATCTCATTAAATATTTAATCCATATTCAAAGTTATTAAATATTGAACATGATTTAATAAATATAACCAAGTTAATCAATTCTTCGATTGGTGGTTGTGGGTTCATAAAAAGCCTGTGAAAAGAGTCATTTCATTAGAATTTTTCCTGTTTTTTTTTTTTTTAAGACGTATTTACTTATTATGGCTGCTCTGGGTGTTTGTTACAGTGCACGGGCTTCTCACTGCCATGGCTTTGCCCGGGCCCTAGGGCGCATGGGCTCCGTAGTTGCGGGTTGCGGGCTGAAGAGCTCAGGCTCCGTAGTTGTGGTGCATGGGCTTAGTTGGTCCAGGTTATGTGGGATCTTCCCAGACTAGGAATCGAACCTGTATCCCCTGCCTTGGCAGACAGATTCTTAAGCACTGGACCATGAAGGAAGTCCTCTCCCCTGTTTTTAAGTGAGTGCAGGAATTGTGCCATCTGCCCATATGGGCATTTTGTGTTGTGTTGGGATGCACGTAGGTGTGTTGAGTTGTTAGCTCTTAGAAAGTTGTGTCCCGGGCAGGATCACTGTGTGTAGGTCTTTTTGGGGATGTGCTGGGTGGACTGTTGTTGTGTGTCACGTGAGCAGATGTAACCCTGGTGAGTTGCCTTACATCCTGCCTGCTCCACGGTTTCTTCTTTGCACCTTGTCAATGGCTAGGATGCAGGGGCCCCACAGTCCCCTCTAATTCTTTGGAAGTATCCAAAGGTTGATTTTTCTCAGGGTTGTGCAAGGGTAGAGTTGGCCCTTTGCTTGTCTTACTCCAGCCCCAGCCCTGCAGTGAGAGACACTGTGGCATGGAGGATAGAGCTTTGAAAAGGCTGGAGTTCAAATTTGGGTTTTGTCACTTTCTAGCTACGTGAACTTGGGCAAGTTACCTCTTGTAAGGCCTTTATCGCACGCTTAGTTGCTCAGTTTTGTCTGACTCTTTGTGACCCATGGACTGTAGCCTGCCAGCCTCCTCTGTCCATGGGATTTCCCAGGCAAGAATACTGGAGTAGGTTGCCACTTCCTTCTCCAGAGGATCTTTCTGACCCAGGGATTGAATCTGCATCACCTGCATTGCAGTGGATTCTTTACCCTTTGAGCTACCAGGGAAGTCCCAGTCTTTACTTTTTACTTATTCTTTTTACAAGGCAAGGCCTGATGTGAGGCTTTGTGCTGGACATGTAATAGACATGAAAATACCTTAGAGTCTACTGGGAAGATAGACATTTTTTTCAAGTGCTTAATATGGTAGAGGTCACTTGAGGGCTTAAAAGATCTTAGAAGTTCCAAAATTTTTCCACCATTCACAGATTCCAGCCATCCCTGGTGTGTGTTGGATGTTTTTCCCTGGGACTTTGAACTGGAACTCTGCAGGAAGAGGAAGGGGGGGAGGAAAGGGATTCCCTCAACAAGGAAAGGAGGGATAAGGAAGGAAAATGAAGGGAATTTCCCACAAGCTTGAGCAAAGGGGGGTGTGGACCATTATGTTCTGAGCTTGGACATTCTGCCCAGCATCCTATCCTTCTACCTACTTCTGAGGAGGAGGAGGAGGACCTATCTTGGTCACCAGATTTTGACCTCCTTACCTCCCACCACTGTCCAGGCTGAAGGGTATAGAGGTGGAAACCCACTCCAGTATTCTTGCCTGGAGAATCCCCATGGTCAGAGGAGCCTGGTAGGCTACAGTCCATAGGGTTACAAAGAGTCAGACACAATTGAAGCTATTCAGCACACACACAGGAATGTAAAATCTGCACATATGGATATGCTAAAATCATTCATTGATTTTCAGAATCTCGAATCCTCCAAGGATTTTCCTGAATCTCCATTATACCTCAGAAAGCTTGTTGTGCATCCAATTCTCTTAGTTCAGTAAAAATAATTCAGAAATTCACCTTGCTAGTTTCCAGTGTGCAAAGCAGAGCTGTTTCTCTTAGACAAATTGGTCTTGGGCAAAGTATGCCACATAAATTGCTTCCAGATCATCTTGAGCCTGTGGGATGACTAAGGGCTTAAGACAAGATGCATTTTGTACTCTTCCTAGTATACATGGAGGAAAGAGAACAAGAGATCCAATCTGAGTTTGCCTGGATGTAAGGAAATCTGGCATCTGAATGATACATTTCTTGGGACTGTATAATACTCTATAATAGCAAAGCATCAAAACAAGTAATAGTGTAATAATTTCATGATGATAACCTATAATTTAAAGAAACCCATGAAGTGTAGAATTCTGAGATCTCCAGCACCAGCCTCTGAGAGTGAGTCACAAACTCAATTCTCAATTCAAAGCAATTGGCACTTCTGACGTTTATGTGTAAATAGATCTCAACCAATCTCATTAAATATTTAATCCATATTCAAAGTTATTAAATATTGAACATGATTTAATAAATATAACCAAGTTAATCAATTCTTCGATTGGTGGTTGTGGGTTCATAAAAAGCCTGTGAAAAGAGTCATTTCATTAGAATTTTTCCTGTTTTTTTTTTTTTTAAGACGTATTTACTTATTATGGCTGCTCTGGGTGTTTGTTACAGTGCACGGGCTTCTCACTGCCATGGCTTTGCCCGGGCCCTAGGGCGCATGGGCTCCGTAGTTGCGGGTTGCGGGCTGAAGAGCTCAGGCTCCGTAGTTGTGGTGCATGGGCTTAGTTGGTCCAGGTTATGTGGGATCTTCCCAGACTAGGAATCGAACCTGTATCCCCTGCCTTGGCAGACAGATTCTTAAGCACTGGACCATGAAGGAAGTCCTCTCCCCTGTTTTTAAGTGAGTGCAGGAATTGTGCCATCTGCCCATATGGGCATTTTGTGTTGTGTTGGGATGCACGTAGGTGTGTTGAGTTGTTAGCTCTTAGAAAGTTGTGTCCCGGGCAGGATCACTGTGTGTAGGTCTTTTTGGGGATGTGCTGGGTGGACTGTTGTTGTGTGTCACGTGAGCAGATGTAACCCTGGTGAGTTGCCTTACATCCTGCCTGCTCCACGGTTTCTTCTTTGCACCTTGTCAATGGCTAGGATGCAGGGGCCCCACAGTCCCCTCTAATTCTTTGGAAGTATCCAAAGGTTGATTTTTCTCAGGGTTGTGCAAGGGTAGAGTTGGCCCTTTGCTTGTCTTACTCCAGCCCCAGCCCTGCAGTGAGAGACACTGTGGCATGGAGGATAGAGCTTTGAAAAGGCTGGAGTTCAAATTTGGGTTTTGTCACTTTCTAGCTACGTGAACTTGGGCAAGTTACCTCTTGTAAGGCCTTTATTGCATGCTTAGTTGCTCAGTTTTGTCTGACTCTTTGTGACCCATGGACTGTAGCCTGCCAGCCTCCTCTGTCCATGGGATTTCCCAGGCAAGAATACTGGAGTAGGTTGTCACTTCCTTCTCCAGAGGATCTTTCTGACCCAGGGATTGAATCTGCATCACCTGCATTGCAGTGGATTCTTTACCCTTTGAGCTACCAGGGAAGTCCCAGTCTTTACTTTTTACTTATACTTTTTACAAGGCAAGGCCTGATGTGAGGCTTTGTGCTGGACATCTAATAGACATGAAAATACCTTAGAGTCTACTGGGAAGACAGACATTTTTTTCAAGTGCTTAATATGGTAGAGGTCACTTGAGGGCTTAAAAGATCTTAGAAGTTCCAAAATTTTTCCACCATTCACAGATTCCAGCCATCCCTGGTGTGTGTTGGATGTTTTTCCCTGGGACTTTGAACTGGAACTCTGCAGGAAGAGGAAGGGGGGTAGGAAAGGGATTCCCTCAACAAGGAAAGGAGGGATAAGGAAGGAAAATGAAGGGAATTTCCCACAAGCTTGAGCAAAGGGGGGTGTGGACCATTATGTTCTGAGCTTGGACATTCTGCCCAGCATCCTATCCTTCTACCTACTTCTGAGGAGGAGGAGGAGGACCTATCTTGGTCACCAGATTTTGACCTCCTTACCTCCCACCACTGTCCAGGCTGAAGGGTATAGAGGTGGAAATGGAACTGGGCTTCAGATGCCACCTCCCTGGGGAAGAGATACTCTAGAACCTTGTAGAAAAAAGGCTTAGAGAGGCTGGGAGAAGAAGGTGGAGGGTGGGAGCAAGGACTATGATGTTAATTCTGCTTGAGCTCCATTTACTTTCTGTGTGACTCTCAGCCGGGGAATTCTTCTCTCTGAACCTTGGTTTCCTCCTCTGTGAGATGGGGGTGATAGCAGTGCTTACCTCATTATCATTCCCATTTCGCAGATGAGAACACTGAGGCATAGAGAGATTAAGTAACCAGCTCAAGATTACATAGCTGACAAGTGAAGGGCCTAGGCTTTGAACTCAAGCAGATGCTTCCAGCGTTCCTGCTCTCAGTCATCTCAGTCAACTCTTCTGTCTTATGTCTTCTTGCCCCAGTTAGAGAGGAAGCTTTTAGAGAGCAAGGTTTATAGCTTCGAATAGTGGACTTTTGTCTTCCATTATGCCTTCAGAGGAATAGTCTGGTCATAGATGTTGTCATAACTTCCCAAATAAACTTGTTGCAGTTGTATTGAAACTTACACAGCAAAAGGAGGTGCACAGCAGTCCTTCCCATAAGCAGGCTCTCAGGGATTGAGAAATGAATGATGCGATGGCGGGCTCCAGCATGACCCAGAGCCGACCCTCAGAGATGTTTGCTAAAAGTGTTCCTGGCTCTGTTGGGACATGTGTCCTTGGAAGCCTGCCAGCTGGGTAATTAAGTAACCAGCTCAAGATTACATAGCTGACAAGTGAAGGGCCTAGGCTTTGAACTCAAGCAGATGCTTCCAGCGTTCCTGCTCTCAGTCATCTCAGTCAACTCTTCTGTCTTATGTCTTCTTGCCCCAGTTAGAGAGGAAGCTTTTAGAGAGCAAGGTTTATAGCTTCGAATAGTGGACTTTTGTCTTCCATTATGCCTTCAGAGGAATAGTCTGGTCATAGATGTTGTCATAACTTCCCAAATAAACTTGTTGCAGTTGTATTGAAACTTACACAGCAAAAGGAGGTGCACAGCAGTCCTTCCCATAAGCAGGCTCTCAGGGATTGAGAAATGAATGATGCGATGGCGGGCTCCAGCATGACCCAGAGCCGACCCTCAGAGATGTTTGCTAAAAGTGTTCCTGGCTCTGTTGGGACATGTGTCCTTGGAAGCCTGCCAGCTGGGTGGAGAAGGTGCAGCTTTATAGATCCGTGTGGGTTTTTAGAGTATGGCAGAAAACCAGGCAATCCTTGCCCAGTGTGGAGGGCCCAGCAACCCTCAGCCAGGCAGTTCACACCAGGCAGTGCGGGAGTGTGTGTGAGAGAGACAGGGAAGTGGGTTGCTTCCCATGCATTTGCTCATTGAGTCGGGTGTAGGAAGAGCTGCCCACCTCCCCAAACCTGTTATAACTGAAGTTTGAGAAGGTGGGAGTTGCAACTTATAATCCACAAGGGAATATGAGGATGAAGAAAAAACATTTGAAAACCTCCCTTGCATAATATTAGTTGTTCTTAGTGCTGGCAGTTATCGTGTGCGGCTACATGCAGCATTTGGCTTATTCCTCACTGGGCTCACAGGATCATCATCGTTCCCATTTTACCGATAGGGAAACTGAGGTTGGAGAGGATAAGTGGCCGTCCAATGCCACAGTTAGTAAGTAGTGGAGCAGGAATAGAAACCCAGAAAGTTAGAACCTATTTTTTTAACCTTTGGCATTTCTGATACCCACAAGCTGCAGTTGCTCAGAGCTGGAGAAACCCTTGCTGCTGCTGCTGCTGCTGCTGCTAAGTCGCATCAGTCGTGTCCGACTCTGTGCGACCCCATAGACAGCAGCCCACCGGCTCCCCCATCCCTGGGATTCTCCAGGCAAGAACACTGGAGTGGGTTGCCATTTCCTTCTCCAATGCATGAAAGTGAAAAGTGAAAGGGAAGTCACTCAGTCATGTCCAACTCTTAGCAACCACGTGGACTGCGGCCCACCAGGCTCCTCTGTCCATGGGGTTTTCCAGGCAAGAGTACTGGAGTGAGGTGCCATTACCTTCTCCTTAGAGAACATCTATTTCAGCCTCTTCAGAATCAGGTGGAGAAATGGAAGGCCAGAGAGGGGTGGTGATGGACCCAGGTGGCACAGCTGGTTGGTGACAGCCCTAGGATTTGACTGCAGGACCCAGAGACTGAACGCATCCTTGACTTGTGCCCTAGGTGTGTCTCACTGGCTTCAGCATAGTCCTAGCCCCGACCAGACGCTTCTTCTGGTTGTGTGATGTGAACAACAGATGCCCAGGGTTTCTTTATCTGATTTGATGTCCCACGGCAGGGAACTCAAGGTGGTATTTGTGTGGGGTGTTGCCAGGATGGAGGGTCTGCTTCTGGGGGGTACCACGGAAAGGACAGTACTGAAGGGGAACAAATTCTGGCCCCAGAAAATAGGGATGCAATTAGGAGAAATGTGATCCTGTCTTGACAAAGCCAAGCTGCCGAAGGGGTTCCATGGGAACTGAGATGCTGCATCTCCTCTCTGGACCCCACTGGGCTGAAATGGGGGTAGTGCCTGGAAAAGCCTCTAGGGTTGGGACTTGCCCCACCAGACCCGGAATTAAGTCCATTATGAATAGTTGACCTGAGAGGGCTAGGTGCTCAGATACATGTATAGACATGCATTTCCCAAAGGCTCAAACAATATGTCTGCCTTATGCACACACACACACACACACACACACACACATGCGCACACACACACACATTTATTCTCCTGGGGCTTCCCTGGTGGTCCAGTGCTTGAGACTCTCTGCTTCCACTTCATGGGGTGTGGGTTTGCTCTCTGGTCAGGGAAGTTCCACATGCCGCAAAATAAATAAATAATAATAATAAAGCAATCTCCTGAGGGGTGTACAGCACCTTTTCCCAGTCTGGGCCTTCCCAGTCTGTTTTCGTTCAAGGAGAAAAAGAGACAAACCACACCAGGAAAGCGCCTTGCTGCTACTCTCTCCCTGATAAGCAGGAGTGGTTGGTTAAGTTCCCCACTGCTTGGAGATGAGGTGGGTGGGAAGAAGGGGTTTGTCACGTTTGTCACTGCAAACCAGGACCTCCCCTTCTGCCTGGCTTAGACCCCCTAAGAATGCTGCGGGGCCGTGAAGTGGCCACAGGTGCTCTTGGAGGAAGAAGGCTTTGTCCTAGTGGCCCTGGGAGCTTGGACCAGGCAGAGAGGCTGGAAGGAGTGGGTGGCCTCTGGCGGCCTGTCCCCCCTCCCCTTTTCTGGGGGTCAGTGGAGGAGACCTTCCCAGACCACGGAGAGCAGTGATGGTCTAGGCCTTGCCTCTGGAGTAGACCTCAGCAAGGCGAGTCCTGCCCTCTTCTCTCTGGGTCTCTTTCCTTACCCAGCACTGCTCAGCGTGGCTAAGAGTCCTGACTGTCTTGAGTTCTTGGCTTCTAGCCTTCCCCCTGGCCCAGCTATTTCTTAAGCCCTCTTCCCTGCCCTGGCTCGTCCCTCTCTCTCCTTCCTCAGCCTGTTAACAGCACGACCCCGGGGGCTTTCCGCCTCCAGGGGGTGGGGTTCCCCAACCTGAGCTGAAGGACTGAGATGCCTGGCAGGCCACTCTGAGTAGGGGTGAGAGAGGAGGGTAAAGATGGGAAAAGGTTAAAAGGAGGGAAAAGATAGTGAAAAGAGGTAGAAAGGGGTTAGAGAGAGAGAAAGAGAGAAGAGGAAACGGAGAGAAAAGAGTGAAAGAACGGAAAGCTGTGTATGTGGGGGGGTTGTTGGTGGGAGATGAGAAGAGAGGTCAGGAAAGGTTGAATCAGAGAAAAGGGAAACCAGAGGAAAGCTGGAGAGAGAGACGGGAAGAGGAAAAAGAACAAGCGAGGGAGATCGAGAGCGCAGGGTCGGAAAGGAACGAAGAGGGAGAAGAAAAAAAAAAAAGAGGCAGGAGGTGGGGGTGGGGGAGTAGAGAACGGAGGGAAGAAGCCGAGCTGGGGGGTGGGGAGTTCTGATCCCGGGGAGGGGGCTTTGCATCCCCTCGACTAACTTCCACTGGCCCCGTGGATCCCCGGTGCTCAGCCGGGGTCCGGGCTGCGGAAGCTGAGTTCGGTGCTGGAGGAGGTGAGTGTGGATAGAATGCCAGGGGTCCGAGCAGGACGTGGGGCGCCCCGGCGCGGGCAGGCGTGGCTCTCTGTCCGCAGTCGGGACGCAGCACCGGTGGCCGGGGAAGACCCGAGCGCAGCGGCGCGGCGCGGTTGTCCCGGGGAGGGCGCCTGCCCGCCTCTAAGTCTGGGGACTCCCACCTCCGAGCGGCCCCGGGCGCGCCGACGTCCGCGCGCAGAGCCTGCGAGGCGCGGCCAGATCCCCCACGGTGGCTAGCCTTGCCCCTAGCTACATGTAGCCGAGCCCAGGCTGGTGCCACGCGCTCTTTTGCTTTTTGGAGGCGCGAAACCGAACATCTATTTCCTTCCTTTCTCGTCCCGGAGTCCCGACTCTCTTCGAGGAACTCCCGGACGCCCGACCCGGGGAAGTCCGGGTCGACTCCCCGGAGGTCCCTACTGCCCGCGGCCGTGACCCCAGATCCCGAAGTTAAGAGAAGCGAATCACTGCCAGTGCGCGCCTGGAGCGCAGTGCCGAAGTTCCCAACTTGTCGTCTAGCCTTGGGGAGTGGTGTTGGAGATGGGGATGATCGGTGATTGTGGCCCCTTGGAGCAACAGACGCAGAGGCTTCCCCCCTGCACTTCGTTTATTTTCCTGATTTGCTTGAAAAAAATACGACGAAAAATATGCAAAACCGTTCCTCTTGGGAGTCAAACATTCATGTGTGGGACGGAGCCGCCCCTCGACTGGAACCTGGGAGCGCGGAGCCTTGGCTTGACTGTTCTTCGAGCCCCGGCTCTTTCTCCTGACCTGGACTCCCGAGTTCCATCCTAGGGTAGCCGCTTCTCGGGATCCGTCCCCGCTAGCCCGCGCTGCGAGGCTGGTCTGACTCCCTCTCATGTAGTCGTGTTCTTTAGAAAAATATTTCGAACTGTCTCCGTTTCAGGATCTCCCGCTCCATCCCCCCGGCACTGCAAAGAACGAGGCCTCGGGCAGGTTGGAGGAGGCCTTTGGGTGGTTTGGGCTCCGGGCCATCTCAGCTCGCTCTGGCCAGGGTACTCGTGCCCGAACATCAGCGCCCCTTCTGCGCTCTGCCGGGAAAGCAGGGGTTAATGCTCCGGCCAGGTGGCGGCGAGCGCAGCCTTGCGTGGGTCGGCTTTCGGAGCTGCCCGGGGCGCGAGACCTCTGGATCCCAGAGTCCGGCAGGCTGGACTCAACTCAGTTCGGCTTCCGCGGAGCTAGCGGGACCCCGGCTTCGCAGCCCTCTTTGTTGGAGTGCTTGCTGTTGGAGAGGTTCTTTTGAAGGGTTTAGAGCCTGTTTAGTGGGACTGAGAGCTGGGGGGCTTTTGGAGAGGGTCCCTCGGCCCCTGTCCCTTGCCAGTTGGGCGGGGTCCCCGAGGGCGTCGAATCCACCGTCTAAGAGCACCCCATCCTCAGCTCCTTTGGCGGGTCTCCCCTGGTGCGCATACCGCTCTCTGCGTTGCTCACATGTTTTTTAAGCCGCTAGAAATTCAAGATCCACGACTGCAGTCTCCACCTCTTCCTCCCGATTCACAGATCTGCAAATGAGGGCCCAGAGAAGTTGGAAGGATTCGCTTATGGCTAGCTAAGGGTGTAAGGGACCGGTAAACCAGGTCTCTGGACTTCTCATTCAGGGATTCCCCGCCCTCCCCACCCCCGCCCGCATCACTCCGTGCTCTCTTTACCACTTTCTCAGCACAAGGCAAGTGTTCCCACTTGCCACTGTAAGCCCTTTGCAGGCTGCGGGACTGGCTGTGTGTGAGGCTAGAGGCAGAGGGCTGGTCTCTTGTTAGGTGCTGTGCTTCGATCACCCCCCACGACAAATCACTTAGGTGACAGTTGGTCCAATATCTATCCTGTGCCCGCACTGAAGTCTGGGGGTAAAGGGAGCTCTTAAGACCCTGCCCAGTCCCAAAATGTGCAGTCTATAGGGAAAGAATAGTCACTATTTCGTAGCCAAGGGAGGGAGTACAGGCTTCCCAGGTGAAATCACTGTTTGGAGGGGGAGGGGCTAGGGTGGTCCTTGGAGAAAGGAGGGTTTGGAATTGAGCCTTGGGTAAATTTCTAATTGAGGGAGTAGGATCACCCTGGTATGGGCAGGAGGCTGGAGTCCTGAGAGGGTAGAAAAGCTCTTAAGTGTTTGGTCAAAAGACAGCCGAGTCAGGACCAGTGAGAACTGGCCTTTGAGTGAGAAACGGGAAGGCAGTTAGAAGACCCACTGCTTAGAACTCATGCCCAGAACCTGTGGTCAATGCCTTATCATCCTTCAGATCCCACCTCTCCCGCACAAGGATTCTAGTACGCAAAAACAAAAGACATCCCGACCCCGGAAAAAACCCTGGGCCAGAGGTCTTCTAGTTCCAGATTCAAGGTGAGCAACTGGCTGGGTGCCCATAGAGCCAAGGGTTCTGGCTTCAGCTGGGAAATATTCAGGCACTTGCTTCTCCTTTTCCCTTTTCTCCTTGTTCCCTGGGGTTTGAAGTAGTTTCTCTGCCCCTTTCCAAACATAACTTTTAGGTACTTGAGGTTGGGGGTTGTGATTGGACTCACTATGGACAGGGCATTTACCGTGCTAGGAAAATTTAGTCAATAAACAGTTCTTGAGCTCTTACTTTGTGCCAGGCACTGGGCAGACAGCCAGGAAGCAGTCAGGCAGAGTCCCATACCTCACGAGGCTGGCATTCTAGGTGTCATTCTCAGGCTTAAAGTCTAGATGTAGAGTGGAGGCAAATATAAGCGATGTCTGAAGAACTGCTGAAATGGGACAATAGAACAGAATAATCCTGAGCCTCCTCTCTCGTGGTTCAAGGCTCTGAGGTAAAAAGGCTTGAGGCTACTGGCTATGGCATTTCAAAATTCTGTGGGCTACCATGACTCTGGCTTCTGGTTGCCAAGGGTAACCCAGAGGCAGGTGCAGTGATGACCTTAGATGTGGCATTGGAGGACTGCTCTGCAGAGCTTCTGCCAGTCAGAGTGTGGTGGGAGGGAGCTGTTGAGTACTGGCAACCATGATCTTGCTAGGTATCCATAGAGACTGGTGCCAGGTAACCACGTACTTCTTAAATTCTAGCACCCACAGCTTCTTGGTGAACACTGTAGCCCCATTGTACAGATGGGTAAATGGAGCCCTACTCTGCAGTTTGAGACAGTTATGCAGATAGAAGCTCAGGCTCTGAAAAGTCCAGGCATCCTTTATCCCTGATTCAATTTAGAATAATGCTCTTTCCTTCCTGTTTTGTAGACCAGTGCTTCTCAGACTTCAATGCAGCATGCTTGCTTGAACACAGATTGCTGTGCTCCACCCCCAGAATTTTTGATTCGGCAGGTCCAGAGTGGGCCCAGTAATTTGAATTTTTAACAAGTTCCCAGGTGATGCGGATGCTCTTGGCCCCAGGACCACAATGAAAGAACTGCTATGTGGGAACAAGGGAAAGTGAGTGATTTTCCTGAGATGATGCAGTGAGGGAGCCTGGAACAAAGACTGTGATTTAGCTCTAGCAACTCCAAGAATTTGCCTAGGGATGATCCCCTCCCCCTTACCCACCAGGAGGCCATAAGCTAGGGTGGTCCTTGGAGAAAGGAGGGTTTGGAATTGAGCCTTGGGTAAATTTCTAATTGAGGGAGTAGGATCACCCTGGTATGGGCAGGAGGCTGGAGTCCTGAGAGGGTAGAAAAGCTCTTAAGTGTTTGGTCAAAAGACAGCCGAGTCAGGACCAGTGAGAACTGGCCTTTGAGTGAGAAACGGGAAGGCAGTTAGAAGACCCACTGCTTAGAACTCATGCCCAGAACCTGTGGTCAATGCCTTATCATCCTTCAGATCCCACCTCTCCCGCACAAGGATTCTAGTACGCAAAAACAAAAGACATCCCGACCCCGGAAAAAACCCTGGGCCAGAGGTCTTCTAGTTCCAGATTCAAGGTGAGCAACTGGCTGGGTGCCCATAGAGCCAAGGGTTCTGGCTTCAGCTGGGAAATATTCAGGCACTTGCTTCTCCTTTTCCCTTTTCTCCTTGTTCCCTGGGGTTTGAAGTAGTTTCTCTGCCCCTTTCCAAACATAACTTTTAGGTACTTGAGGTTGGGGGTTGTGATTGGACTCACTATGGACAGGGCATTTACCGTGCTAGGAAAATTTAGTCAATAAACAGTTCTTGAGCTCTTACTTTGTGCCAGGCACTGGGCAGACAGCCAGGAAGCAGTCAGGCAGAGTCCCATACCTCACGAGGCTGGCATTCTAGGTGTCATTCTCAGGCTTAAAGTCTAGATGTAGAGTGGAGGCAAATATAAGCGATGTCTGAAGAACTGCTGAAATGGGACAATAGAACAGAATAATCCTGAGCCTCCTCTCTCGTGGTTCAAGGCTCTGAGGTAAAAAGGCTTGAGGCTACTGGCTATGGCATTTCAAAATTCTGTGGGCTACCATGACTCTGGCTTCTGGTTGCCAAGGGTAACCCAGAGGCAGGTGCAGTGATGACCTTAGATGTGGCATTGGAGGACTGCTCTGCAGAGCTTCTGCCAGTCAGAGTGTGGTGGGAGGGAGCTGTTGAGTACTGGCAACCATGATCTTGCTAGGTATCCATAGAGACTGGTGCCAGGTAACCACGTACTTCTTAAATTCTAGCACCCACAGCTTCTTGGTGAACACTGTAGCCCCATTGTACAGATGGGTAAATGGAGCCCTACTCTGCAGTTTGAGACAGTTATGCAGATAGAAGCTCAGGCTCTGAAAAGTCCAGGCATCCTTTATCCCTGATTCAATTTAGAATAATGCTCTTTCCTTCCTGTTTTGTAGACCAGTGCTTCTCAGACTTCAATGCAGCATGCTTGCTTGAACACAGATTGCTGTGCTCCACCCCCAGAATTTTTGATTCGGCAGGTCCAGAGTGGGCCCAGTAATTTGAATTTTTAACAAGTTCCCAGGTGATGCGGATGCTCTTGGCCCCAGGACCACAATGAAAGAACTGCTATGTGGGAACAAGGGAAAGTGAGTGATTTTCCTGAGATGATGCAGTGAGGGAGCCTGGAACAAAGACTGTGATTTAGCTCTAGCAACTCCAAGAATTTGCCTAGGGATGATCCCCTCCCCCTTACCCACCAGGAGGCCATAGAATTAAAAGAATATTTTATCTTCATCAGTACACATACAGAGAGAATATATCCAATATAATTAGGGAACAAATAGGTGTCCTGTGTTGGGATGTAGGCTCGATGCCCTGTGGCTCTGTGGGGGTTTATTTTAGCACTGATATAATTGAAAAGATGTCATCCACTCCAAGAGCCCCCTCATGAAACTTTCATGGACCCAGTGGTCATTGTCCAAAGAGGCATGTCTTCTTCATTTAAAAGAAAGAGAGACTGCTTCTCCTGCTAATGGGACTATCTGTGTTTCATTTGACAACATCTATGTAATGTGTTCATAGGGGACAAAGAAAAAGTTGAATAGTTGAACAGAGAGGCATTGGAGGAAGTCCACCTCACAGGATTACAGATGTTTGTGGAACATTTCATAATGTTTTGAAACTGTCTGCTTCACCTGTGTCTCTGATGTGAAGCTGTATCTCAGCAGGAGAGTTTGTTTCACCTTAGCTGGTTGGGTAAGTGTAACAACACATTTCATCCCCAATGTGTTAATTTGGCCCAAAAGAAAAGAGTCATAAAAGAGTTGTTCTCCTAAATGCTAGCATTTTTCATCTGGATTCTATTTATTGATTATTTTACAGTTGAGAAGGAGCAAAAAAAAAAAAAAAAATCCATGTTTTTATAGCAAACAAAGCTGGCTGCAGTAATTATGCAGGCTCAACATGTCTGTTCTGGAGCAGGAAGTTGGAATTCAGCCTGACTCTCAAACATTTGGGTGAGATCTAATTGAGAAAGACATTTCAAAGAACAAATATTTAGGAATGCGGACTTTCGGTGATGGTCTCTGTGGGCGAAGCGTGAGTCCGTTGCTTTTGGCTGGATCCTTAGAGGTTGGGGGGAGGCGATGGGGAAGGACCTGGTAGAAATGTTGAGACCACAGTGCAAATGTGAAGCTGAAACTTAAAGATAATCAGTGAAGCTGAGTAAAGGGAAGAAAGATAACTGATGAGCAAAGGGAGAATCAATTAATCAAATACAGATTGAATACATATTGAAGGTCCAATCTTGGGAAAGGCACAACAAGGGCAAGGAATAGGATTTTACTTGTTATGTATCTCCCATGATGCTTGGCTCAGGTACCATAGTGACAAAAGCCCTTGATTGGTGTGGGTATCAGTCAGGGGTGCACGTAGCAAAAACCTGAATTCAACTTGCTGAAACAATTATGGCTTAGCATCTCCTACTACAACAGATGTGGGCCGTCTGCCCCAAGCTTAGTTCTTTCAGTGGTTCAATACATCATCAAAGATACAAATTCTTTTCATCATTTCTTCGTCTCAAGGTCACAAGTTGGCTGTAACAAATCCAGGTATTACACCCTTACGATTATGTGCAGAGGCAGAAAAGGCAGAAGGGGAACCTTTACTAGAAGGTTCAGTAGACTTTCCCTCAAGTCTCACTGGCTGAATTGTGAGTCACATGTCCACACATAAGCCAACCACAGGCAAGGGAAGGAGACTTCCACAAGTGGTTTAGAATAATCTTGATTTGTTGAGTCTCAGAGATGAAAAAAATTAGAATGCTTTTGGAAAAAAGAAAGGAGCAACCAACAATACCTGCTATAGCATTTAAGACTTGGGTTTTACTTTTCTGTACTTCTTCGTAGCCCTGTGACTCTGAGCAAAGTATTTTACTTCTTTGAGTCTCAGTTTATTCATCTGTGTAATGGGAATTTATTGGGAAACTAGATATGATTTAACTCAATAACTGCACTTGATTAGTATGAAGAAGTAGAAAGTTATTTGATTTCTGATGTCTAAGAATTATAATCTAGTGCAGCAGACTTGTAAGGTCTAGACTATGTAGACTATCAAATAATCAGAGAACAGAATGAGAGAGTAAATCAATAATTGTGACTTGCAGGCCAACCATGGTATGAGGAGTATAACATCAGTGGGAGCCACGAAGTTAGAAAAGACCTCCTGGAGGAGGTGGTTCATAGTGCATACTGGAACTCCAGCATCTTAGTATGGATGGGTCATGAGCTTCTGCTCAGCTTACTGTACTGCCTCTTGCTTTTCTTTTCTCGGTGGTGAAATGGGAGCTTAAGCCAAGTTGGGTTCTTATCTCTTTTCTATCTTTGACAGTCCAAATATGGTCTGCAGCTCTGGGAGGCAGTCACCATGACCTCCTTGCCAGTCTTCAGTTCCTGGTTTCCACTCCTTTGAACGGCCCATCAGTCTCCACCTCTCATACATTCTGGTTGCTGATTAGGTACTATTATTATTAGGATATCTGGCTGCTATCGTAAAGTCTATATGCCTAAAGTGGAATCTAATGTCTTCCCATCTCTCAAGCCATCTGCCCTTCTGGATTCTTCATTCTTGTTGTTGGCAGCACCATCTTCCCAGATGCTTGGGCTCAAAACCTTAGCAACACTTCTGATGCCTGCCTCCCTCTATTTCAAGTATTAAAGCACCGACTTTCTTTTCTCTTCATTATGTTTCTTGAATATAAGTCCTCCTTTCTGGCATGAGACGTTCCCTTTGTGCAGGTTCTTTCTATCTCATGCTGGGTGATGGCGGTAGCCTCCTGCTCTGATCTCCCAGCCCCAAGCCATAATGCCTTGGGGTCGTGGGGACAAATGACCAGAGAATGAATCAACAATTGTGACTTGCAGGCCAACCATGGTAGGAGGAACATCAGATCTCCTATAGGAGCATTCTTTGGTGTTCGGCAAATAGAATGGTCACTAATTCAAGTACAGAGGTGGTGATGAGCCTAGAATCCGTGCTGCAGACACATTATATTCCTTGAGGTGCTATTTCGCAGCTTCTCATATCTCCCTCCTTCAGGTCATCCCCAAATGTCATTTTTATCCACTCATTATCTTACATTTTCCCCCAGAGTACTCACTGGATGAAGCCCAAACTCCTCAACAGACCCCTGTAAGTCTTCACAACTTGCCTGCGTCCTTTCTCCTGGTGGTGTGGCTCACTATCACGTCCGACTCTGCTTCAAGTTCTGCCTTTCTCTGTGTTTAAGTCAAACCACCCTTTCCTTCAAGGCCAGGGTTAGAGCTGCCTCCTCATTAGACCACCCCAGACCACCAGAGCCCACAGTGATCGTGAAGCATCAGTCTCTCCTTCCCCTGAATTTCTGTAGCAGTTATTGCTGACAGCACAAATTTGGTACTTAACAATACACTCTGGGGTCATTGTTCGTACTCTGGGGTCATTGTTCAGCATTTTATTGCAATGTTCCTCATCTTCCCAATTCGATGTAAGGCCATCAAGGTCTGAGATGGGGTGAAAGCAAATCCTTCTTTGTATCCAGTTGTAATCTGCAAGCACAGGGCACTTCAGTGAATATTTATTGAATTAATAAATCAGGAATAAGGGGAATAAAATTATTTACCTGAAAAGTCAGTTCATCCTCACCCTTTTTTCCTTAACCTCAATTTGGAGAAAAGACTCACTTTGATGAAAGCCTGCCTGCTGTATGCCAGGCACTAGTTTAGGTGATTTTTAGGAGCTGTTGGAACTCAGCCTTGTAAACACCCTTGAGGTTGGGATTATGGTCGTCATTTTACAGATGAGGAAGTGGAGGCTGGGAGAGGTTAAGTGGCTTCCAGGCTTACTCAGCAGCGGGAGGCAAAGGGAGGGCAAAGTCAAGTTCTCTCTTCTACGCTCCATTTCATACATCTTCCGGATGTTCTCCTGACCTGTGGGTGCCCTGTTATCCCAGTCTCTTTTTCCCATTTGTTCTGTCCCCCTGCCTCCTTCCATCTCTCATCTCTGATGAGACTCAGGCCCTCTCTGGTGTGTTGGGGGACTTTAAAAACTGTGATGTTTACCATGACTCTTTCCTGAAGACCTTCCACCCGCTGTTATGATGTGGCTTGTTTTGATCTCTCACTTTTTTGAAAAGAGATATTTTATTTATTTATTTGGCTGCTTAGAGTCTTAGTTTCAGCATGCGGGCTCTCTAGTTGTGGCTTGTGGGCTTAGTTGCTGCATGGTGTATGGGATCTTAGTTCTGCAATCAGGGATCAAACCCGTGTCCTCTGCATTGGAAGGTGGATCCTTAACCATTGGATCACCAAGGAAGTCCTGATCCCTCATCTTCTTATTAATACCTTGACTATCTTTCCTGCCACGCTCAAGCCTGATCCTGAGATTCCTTTAAGAGCAAAAAAAAAAAAAAAATGTTCTGCAAGTGGGATCAAGCTGGATCTGAGCCAGCTCTTCTGAACCCCAAGCCCTCCCTTTACTGCCATTTGACCCTGTGTACCCATCCACCCTCACCTGGTACCACTCCTGTTCTGTGTCTCCAGCATCTTACCTGTGGAAGGAAAACACTGCTGACTTACCAATAGGAAGGAGGTCTCTGCTACTTCCAGGAGCTATGAGTGGCATTCTCCTACCCTTTATAGCATTCTTCTTTCCTTTCATTCATTCATTCTGAAGACACTGATCATTGATCACATATTCAATATAGCAAGGAACAAACCAAAGCCCTTGCTTTCATGAGTTTGCGCTGAAGTGGGGGAGACAGGTGGTAAAAAGTGAAAATACTGTATACTTTGTGCTGGTTGCAATGAAGAAAAATAGCAAGGCAAAGGGCCTAGATGGTGATGGGATGTAGTGTGGTCAGGGAAGGCCTCTCTAATGGTGACATTTGAGCAGAGACTGAGAGGAGGGAAGCCATGTGGATATCTGGGGGTAAGGGGCACCTGCAATGCAGAGGGAATAGTAAGTGCAAAGGCCCTGGGGTGAGAACACCTTTGGTAAGTCCAAGGATAAGCAGGAAGGTGGCAGTGGAGAGAAGGAGGGGAACTTGGGAGGAGGTGAGGGCTGCCCATCTCTAGCCTCTTCAATGCCTCAGAAACACTGTCACCTTCTCAGAGCTGTGACCACTGGCTGAAATGACCACGACCCTCCACTCAGCCAGGTCCCACTCCGTCTTCACATCTCAGCTGTGGCACCCCACCTTCTAGGGACTTCCATCTCTGCTCACGCTCATTGATCTACCTCTTTCTTGAGTTGCCATAACTCCCACCTCTCTACTGCACAGCGTAGCTCCTAATTACCTGCCGCCCGGTTCACCTTCACCACGGCTCTGTCTGTGTAGGTCTCACCTTTCTAACAAACTACCTCCTCAAAACTGGTTTAGTCCTTCTCCCCAGGAGCCAGCCCCGAGCTGGCCTCAGTGTCTACCTATCGGAGATTCTGGTGTCAGAAGTGGGAAAGGGCAGGCTCTGCAGAGATTCATACCACATTCATTGTCCCTTCACGATAGACAGGAAAACTTTTATTTTGAACCTCCTTGGGACACTTTGAGCTGGGAGCCTCTGCTTGCAGCTGGGATAGGAATCTACCTTTCTTCAGGACTTGGATAAAAGTTTGGTTCTGCTCGGTGTTGAGGGAAAGAGGAACCAGGATGCAGAGAAAGTCACTTATTAGCCTTTCTTGTTCAGTCAAAGTAGAATAATATGCTTCAGGAGTGAAGGAGGAAGGAATTTATCTAAGATTCCTGAGACTTCCCTGACATCCAAGGTCGGGATCCTGAGTATGGAGACTGACCGATGAGTGAGCTTGGGCAAATCACTTAACCTTCACCTACTGCAGTTTCTTCTCAGCCAAACCTCCCCTCTTCCCATCCATTGTAGAAGAAAATGAACAATAACCCTGATTTTTAGGGACTCTATCTACTCCCCAGGTTGTTCTCTGCATTAATTTTTAGGCCAATGGTTTTAAAACTTGAGAAATGTACAGATGGTTCCATTTTAAAGGGAGAAAATGCTTCCCACAGACCTCTAATATTGTCTTAAATTATTAATATAATAATATTTAAATCTATATAAACAAAAAATTAGACATAAACAGCTTGAGCTTATAACTCATGCATAATCTTAGTGCTCAAACAAGTTTATAAATTAAAATGCAAACTACAAAGCCATTAACATTCAGATTAACAATATTAATTTAACATGACAGATGCTGTTATAGTGCTAAGACTAAATCAGCCCTTGTGACATGATCATGGTTTCGGTCGCTTGCTCCACCACATACCCTGTGGTGACTCAGCTCTCCAGTACTTTTCTTAGCTGGAATGTTTGTTCTTACAACATGCTGAGGGATCATCTGGCCAGACCTTGGCACAAAAGCATTTGTGTGTTAGGTGGCCACTTTTTTTTTTTTTTTTCACATTAGCCCATGACAATGAAAGGAACTTTAGTGCAACAACAGACACTGATGCAAAGCTGGGTCTTCAGACTGAGTGTGGCTACTTGGGCATGAAATGAAATCACACCGCTAGCATGGTACTTTGGTGCCTAAGGAACTCTAGAGAGAACAAATGTTGAGCGCTCCGAAACAGCGCCCCCAGTGGTTTGAAAGAGTTAATGCTAGAAGTGAGGCTGATGGCTCCGCAATCCTTTAATAGAAAATGTTTGGTACTTCTGTTATGTAGCACTGTCTCAAGGGGTAGGTAGAAGAGTGTTAGCCCCATCGCACAGGTGAGAAACTTGAGGCTCAGAGAGATTGAGCAGTCAAGGTCCCATTGGACATTGGGGTCATCTGGACTCCATGCAGGTCTGTGGACTCAGAGTCCCTGAACTTGCTAACAGGCTTCACTGCCCCCTCCCTGCAGACCCTCACCAGGTTTCAAAGTGCTTTGAGTGATCAGAATACAAGGATTCTGGGGTAACTTGAGAAACACTAGACTCTCCCAGTGGATTCACAGCTTTCTGCGAGCAGTCAGGGTGTTATTTGGTGCAGAAAAGAGGAGTGAAGCCAATAAAGACGGGATAATGGTTCTCAGATCCTCCAGTGGATGGCAGTAGCAGGAGATGGTGCCTTCCCTGAAGGCACTTGGGAGGAGTGGATACCAGTGACCTCAGGAGAGAAGATATCTTAACAACTGCTACCTTGATTAGGGCTTCACACTTTAACAAGCACTTTTTTGGTGCATTTATTTTCAAGTTTGTCCTTTTTTAAAAAATTTATTTTTATTGTGGTAAAATACACATAATATAAAATTTGCTACCATAACCATTTTGAAGTGTATGTTTCACTGGTATTAAATACTACATAATGTTATGTGACCATTACCACCATTCATTTCTATTACTCTCTAGTGTGTATTTTACAACAGCTTTGCAAAAAAGATCACCATCCTCAGAAACAGGGGCTCAAGTGACTTGTCCAAAGTCACACCTCAAACCTGTGCCTGCCTCTCAACTGTGACCTTGAGTAATAATGTAGGGTTGGTTTCCCAAGGGCCTGTGGGGGGCCACGTGGGATGGCCAAGCTTTCTGAGGTCGGGGCTGAATGGGATGACCTTGAAAGAGCGTCATGGAATTGATTCTGCTCATTGGTCAGGTTCAAGATGACTCACCCCTGTGTATCTGGGATATGCCTTTCCTCGGATCAAAAATTATTTAAAACCTACTCCTGCCCTTGGAAGCTGCCCTTCCCCTGCCTGACTTGATTGGTTTATCATCCAAGCTTAAAATAACTACAATAAATAAAAACACCCCAAAACTTTTTTATCCTGCAGTGAATGAGCAACAATCTACATATGCAAATAAATAGCATGCCTGTCCCTATGAATATTAATTTGGGAAGAGAGCTCAAGGCCCTAAAATACACTCAAAACCATCAATGTGGCATTTTGCAACTGTTCTAGCTTGCTCTGAAATCACAGCCTTATTATATCTTAAGGTATTATAAAATATAATAAGCTCCAAGCTGACATCCCTTTTGAACCTCTGAGGCTACCAAAGGGACATAGATATCTCAGGTAGGCAAGCCAGAGGCCAGGGTTGGTGGCTGAATCCTGAGTCTGGGACTGTGGCTGACCCTGTCCTACCCTGGCAGGGCCCAGGCCTTAGCTCTTCTCAGATCCCAGCATTAGCAGTGAGTCCCCAAGGTCAGGGGATCGTTCTGGGGAACACTGAGGGGCAACTACTAGCCTCAGGGAGATATAAGGTAGGAGAGGGAGGGTCCTTGAGAATTAGCTTGTCTTACCCCCCAAACAAGGCAAATGAGGGAATTGAGACCCTGGGTCAGTGGGTAACTTGCCCGAAGTGACATGGTGGTGACTTAATAGAGGATGAGAAATCTTATTCATTTTTTGCTCTGAAAAGCACACTTCCTTTTCAGTGTGTGTGTGTGTGTGTGTGTGTGTGTGTGTGTATAGGAAGTGGTGGGCAGAGTGGCATTTAAAGTTTGTATACTTTGGGGGAAAGCATCATTTTTCTAATGTGAACGTTCACCCTGAGACAGGCAGAGACTGAAAATCTAGTCTTGTATTCCATTTGGATGGAAAGAAATGATTGCCTTCCTCCCCCAGGAAACCTCCAAATTAGATTATACAAAGGCCAGAATTAATGTAAGGTTGCGTGGTAGGGCACACCCCAGGCAGAGTGATGAAAGGGCCGAATGGAGAAGGGCAGGAGTGCCTCTGAGGAAGCCAGAGGTTAACCATTGGCTAGGGAGGCCCACAGTGGAGGAAGAGCTGGCAGTGACGTCTGTGTTCTTGTCCAGGGGAGGCTCTGCTGGGGGAGGGGAACGGGGTGGCTCCATGGTACCCTCCCTAGCCGGGTCTCTCTTTTATGCTACTTTACTGTAAGCTCGAGCCTATAGGCTCACCTTTGGGCCTCCTTTTCCACGTCAGTATTTAAAAATCGGAATATACATGCCCACCACTCCGTAACTTTGCTTTGTGAAGATCAACTGAGGATTTCAGGTTCCTGCACCTTGCCTGGTACAAAGCAGGTATTCAGCTGTTCTTGTTGTTTAGTTGCTCAGCTGTGTCTGACTCTTTTGTGACCCATGGACTGTAGCCCGCCAGGTCCTCTGTCCATGGGATTTCTCAGGCAAGAATACTGGGGTGGGTTGCTATTCCTTCTCCAGGGGATCTTCCCAAGCCCGGGATCGAGCCCACACCTCCTGCTTGGTGGGCAGTTTCTTTACCACCAAGCTGCCAGGGGGTACCTAGGCATTCAGTACCTCTGCTGCTGCTGCTAAGTCACTTCAGTCGTGTCCGACTCTGTGCGACCCCATAGACGGCAGCCCACCAGGCTCCCCCGTCCCTGGGATTCTCCAGGCAAGAAC
>SJYT01067879.1:176961-265741 GCA_006410635.1 Cephalophus harveyi | reverse complement strand
CATAGACGGCAGCCCACCAGGCTCCCCCGTCCCTGGGATTCTCCAGGCAAGAACACTGGAGTGGGTTGCCATTTCCTTCTCCAATGCATGAAAGTGAAAAGTGAAAGTACCTCTAGATTTCTTTCTTTTCCTGGTGGATTTATCAGACTGGCTGTGCGGGCTCAGCACGGAGATGTGTGCTTCTGTGTTTGTGTCTGTGTTAGTGTGTCTGCTTTCATCCATGTTTGTCTTCAAGTGTGTGGTGGAGTGGGTAGCTGTGTGAGTCTGCGTCTTTGTGAGTGACTGGTGTCTGTGTGTCAGAGTTTCATGGCAGCGTGTCTATTTATGTGTGTTTCTGTGAGTGTGGTGTGTACTTTAATGGTGTGTTGGTGTGGTGACAACAGTGTTGTGTGTGTGTGTGTGTGTGTGTGGTGCACTGTAGGTGTGACGGGAAGAGCGCCTGGGGTTTGGAAGGTTCACTGTGCCATGGACCTGGGTCCCTTCTAAGGCGCTCCCACCCAAAGCCCTCACCTGGTTCTGACTGCAGGTCCCCTCGCCTCTACCTCCCTCTCGAGGCCACTGGATGCCTTCGCCCTGGCCTGGCCCTGGATTATTTGTATTTGAGTTTGCATATTACATACATATCATTTGCATTGTCTAAATAGACTCTGCTTTCAGTTCTGCAATTTCAAGGTAAAATGGAGTTGCTCCTCTTCAAGGTCATTATATTAACAATTGCTGCTTTTGCTTTTACTCTTTCTGGTCCAGGACTCCCTCTCAAAACTGGGCGACTAGGGGAGGATGGAAGCTCAGAAACCTCTGCTTGTCCCTCCTTTGAGCAAAGGGATTGGTTGGTGGGTGGAGGCGCTGGGACCCTGGGAGGAGCAGCTAGGGAGGACACTTTCTTATTCCACGGTAGTTGCTTCTGACCAGAGCCAACTGTGTCACATCAGAGCTGGAGACAAATATACTCTGACTTGTGCCATGATGCCTGCTTCTCAAGCACCCACCAACACCGCCCTGTGGGGGTATAAAGGAAGGGTCACTTTGGATGTTTCAGCACCTTTGTACCCATATTTGGCTGGGGAGGACCTTATGGGAAACAAAGGAGCCAAAAACGTTTTTTCTATTCAAACACCTAATACATTATATACACATACACACACATTCACTTATTTTCTCCCAGTTTTATTGAGCTGTAATTGACATATAGCCCTGTGTAAGTTTTAGGTGTGCAGCATAATGATTTGACTTACATACATCATGAAGTGATTATCACGGTAAGTTTAGTGAATATCCATCATCTCACATAGATACAAAATTGAAGAAATAGAAAAAATATTTTTCTCTTGTGATGAGAACTCAGGATTTATTCTCTTAACAGCTTTTGTATGTATCATAAAGCAATGTTAATTATATTTATCCGGTTGTACATTACATCCATACCTAGTACAGAATTAATAATATTTCTAACACCACAGTAAATACCAACCCGAAAAGCTTCCTTAGGAAGGCTATACTCCCAATGTATCTTCCTTATATGCCATCACTGTGCTCTACATTACCTGTATAGATATAAGTGTTGAGTCCTGGCTGCGTGCTTTCTAGCATGTTACCTAACATGTCTGAGCACCCATTTTCTCATCTGTGAAAGGGACAATAATAATAATACTTAATTCTTATAGCAGTACATAGGGTTGTTGTGAAAATTAAATGAACAGTGGAGGTAAAGGGCTTAGCTTAGTGCATGGGACATAATAAAGACTCAGTGTATGTTAGCATCCCCAGTTTTCTTGGGCTCCATTTGAAAGCAGAGGTTCCGTAGCATGTCTTTTACGCCCTAGTAGGAATTGTTTATCAGATGCGCCTCAGCCTAGCGACAAGCCTGAGTCCCTTCAGTGTCTTTCAGGAAGTCAAGTTCCCCTAGTGGCGTTTACTTTTCCATGGGTGGAAGGATTTCCAGAAGCAGCATGGGAAGCCGGAGATTCTTGGCCTGTGTCTCCAAGGATTTGGGTCACTTCCCCCATCAAAGGGGTAGCTGTGTCTGGTTTCCTTCTCAAAGTCATGATTCATCTTCTCTTTGGATCTTTGAGTAAAGCCCTACTGGCACCAAACGCCATCCATGATTGAGTAGATTTTAGCTTCCCAGAAAACAGAGATTAAGGCAAAACTTGGTGCTATTGCTTCCCCTGGGGTAGGGGTGCAGTTCCAGGGCAAGAAGAGTGAGAAGAAAAGGGAAGGCATGCAACAAAGGAGGAAAAGCAAATGCCAACCAGCCACAGCTTCACAAGGAAGTGAGGAAAGAAAGCCAGTTGCTTCCTCACAAGGGATGTTTGTGGTTAAGCCCAATGGAACCAGTGTGACTCAGAACAGTTTGCTCAGGGTGGAAGGGAGAGAATCTATCTGCCAGTATCTTGGTCTCTTGTTGCTCCAAGTTTTCCCCATGGGGAAACTCCCTTGCACTTCTGGGTCACATCACCTGGTCCCTCTGGGCAGTCACTGGGGAAGCCAAATCCCAAACCCTGTAGTATGGTGTCTCAGCGAGCCCAGAAGTGAGAAGAGCCAGCCCCTCCTCTTCCAGTGGACAGAGGACGGAACCTGGGCTCTGCTAGGGGAGGCTGTGCCAGAGTCGCACCCCAGGGGAGCAGTGGTAGGGTAGAGGTGGTGTTAGATGAGATGCTGGGGTGGCAGCCTGGTTCTCCTGTGAGAAGGTAGCTGATGGATGGTATGGGAGGCAGCAAGTCTGGGGAGGCACCGAATGGGCTCTGATTCAGCCACCATTACTCAGTTAATTAATGCACATTTGGGACCAGGTGCTGGAGTCTGGACCTTCCCCTGCAGGCAGTGGGGAGCCATCAGCTTTCCTGAACAGGCGAGAGACCCACTCAGCGCTCAGCGATGACAGAGTATGTGAGTCTGCTCAGACCACTGTAACACAGTACCATACACTGGGTGGCTTAAACAACAGAAATCCATCTCCTCACAGTTCTGAAGGCTGGAAGTCCAGGATCACGATTCTAGCCAATCTGAGTTCTGGTGAGAGCTCTCCTCCTGGCTTGCAGACAGCTGTCTTCTTGCTACATGCTAGCATGGCTTTTCCTGGGTATGTGCTCACTCACAGGAGGTGGCAGGGGGAGAGAGGTAGAGAGAGTGCTTTCTGGTGAACCTCTTAGAAGGATGCTGATCCTATTGGATCAGGGCCCTGCCCTCATAACCCCGTATGTACACGTGTGCTTGCTAAGTTGCTTCAGTTGTGTCTGACTCTGTGTGACCCTATGGACTGTAGCCCACCAGGCTCCTTGTCCATTGGATTCTCCAGGCAAGAACACTGGAGTTGGTTGCCATGCGCTCCTCCAGGGGATCTTTCTGACCCAGGGATTGGACCTGTATCTCTTATGTCTCCTGCACTGGCTGGTGTGTTCTTTACTACCAGCACCACCTGGGAAGCTCTCTTATGACCTCATTTGACCATAATCA
Organism: Cephalophus harveyi; assembly: GCA_006410635.1. Taxonomy (NCBI): domain Eukaryota; kingdom Metazoa; phylum Chordata; class Mammalia; order Artiodactyla; family Bovidae; genus Cephalophus; species Cephalophus harveyi. The sequence goes on along the minus strand of SJYT01067879.1, from coordinate 262,285 downwards.
CTTCCTTACTCCAAATACAAGACTCTTGAGAGTCCCTTGGACTGCAAGGAGATCAAACCAGTCCATCCTGAAGGAAATCAGTCCTGAATATTCACTGGAAGGACTGATGCTGAAGCTGAAGCTCCAATACTTTGGCCACCTGATGCGAAGAACTGACTCATTGGAAAAGACCCTGATGCTGGGAAAGATTGAAGGCAAGAGGAGAAGGGGATGACAGAGGATGAGGTGGTTGGATGGCATCACCAACTCAATGGACATGAGTTTGAGCAAGCTCTGGGAGTTGGTGATGGACAGGGAAGCCTGGTGTGCTGCAGTCCATGGCGTCACAAAGAGTCAGACACGACTGAGTGACTGAACTGAACTGGACTGGACTGAACTGAACAGAACCAAACTGAACTCCAAATGCAACTGCACTGGGATTAGGGCTGCAACATAAGAATCTTGAGCAGGGAGGAGCACAAACATCCAGTCCATCACACAAGGGTTATTTGGAGAAGTTCTGTTTTCAAGTCTGCTTGTCTTTGCCCATAAAACGTCAGATGGGGGGGCGGGGGAACTGCTGCCAGAAGCCCGGTATTCCCATCTCAGATCAGTGTAGGAGGCTGAGAGATCACGGTTGCCCATGGAGTTTCACGGAGAAGGCAATGGCACCCCACTTCAGTACTCTTGCCGAGAAAATCCATGGACTGAGGAGCCTGGTGGGCTGCAGTCCATGGGGTCGCAGAGAGTCGGACACGACTGAGCGACTTCACTTTCACTTTTCACTTTCATGCATTGGAGAAGGAAATGGCAACCTACTCCAGTGTTCTTGCCTGGAGGATCCCAGGGACGGGGGAGCCTGGTGGGCTGCCGTCTATGGGGTCGCACAGAGTCGGAAACGACTGAAGTAGCTTAGCAGCAGCAGCAGCAGCGGCATGGAGTTTCATTCAGCAGTGGGAGAAGGTCCTTTCTGGGTCAGAGACCAGAGTGTCTGGGTTTGAATGTCAGCTCTGCCATTTGAAAGCTGGGTGTGACTTTGGACAGGTAACTCAACTTCTAGTTATTCAACATATGTTCATGGAACACTTATGTGCTGAACTCTGTTCTATCTGCTGGGGATACAGCAGTGAATGATACAAGATGAACAGATTGAAACCTGTGCCCTTGTAGAGCTTACATTCTAGTGGAGGCAGCCAGCCTGTGAACAAAATAAGGTAGTTGATGATAGAGCATGCCTGAAGGTGGCAAGGGAGTGATGGAGTGGGGATGGGAATACAGTTTTAAGTAGTGGTTAGGGAAGGTCTCAATTAAAAGGTGACATTTAGGGCTTCCCTGGTGGCTCAGTGGTAAAAAAAGTTCTGCCTGCCAATACAGGAGACACGAGTTCGATCCCTGATCTGGGGAGATCCCACATGCCAGAGAGCCACTAAACCCACGTGCCACGACTACTGAGCCTGTATTCTAGAGCCTGGGAGCTGCCACTCCTGAGCCCACGTGCCACAGCTACTGAAGCCCGCGAACCCGAGAGCCTCTGATCCACGACAAGAATAGCCACTGCAGCGAGGGGCCCGTGCACGGCAACCAGAGGGCAGCCCGCACTCACTGCACCTAGGGGAACGCCCACGCAGTGACCGCGCGGCCAAAAGAAATAGCACGATAAAGAAAGTTACAGTTCAGTAAAAGCACCAAGGAGGCGAGAGAGGGGCACTGCCACTCTCTCGGGGAGATCTGCGCCTCACTTTCCTCACCTATACTATGGGGTTATGATAGCACCTGCTGCACAAAGCTGCTTTGAGGGGTGAGTCAATCCATGCAGGGCCTTGGCCCGGGCCTGGCACACCGTAGACGCTCATTAATGTTGCCTGGTATTATTGTCACTGCCCCTCAGGTAGGATCCCGTCCCTGCCACCTCCGGGCAGCATGCTACAGGGGTTTTAGACTACAGTTCAGTAAAAGCACCAAGGAGGCGAGAGAGGGGCACTGCCACTCTCTCGGGGAGATCTGCGCCTCACTTTCCTCACCTATACTATGGGGTTATGATAGCACCTGCTGCACAAAGCTGCTTTGAGGGGTGAGTCAATCCATGCAGGGCCTTGGCCCGGGCCTGGCACACCGTAGACGCTCATTAATGTTGCCTGGTATTATTGTCACTGCCCCTCAGGTAGGATCCCGTCCCTGCCACCTCCGGGCAGCATGCTACAGGGGTTTTAGACTACAGGGGTTTCGGTGGCCTTCATCTCTCCAGGAGTCAGAGCAGCTCTCCTCCAACCCTCCCCATCTCCTCATTAAAAGGGGACACGCACCCTTGCAGCTTGAGAAGCAACACATGCATTTTCTTTTTACTCGAACATCTAACTCCCAGAGGGAATTGCAGAAGAGCCTTTAGCAGTATCCAGGCTTAGGAAGCAGCTTCCAGCCTTTCTCTGGAGCATCTGCAGACTGAGTTGAGCAGGCGTTTATGGCCCAGCTCAGGGCTGGGCTGCGGGGAGGAGTCACCCACCATGAGGATCAGACTCCCAGCAGTGGGGACTTGGGACCCTGTCCTGTTTTCCGCGCCCCAAGTGACTGAGCGGCTGCCCACTTCTCATCAGCAGGCACCGGGAGTTCCTTCGGCGATTGGGACACCATCATTTACTGTCGCAGAGATTTTTGTGGCTGTAATTTACCATCACTGTGAAGCCGGGGACCTGAATCCCAGTAGCCCTCAGTATAGATATTGCATCTAATCAATCCTCTATTACTATGCAAATACATCCTATAGGTTACTGATGTCTTTTCCTTTCAAACACTTAATACATAATTAATGGTATTTCTAATGCCTTGGAAGACACCAACCCAAAAAGCTTCCTGCTATAATTTATACCCACTCAGACAAGCATATTGGTTTATTGGTTCACTTATCATGCCGTAGGGTACCTCTCCTTGCCCTCCCCAGGAAGGGCCCGAAGTGTGGATGGACCCGGGAAGCACTGGAAGGGCAGCCTACCCTCCAGACGGCAATAGCAGAGCAGGAGGTTGGCTATGCGCGGGAGGGCACCACGTGCCAGCTTCTTTATTGATCGTCTCATTCAGTTCTCTCACACCGACCTATGAGGGAGGTCTTCCTGTTATCCCACTCTGCAGATGAGAAACCTGAGGCCGGAGAGGTAATATGACCCAAGGTTAAACATGGGCCTCTCTGCAGGCGGTGGAATGCACAGGAGAGCTTGGAGGTCCAGGCTCAGACTGTGACCTGTGTGACTTGGGCAAATGGCTTGACTTCTCTGAATCTTAGTTTCTTAACCTGTAAAGTGGTGGCCAGAGTTACTTCTCTGCAGGATTACTGGAGAATTAGAGATAATGGCATGTGTTAGGCACCAAAAACAGGCTTGCAGTTTTCCTTTTCTCCGAGTGAATAGTAGAGCATTAAATTTTTTTGGCCCTGCCACGCAGCATGTGGGATCTTAGTTCCCTGACCAGGGACTGAACCTGTGCCCCCTGCAGTGGGAGCATGGAGTCCTAACCACTGGACCACCAGGGAATTCCTGAGAACATCACTTCTGAGTGTATCATTTTGGCAGAGAAAGTGACTGGGACGGAGACAGGTGTTGGACAACCTGTCTTCAGGGAACACACCTTCTCTGGGCAGACGGGGCTCCATGAGAAGGAAGCCCATCACCAGTCCACATGGAGAGGCTCTTCCCCAGGCTCTGAGCGGCACCAGCCTTAAGGATGAAGGAAACGTGGCTCCCGTCGTTGGGGCAGTGCAGCTGGTGGAGATGGACAGGCTCAGTACCCAGTGCGATGAGGCGCAACGGGGGTCAGCACGCAGGCATGGGCCATGGTGCGGGCAGTCGGGTGGGGGCGTCAGTGCACGGAAGACGGGGGTGCTGAGTGGCGGATGGGGTGTGGGCCACGCCCAGCACGAGGAGGGACCTGAGAATAAGGGAGGAGGTGAATTCTGAATGTGAGACTCGACCGCAGTCCAGTCGTTCCCAGGCAGGGGGTTGGGGTGGGTTGCCCATCTTGGCTCTGTCTCTCTGCCCCTCTGCTCTCACAGGAAGGAAATGGACCTGGGTGGGCAGAGCCTGCTCCCCAACCTAGGGCAGGAAGAGAGATGGAGGCTGAAAGGCAGGAGGGACTGGGGATGATGAGGAAACTGCCTGTGAACTGTGGCCAGCTGGGTGCAGGGGCTTACAGGGGACCCTTTACAGCTCAAAGAACTGAGATTCAAGTTGCTTTCCTTCTCACCATGCCCCCCTCTCCCCAGCTTCGCAGCCCCCAGGCTGCCCCCCCACTCTTCCTTGTTCGACCAGTCTAGACCCTAGCAGACGTGGCTTATGCCTCCAGAACAAACAGCTGCTCCTCATTCAGGGCCCTTGACTTTGCCTTGACCCTTCCGCATCTTTTGCTGGGGGGGTCTCCCTCACTGCTTCCTGTCCCCCTAGTCCATACTCCTAATGGCAGGCAGAGGGATTGTTCTAAAGTGCAAACTGGACCATGTCCCTGTCTTGTCGGAAACTTCTTAATGGTTCCCTGTTGCCCTTGGGATAAAGTCAAAACTTACTAGCACAGCAGTCAAGGCCTGGCTGCCTCTCTCCATCCCCTCTCCATAGTCTACCCTGCGCTTTAGGCTTGGTGATTACCACCTGCTTCCACTTCCCCTCTCCCAGAGCATGCAGTGCTGCGTCACACCTCTGAGCCTTGCTCAGGCTGTTTTCTGACTGCAGTGCCCTTCCCTGTTGCCTTTGTCTGGCTGCCTCTTACCGTCTTTCAAAATTCAGCCCAGATACTGCCTCCTCCAGGAAGGCTTCCCTGAACTCCTCTCCCTCCACTGGGTTAAGTGGCCTATATTCCTGCTCCCTTGGCACTCTTCTTATTACAGTCTTGTAACTGCAAAACCACAGCGAGGGGCTTAGGGGCAGGGATCTGGTCAAAAAGGGACTCAGTATCTAGTGCCATCCTTGGCACCTAGGGCTAAAGATGTGCTGTTAGACTGAACTAGGACAGTCCTCATCCTTGAGATGAGGCCCTGATGCCTGCTTGTGGCTCTCCCTGGCTATTGGAGAAGAGGTGGGATTTGGAGTCTGTCAGTGTTCTGAGCACCTGGAGGGTCTTGGGGAGTGATGGGGTGGAATGAGATTAAGGAACCCTCAGAGGCTGGAGAAATGAAGAGGATGATCCAGGCAATTGAGACACCTGGGTGGGTGAAGTCATTTAATACACTGTTTCCATTTTCCCTCCTGTTCATGTCTTTGGATGTGTGATGTACCATATTTGGGATTTGAATTGTTTTAATCAGCTTCCTGCTTTTGATCCCCAACTTGATACCCCCTCCCCACGATGTGCAGCAAAAGGGACGTATAAAGAGGAAATCTTCAAAAAGTAGGAGTCCCTGCAATGGTCTTCAGGGAGACAGTGGCACCCCTTTTCCCCCTTTGGGCAAAGTAGGAGTCAAGAGGTGCTGCGGGGGAAGACAAGGCAGTGTGACATCACCGGCTTGTGAGCTCCAAGGTGGGAAGGGCAGAGAGGGCCTGGGCCTAGGCCAGGAACTGCTCCGGGGCTCCCCAGCAGAGGCTCTGTGTCCTTCTGGGTATTTTCCACCTTTAATTTCTCAGCATTTTATGAACAGGGAGTAAATCAGGATCCCACACCGACTGCTTCATGTAAAGGATTAATAAACTGGAGATTTATGGGGCAGCGGCTGAGGAAGGCAGCGAGAGGGAGAATGGAACGAGGCTTGGTTCCAGAGGGGCAGGGGCTGGCTCCAGGGGCTCCCTCCACGGTGCGGGGCCTGCTGAGGGCCCCTGCTGGGACCCTTGTCCTTCAGGGCCTGATGGCCAGGCTGCGCTTTGGCCTGTGTTTTCTGCCTAGGTCTGACTCTGGCAAGCCCGGACTCGAAGGGATGGAACTGTCCCAGGGTCTGTGGAGCTTGACAGACTAGCTTGGTATCGAATCTTTAGAGGGGCATAGAGATACAAGGTCTGGGCCTGGAGTCTATCTAGAGTTCACATTCTGTCTGTTACGTTGCAAGTAACAGAAAAGCAGGACCCCATCGAGGTACACAACAAGAACCTGAATCCTTTCTGCCTCTGGCTGCTCTCCTCGGCGTGTTGGCTCATCCTCCTGCTAGCGCCTCATGGTGATGAGATGGCTGATGTCGTTCTAGTCATCACCTTCATAAATGACAGTCTTCCTTGGAAGAAGGGGTTGCCCGTCTCTTACTGGGCCTCTCCTTTTATAAGCAAGGAAACTCCCCCGATGCCCTACTGCAGGCCAGAATTAGGTCATGTGCTGCTTCCAGTCACCAGCATAATGTAAGGAATTACTGTGATTGGCTTAGAGTAATGAAATTCCACTTGGGTCATGCTTCCCTGAGTCATGGTGGAGAGGAGGGGGCACCTGGACAAAAGTCAGGCACTCTGGGGATGGGGAAGTTGGCATGGCTACTGGGTAGGCACTTACTGCAGTGACTCTGGGTAATTTGTTTTAGCTTGTTGAACCTTAGTAAAGTGATAATAATAGTACCTGTCTTGTAGTGTTTTGAGGATTAAATGTGATAATGCATGCTGAGTGCAGACCCAGGTGCCTGGCATACAGTATGTGTTAGTTAGGTGTTCATTATAGAAGCAGCTGAGTAAAGTCAAGCCTACTGATCACCCTGTTTGTGTCAGCACTGTGTCAAATGAGGGTGGTGGTCTCTCTGGCAGCCTTACATCTGCCTGGTTTATTATGGCCCTAACCCCATGGCATCCTTGATAGCAGCATGGACTAGGGTCCTCCACTCACTTGTGGCTTTGGTGAAGTCAGTTCACTTCTCTGAGCCTCAGTTTCCTCCTCTGTAAAATGGGGACACTTATTACCCCATAAGGTAGTTGGGCATGTTAAGGAAAGGAGGAAGGAAGCACGGTCCCTGCATGCTATGACCTCAGTGACACTCCCTGGCCTTCCTCTCCCACTCCCCTCTTCCTCCGGGTGCTCATTTCAGAGACTGAAGGTCTAAGGTCACGGTCCATTCCCTTGGGGGTGATAAGGTGAAGCAGGCTATATTAGTCAGTGTTCAGGTCCTGAAGGGATTGGGATGCCAGGCAGGAAACAAGGCCAAAGCCCAGAATTTTAGAGGGGCCCCCAGACCAGGGGCAAAGAGAAAGCCAGAGCTCAGATGCTGCGCAGCTGCCCGGAGCTCCCAGAGGACGTCACTTATCTATTTGGCTTTGCTGGTCTTAGTTGCAGGTAGGATCTTTGATTATTTTTTAGTTGTGACATGTGAGCTCTTAGTTGCATCAAGTGGGATCTAGTTCCCTGACCAGGGATCGAACCTAGGCCTCCTGCCTTGGGAGCATGGAGTCTTAGCCCCTAGACCACCAGGGAGGTCCTTCTCTGGGGGTTAGATGATGAGCGTCTGATCACACAGCTAATTCTAGCCCCTACCATCTGCCTTGACTGAGGCTGATCCAGCTGAAGGGAAAGGCCTTCATGATTGCGGGGGACCAGGATTGGGTGGGGAAGGGGACAAAGAAGCCAATGGGCTGGGAAATTGCTGGGCTTGATGGAGGTGGTCTCTACAGCCTGGGGGTCTTGGTGCCCCTGGGCCATCCTTGACTCCTAAGACCTGCACCTGGGGCGAGTTCAGTTCTGCAGGCTCTGGACCAGAGACCGTCAGCTGGGGCAGTTTAGCGGACTGGTTCTGAACAAGGGCTCCACGTGCACCCTCTCCCTGGATTCAAAGCTCAGCTCTGTCACTCATCATCTGGGTGATGTGAACAGAATCCCTTCACTTCTGTGTTCCTCAGTTTGCCCAACTGTAAAATGGGATGTAAAACAGAACCCACTCCAAGAGTTACTGTGGGGAGTGGATATGGGTAGACACCCAGTGTGGGGCCTGGCACACAGTAAGTGCTCAACGAGGATTAGCTGTTGTTGTTTGAGGATGATAAACAGATGCGTTTCCAGCTTTCATAGAGTAAATCATGTTTTCTCTTCCATGGCCCATGGCTTTGCTACCGAGGAGGACAAGGGTGGAGAGGAAGAATGGAAAAACCCTGCTTCATTAGTGATTGTCAATACAATGGTCCAAAGGGCCAGAAAAGCTGGTGTGAGCACAAAAGGGTCCAGAATTGGAGGATTAGCAAAGATGGGAGGGGTGGCAGCTTGAATCAGCAGCTCAACTCCTGGCCCAGGAGAGGTTTGGAGCATCACTCCTATAGAGAGCTCTGAGGCAGCCTGTGTAGGAAAAGCACCCCCAGCCCCCTCCTCCTGAAGGAAGCCCTGCGGGGCCCTGACATTATTTGGGAGCCTGGAGAGCCAGCCCCTGTTTGGGCCCCATGTACCCTCTCAGTGTTGCTGACAATGCCTATTCTGACTCAGCCATTAGCTAGAGACTGTCCCGCATCCCATAATAGTCCCTCACTTCCCTGGCAGATTATGTTTGTCCACGTTTTGTCACCCAGGGCTCTGCACACACCCAGCAGGGCTCATCTGCGGTGCAGGTTTTCACGTGGGTTTCGCTTGCTTTGGGTTCTGATGTCTGGAAAGCCCTGCTCTGGGGGCTGGCAGGGGTCTGGGTGCATTCAGGGCTCTTCTGTGCCATGGGCCTGACGTAGCTCAACGTTTCCCAACTGTGTTCTGGGGAACACCGCTCTACAGAGTGCTCTATAAAGGTTCTGACAGGTCCTGCAGGAAATGGATGGGATTGCTTTGTTTAGCCCCTTTGTTGAACTTGTTTAGTCACACATCTTAGTTCCTGGAGAACCCTTTTAACATTCTAAGGAAATGGTGTTAGTGGGACCCACTTTGAGTAACAGTGGTGTAGAAAACAGAGCAACTGACAAAAAGCAGGGACGCCACCTCCGTGTTCCCGATCACGGGGGTGCACACAGGCTGAGTGATGCGGCCAGACGATCCCTGTCTCTGGGTTTCAGTATCTTCAGCTTTAAAATAAGACTGGTGATGACCACGCCTTTTACTTGGCTTACATAGTATGGTGGTGGTTTTTTTTTCTTTAAACTCTTTCCAATGGAAAATTTCAAATAGATCCCCAAGTAGAGAGAGCAGTGCAGTACGCACCCCATCCCCATCACCCTACTTCAGTGGTAATTTGCATTTTGCCTATCTCGTTGCATCTATGCCACCCCACAAACTTTTTATGAAGATGATTTTGAAGCTGATATAAAATTAAGTCCATGAAAGCGCTTTGCAGTCTTCAAAGTGCCATTCAAAGGTAAGACATCTATCTTTACTCTTATTAGGTTTATTATTTCTTATGTCTAAAGTTCAAAGAGCTGCATAAACGTAAGGCATCTTTCATTGTCATTATAATTCTGCTTATAATTTCTACCCAGTCATATCACCAAAAATGCCCAATCATGTGGATACTTATGGAACTCCATTTGTAAGACGATATGGTGAGCTTAGATGGGGTGTAAAGCCTAAAATCCAGCCCTGCTGCCGGAGGGGCTTACAATCTAATGGAGGGATGAGACAGACTGAGGATCCAGAAGTCAGCCTGGCAATACCTGGTGGGGCCTGGGCAGTGCCAGACGAGGGATTCAACAATTCTGAAGCAATTCAGGAAAGGAAACGAGTAGAAGGCCCAGGGATGTCTAAGCGTTCAAGAGTTAGTCACTCGTTGTGTCCAGCTGTTTCTGACCCCGTGGACTGTAGCCTGACAGCTTCCTGAATCCTCCAAGCAGGAACACTGGAGTGGGTTGCCACCTCTTCCTCCAGGGGATCTTCCTCACCCAGGGATCGAATCCATGTCTCCTGCATTGCAGGCAGATTCTTTACCAACTGAGCTACCAGGGGTGTCTAGTTGGAGCCTTTTCCTCCTTGGAGAGATTTTCCTCTCCCAGTGAGCCTGGAAGTTTGGCTGAGCCTGGAGGCAGCTGGAGGGATAAGATGCTGTTTCTAGAACACAGGCATCTAAGTACCCAGTAATTGGATGGTTCTGAAGGAGGGTAGACTACATCAGCCTTTGTGAATGATGCTGATTTGCCTGTCTCCCAGGAGATAAAGATGCTATCATCATCTTCCCCATCAGGATGGGGACTGCACCTCTGCAACTTTCAGACAGAACTTGATGCATCCTCAAAATAGAGGTTGGTACTAAAGAAATGAATGAAAGAACAAACAAGCCCCAAGTAACCCAAACCTTTCTGAGGCTGATTATGGTCCAGTGGGTCACTCCTTCTAATCGCTGCAATCCAGTTCCTCATCTTGCCCAGCTCTCTGTTCCTGACCTGGAGCCATTGGCATCACTGCTGATACTGCCCATCTTTCCCTGTGGTCTGAGATTTGCCAAGGGCCTTCTGCCTCAAGGACCCTTGCCGGCCCTCTTCCTTCCCCGAGGCAGAGATTCAGAGTTTGCAGCCTTGGCAGGGCCACCAAAGCTATCACTGCTCTGAATCGTCTGCATGGAAGATGGAATCTCAGTATCAGAGTGTAACTTGTCAGGGAACAAACAACTCTCTGTTGGCTGCAGATGCATTTGGCTTGAGTTTTGCTTTTAAAACGTGTGAGCCAAGAGAGGATTTCACATAAAAATATGTATTTCCAATGTCCTTTGAATAATTAGAAGATCTGCAACTCCAGGCCTGCATTCCTGCCTGGCCACAGTGGAGGGAGCCGAGTGGTGGCTTCCTGTCCAGCGAGGGTACATGCTGTCTGGGTCACCATGTCCCTTGGGAGTCCTGGACTCACTGACATCTCCGGCTGGGTCCTAGTGGGCATTCAGAATGAGGACCTCATCACAGAGAGCTCCAGTATATGCAAAGTCATAAGGCCAGGTAACCCCAGAGTTATTTCAGCCTGACTTTTTTCTGGTCATGATGATCTTGTCATGATTCAATCAAGAACATTCTCCCTGAGTGATATATTAGGATCCTGAGAGGAAACGGGTGGCACACTCCACCTGGGTAATTTGATGAGAACTTAATAAAAGGGCTGTTTACAAAGGTTTGGGAAAAATTAGCAAAGGACAGTGCAGTATCTTGAGACCAACAACCGGATGAGCAGTTAGCACCCCAACCCCTGGGCCCATGAGGACTTGGTGAGGGTAGGCTGTCTGAGAAGAGCATCCTTTCCAGAAAGGATGCAGCCACATCTTAGTGATCCTGCTCATTCTCCTCCAACTCCCTGCTGGCTGTCCCGTTGGCAGAACCCAATTGATCATGGGTGAACCCAGAGATCAAGGGAGCCTCTGATGCAACCCATACCTGTCAGCCTCCTGGGACCCAAAGCAGAGGGAGAAATATGCAGAGAAGGTCCACAGGAATTCATGGAAAATATCCAACACAGTGTTATACTAAGTTTACAAATCCAAATCCATCCAGCTGTAGTAGGAGACAGTTCAGTCTGCGTGGCCCAGTCTCAGGGAGCAGCTCCCTCTGTTGGTGTGGGGCTGTTATTCCTGGGGGCTGGGGAGCTTCTCCCCTGCAGGCCCTGGCCTGGTTTCCAGCCTGTCCTCTCCAGTGAGTGTCTGTGTGCATGTACAGGTGGGCGCTCACCCCCTCCACCAGCCACACCCTTCTCTGGAACTCTGTGGGTGTCTGCAAGTGGCCCCAAAGCAGCAGTCCCCAACATTTTTGTCACCAGAGACCTGTTTCATGGACCAAGGGTTGAGGGGGATGGTTGCAGGGTGATTCAAGTACGTTACATTTATTGTGCACTTTATTTCTATTATTATTAATATATCAGCTCCACCTCAGATCATCAGGCATTAGATCCCGGAGGGTGGGGATGCCTGCTGTAAAGGGGAGCCCGGAGGAAGAGGAGGAGGAGGAGCAGGCCTGGCTGTATGTGAGGGTTCCGTGGCTGGGGGCGAGGCTCGGGCAAGGCAGCCTTTCTTATTGACTCTATTACCTGAACACTCTCTGTGTGCAGCATTTTCTGAAGAGCCTTCCTGCTGTGCTGTGATTTAAAAAGCTCCCTCACCCCAAATTACCTTACTCACGAGCCTGCCTTGGATTTTGAGATTCTGGTAGCTTCCCAGCCTCTGAGAGTGTTACAGCCTGATGACCTTCTTGTCCCCTCATTGGGCAGAGGGCAGATGGAGACCCAGAGAAGGGAGGTGACCAGTCCAAGGTCATAGGGTGGTGTTGGGCTAAAGCAAGAACAGGAACCTGGACTAGCTCTTGGGGTCTTGTGCTTCCACCCCTAGTTACCCTGGTGGGTGTTTGAGGGGGCCGGGGCAGTCCCAGAGGCTGGGTGGTTGAGCCCAGGAGGCCTTAGGAGGAGGAATCTGAAGCATAAATGGATCTGCCGCCTTGCTGGGCTAGGGCGATCCTTCCCTGGGAGGCTCAGGCAAGAATGGGGATGAAGAAACGGAAGCTAAGAGCCATTTCAGAGCACGACCCAGACAGCAGAGCCTGGACCATGTCCATGGAATGAACTGGAAGGAAAGACATCGTCTGCTTTTTCCCTTCTCCTCTACCCCTCTGCCCATTCTTCAGGAAGATGTTGAGAGGCAGGGAGAAGCTCAAAACGTGGGGCCAGGCAGGAGACACAGCCCCCTGGGGGGCAGTGGGCATGGAGAAGAGGAAGGAGTTCCCTGAGGCAGGGGCCTGAACCCAGTTCTCCCATTCAGCCATGTGATCTTGGGCACGAATCATCTGAAGTGCCAGGTTTTTGTTTTCATTTATACAGAATGAGGAAAATAATGCCTCATGGGATTGCTGTAGGATTTATTTTTATTAATAGCCAATATCCATAATAATGTCAAGAATAAGAGCTATCGTTTACTGAGGCTTACTATTGCGGCAGGCACTGGGTGCAGCAATTTCCATGTATGGTCTCACTTAAGCTTCATGCATCTCCATGGGGAAACTGAGGCTCGAGATGATTCTCGGGTTGGCAGTAGAGCAGGGGTTTGAGAGGTAGTAACGGAAGACGTTCTCCATAAATGGAACCTCTGGCATGTTTTCTATGGACCTAAGAAAGCTATCTCATCCATATCAGTCTTAGCTCCCCGTGGGCTATGGGCATCCTGAGTCTTTTTCCACCATGGGCTTTGTTCAGAGGTCTTTATGGACCTGTGTGTGTTTCCTGCTTCTTGCCGCCTCCCTGGGAATCTTGTCCAGGTAACAATTTTCTAAAGGAGGAAAAGGGCCCGGCAAATGGGAAAACAATCTTCTGACTTAACCACTGGCCCCCTGCAGCCAGTGTGCGCAGCAGAGCCTGGGGCCTGGAGGGCTGAAGGGCTGCTGCGGTAAGTGTGTAAGTGTGTGAGAACATAGGTGTGATTGTGGACCTGCATGAGTATCCGCTTGCATGTTTATGTGAATATGTAATATATGCATGCATGTTTGTGTGAGTCTGAGGCAGGCTGTGGGTATGAAAGTGTCAAGAAGTACATGTGGGGTAGGAGCATGTTTTCATGTATGAATGTGTGTGTGTATGTCTGACTGTATGTGTTTTCAGACTGTGTGTACCTCAGTGTGTGTGCCCGTATGTGAGTGTGTGTCGCAGTGTGTATAGCTGGGGTCCCAACCTCTGGGCTGAGGACTGGTACCTCCTGTCACATCAGTGGCCGCATTAGATTAGAAATAAAGTGGATAATAGATGTAATACGCTTGAATCATTCTGAAACCATCCCCTCCCTGCTGGGTTTGTAGCAAAATTGTAATTGTCTTCCAGGAAACCAGTCTCTAGTGCCAACAAGTTGGGGACTGCTGCTGTATAGGATAGTGTATTGTGTGTGAATGCGTGTGCATGTATATGTGTGTGTGTGTGGTCTGTGATCATGTATATGTGTGAACTATTTATGGGAGTGTATGTTTGCAGATGTGTGTCTGTGTGTGAGTGGTGATGTGACCCTCCAAAGGGCAGTTGTTAGGGAAGCGTTTTAATGACCCATACCTGGTGGATGAAGCTGCTGGGGTGTAGAGTGGTGTCACCCGCTGAGTGCTGGTCCCCGGATGCCTCACTGGGGCTGCTAAAGCCACGTTGCCCTCTGCACAATTCCTCAGACATCACCTTTCCGGGGCAAGTGCTGGGTTTCAATGCTGTTCTAAAGCAGTGCGGCGTGTGGACAGAGGGCAAGCACACTGCAGAGGCCTCTCTTCGGGATGGGGCAGGGCGGGGCTGCTCGAGTTTCTCCCCCAGGAGGAGAAATGGCTCCTAGGCTGGGCCTTGGCGCTGCTCCCTAACAGGCGCTGGTGGAGGTGCTGAGCTGTGCCCTAGTGCGAATCCGTGCCAGGCCGCTCACCTCGCGGAGAGCGCGGACGGCAGGGCCAGGCTTCCCCGGCCGGCTGCTCCACTGCCCAGGGCCTCTCTCTGCCACACACCTGCCTCCTTGTCTCAGGGTCTCCGAGATGCCCAGGGTACACTGCTGCATTTTTTTCTTTCCTTTTTAAATTTTTAAAACGTATTTATTTATTTTTGGCTGCACCAGGTCTTTGTTGCTACGTGTGGGCTTTCTCTAGTCGCAGCGAGCAGGGGCTACTCTCTAGGTGTGGCGCTCGGGCTTCTCGTTGCGGTGGCTTCTCTTGTTTCAGAGCACGGGCTCTACTGTGCTTGGGCACTGTGGCTTATGGGCTTAGTGGCCCCGCAGCATGTGAGATCTTCCCAGACCTGGGATTGAACTCATATTCCCCACACTGACAGGTGGACTCTTAACCACTGGATTACCAGGAAAGTCCTGCCACATTCTTTCTTGAGCTCATATCCTCTATGACCAGGACCCTTCCCTGTGGGGGAAGAACTAGGGGTCTATTCTTGGGCTAGGGGAAGAACTGTATACCTCCAGGAGAAATGGGTGCTTAGAAGTGAGATTAATATGAGTTTTTAAAGACTTGCCCATCACTAAACCAAGCAGTGAGATTCATTTCTCCATCTTGGGAAATATCCTAGCTAATCCTTGTATAGCTAGAGAGTGTAAAGTCTGATGCTATAAAAAGCAATATTGCATAGGAACCTGGAATGTTAGGTCCATGAATCAAGGAAAATTGGAAGTGGTCCAACAGGAGATGGCAAGAGTGAACATCGACATTTTAGGAATCAGTGAACTAAAATGGACTGGAATGGGTGAATTTAACTCAGATGACCATTATATCTACTACTGTGGACAGGAATCCCTTAGAAGAAATGGAGTAGCCATCATAGTCAATGAAAGAGTCCGAAATGCAGTACTTGGGTGCAGTCTCAGAAACTACAGAATGATCTCTGTTCATTTCCAAGGCTAACCATTCAATATCACGGTAATCCAAGTCTCTGCCCCAACCAGTAATGCTCAAGAAACTAAGTTGAACAGTTCTATGAAGACTATAAACCTTCTAGAACTAACACCCAAAAAAGATGTCCTTTTCATTATAGGGAGTGTAATACAAAAGTAGGAAGTCAAGAGATAGTGACAGGCAAATTTGGCCTTGGAGTACAAAATGAATCGGGTCAATGGCTAACAGAGTTTTGCCAAGAGAATGCACTGGTCATAGCAAACACCCTCTTCCAACAACACAAGGGAAGACTCTACACATGGACATTACCAGATGGTCAGTACCAAAATCAGATTGATTATATTCTTTGTAGCCAAAGATGGAGAAGCCCTATACAGTCAGCAAAAACAAGAACAGAAGCTGACTGTGGCTCAGATCATGAATTCCTTATTTTGAAATCCGGACTAAAACTGAAGAAAGTAGGGAAAACCATTCAGATATGACCTAAATCAAATCCCTTATGATTATACAGTGGAAGTAAGAAATAGATTAAAGGAATTAGATCTGATAGAGTGCATGAAGAACTATGGATGTAGGTTCGTGACATTGTACAGGAGGCAGTGATCAAGACCATCCCCAAGAAAAAGAAATGCAAAAAGGCAAAATGGTTGTCTGAGAAGGCCTTACAAACAGCTGAGAAAAGAAGAGAAGCTAAAGGCAAAGGAGAAAAAGGAAAGATACACCCATTTGAAGGCAGAGTTCAAAAGAATAACAAAGAGAGATAAGAAAGGCTTCCTCAGCGATCAATGCAAAGAAATAGAGGAAAACAATAGAATTGGAAAGACTAGAGATCTCTTCAAGAAAATTAGAGATACCAAGGGAACATTTCATACAAAGTTGGGCACAATAAAGAACAGAAATGGTATGGACCTAACAGAAGCAGAAGATATTAAGAGGAGGTGGCAAGAATACACAGAAGAACTGTAGAAAAAAGATCTTCATGACCCAGATAACCACGATGGTGTGATCACTCATCTAGAACCAGACATCCTGGAATGTGAAGTCAAGTGGGTCTCAGGAAGGATCACTGCTAACAAAGCTAGTGGAGGTGATGAAATTCCAGTGGAGCTATTTCAAATCCTAAAAGATGATGCTGTGAAAGTGCTGCACTCAATATACCAGCAAATTTGGAAATCTCAGCAGTGGCCACAGGACTGGAAAAGGTGAGTTTTCATTCCAATCCCAAAGAAAGGCAATACCAAACTACCACACAGTTACACTCATCTCACATGCTAGCAAAGTAATGTTCAAAATTCTCCAAGCCAGGCTTCAACAGTATGTGAACAATGAACTTTCAAATGTTCAAGCTAGATTGAGAAAAGGCAGAGGAACCAGAGATCAAATTGGCAACATCTGTTGGATCATTGAAAAAGCAGGAGTGTTCCAGAAAACATCTTCTTCTGCTTTATTGACTGCGCCAAAGCCTTTTACTGTGTGGATCACAATAAACTGTAGAAAATTCTGAAAGAGATGGGAATACCAGACCACCTGACCTGCCTCTTGAGAAACCTGTATGCAGGTCAAGAAGGCACACTTAGAACTGGACGTGAAACAACAGACTGGTTCCAAATCGGGAAAGGAGTACGACAAGGCTGTATGTTGTCACCCTGCTTATTTAACTTAGCAGAGTACATCATGCGGAATGCCAGGCTGGATGAAGCACAGTCTGGAATCAAGATTGCAGGGGGAAATATCAGTAACCTCAGATATGCAGATGACACCACCCTTGTGGCAGACAGTGAAGAAGAACTAAAGAGCCTCTTGATGAAAGTGGTAGAGGAGAATGAAAAAGTTGGCTTAAAGCTCAACATTCAGAAAACTAAGATCGTGGCATCTGGTCCCATCACTTCATGGCAAATAGATGAGGAAACAATGGAAACAGTGAAAGACTTTTTATTTTGGGGGGCTCCAAAATCACTGCAGAGGTGACTGCGGCCATGAAATTAAAAGATGCTTGCTTCTTGGAAGAAAAGCTATGACCAACCTAGACAGCATATTAAAAAGATCAAGGCTATGGTTTTTCCAGTGGTCATGTATGGATGTGAGAGTTGAACTGTGAAGAAAGCTGAGCGCCGAAGAATTGATGCTTTTGAACTGTGGTGTTGGAGAAGACTCTTGAGAGTCCCTTGGACTGCCAGGAGATCCAACCAGTCCATTCTGAAGATCAACCCTGGGATTTCTTTGGAAGGAATGATGCTGAAGCTGAAACTCCAGTACTTTGGCCACCTCATGTGAAGAGTTGACTCATTGGAAAAGACTCTGATGCTGGGAGGGATTGGAGGCAGGAGGAGAAGGGGACGACCGAGGATGAGATGGCTGGATGGCGTCACTGACTCGATGGACGTGAGTCTGAGTGAACTCCGGGAGTTGGTTATGGACAGGGAGGCCTGGCGTGCTGTGATTCATTGGGTCACCAAGAGTCGGACACGATTGAGCAACTGAACTGAACTGAACTGAGTGACTGAACTGAACAGAACTGAATCCTTATATAGCATTTATATTATGACCAGTCCTTTATGTGTATCAATTCACTTTATCTACACAATGGCCTTGTGAGGTGGATTATGTTATTTTCCTTTCATTTAATAGATGACAAAAACCAAGGCTCAGAGACATAAAGTAACTTGTGCAAGGTCACACAGCTGCTAACAGGCAGACTTGGGATTTGACACTAAGTGGTCTCGTTTTAGAAACTTCTCTTCACCTCTATAGTATTTTATTTCTCAAAGTAGCAAGTGGTCCTGTTGTTGATTGAAAGAGGTCAATCACTCTCTTGTTAGGCCAAACAGACATCTTGAGAGAGGTTATAATAGTGGACGAAAGAGGCTCCATACTTACCCACCCTGAATAGAGTTGTGTCCAGGCGCTCCGGCTACGAGGGCTTTGTCCTTGCATTGCCCTCTGCCCCCACATAGTGAGTGCCCAACAAATGATTTTAAAAATTTGGCAACAGCTTTATTGAAAAATAATCCATATACCATACACATCATCGTTTAAAAGCATACAATTCAATGGTTTTAGTGTATTGTTTATATTTATACTTACTTATTTGGCTGTGCTGGGTCTTAGTTTCGGTGTGCGGGACCTTTACTTGTAGCGTGTGGGTGCTTAGTTGAAGCATGTGGGGTCTAGTTTCCTGTCTAGGAATCAGACCCAGGCCGCCTGCATTGGGCTCATGGAGGATAATGCTGCAACGAAGTGTGTGTGCACGTCTTTGCACAGATGTGTTTTCATTTTTGTTGGGTATCTGTGTAGGAGTGAAATTGCTGGGTCATATGGTGACTTTGTGTTTAACATTTCAGGAAGAGCCAGACTGTTTTCCAAAGCGGCTGCCCCATTGTACATCCCCACCAGCACGTGAGGGTTCTGGTTTCTCCACATCCTCGTTAACACCTGTTATTGTCTGTTCTTTTTTTTTTTATTTTAAATTTACCTATTTTTTTAATCAAAGGATAATTTCTTTATAGAATTGTGTTGGCTTCTGCCAAACATCAACATGAATCAGCCATGGGCATACACATGTCCCTTTCCTCCTGAATTCTGTTCTTTTGATAGTTGCTATCTCGATGGGGGTGAGGTGATATCTTGCTGCGGCTTTGATTTGCATTTTCCTAATGATTACTGATGTTGAGCATCTTTTGTGTGCCTATTGGCCATTTGTATATCTTCTTTGGAGAAATGTCTGTTCAGTTCCTTTGCCCATGTTTTGATTGGGTTCCAACAAGTTTGTTAAAGGAAAGAAAGGAGTGAGTGAGTGATGGAGATCCTGGGATGTCAAGATGAGTTAGACTCAGTCCTTGCCCTCAAGGAGCTCACAGCTCAGAGCTAGAGACACACACACACACAACTGAGGATTCACATGGGTGTGGTGAGTGCTTGAGCAGCATTGGGTGTGAGAGGCTGGATCAAGGAAGGAAGGCTTCCTGAGGAACTGACTTCTCCAGGGAGATGGGGGTGAGTGGGAATGAGGAAAGGCTGTTGAGTTGGAAGAACTTGCCCTGGGAGGAGAAGGCATGGGTGTAGGTGGGGAGCAGCTGGGAAATAAAGAGCAGGGGGACAGTGAGGCAGGTGGGGCCAGGTATCTAGAAGGCTGTATTGAACCCAAGGAGAAACCAGGAGAGGTGCCAGCGTGGTTGATGGTGTAGAGTGGCAGAAGCTTAACGTGGCTTTAAATTTGCCGTCCAAACCCTGCTTGTGCTCGAGCCCTCTTGACAGAATTGCTGAAGCTGCTGCTGTGGTACCGAGTGGGTCCTTTTATGTTTTAGTAATTATTCTGTCACCCACCAAAAATAATTTCATCCTGGGAAGAAGGAAGGTTGGGTGGTATTGAAAACTGCTGCCGCATAAGTGCAAGTGGCCTAATTGGGATTCATAAATCCACTTTTTAACAAGCACAATTAGGAATACTTATTGCAGGCCAGCTTGAGGAAATCAGGAAAGTGCTGTGAGCAGGAGCAGCTTTTATGTGGCTTTATATAATGGGGGTGGAAGACTTGGTTTGATACTGGCATCCCAATTAATCGCAAGGGGAGCAAGCCTCAAAAGTGGAATTTTACCCCAAAGTTTAGTTCTGAGTAGGTTATTAGACAATGCTATCATGGGATGGGGTATGTTCTTGGGGGCATGGAATGGCAAATCCCATAAGTTTGGTGAAAGATAAGAGAGATCCTCCATAAGGGGTATAATATGGACAAGCAATCTGTGTTCTATCCACACTTTTTTGATTTTCTGTTCACTCGGGTAGGTCAAGTGCATTGGAGAGGGTGGTGGTCTGGAAGTGGAGGGAAGATTAAACTAAGGGTCATGATGATTGTGAAATCATATGAGACTTGGAGGTATCAGGGGAATGGAGGGCAGAAGCAGCAGTGACTGATGGAAGGAGAGACCCTTGTGTGCTAGAATAACCTGGAACACTTTCAGGGGAAAAGCAGGGTTGAGCTGGAGCTGGGAGGACAGGCAGGATTTAGGAGTATGGAAGGGGGAGGGAGTCCTGTAACCACTGTGAGCCCCTGACCCAGGCAGCCAGGAGAGATGCCAGGAGGGAGACAGGTAGATCTGTTGGTGGTGATGGAGCGATGCTGTGTGGGGGCCTGTGTGGAGCTGGACATGAGCTAGGAGGTCTGAGGGCTAGGCCTGGTCCTGCCACATGTCACTGTAGAACTGGAGGCAAGTGCCTTGCTCTCTGGATCTCAGAGTCATCTCGAATGCTCTCTGAGGGTCCTTCCAGCCTTGACACTTGACACAGTCAAGCCTCTGGCTGTCTACAAAGTTGGGGAGCTGTAGGAGAAACCTGGAGGGCGAGGCTGAGAAGCGATGGTGGGGTCATTGCCTAGGGAAGGCAAAGGATGCTCCTGGGAGATCCCAGCATGGAAACATAAGGCAATAAGGACGATTGAGCCTTTGGGGATGTAGAGTGAAGCGGGGCCGCTGACGATCCTCACGTGTGTACTGCCAGAGCACTCATGGGTCTGGCCAACTCAGGAAATCCCCACAGAGAGGAAGGATTTCCAATTGCTTCTTGATAAAAGGGAGTGTAATGAATGAATGGATGGATGGGAGCATGAGGGACTTGGTGCCTGGTGTAAAGGGAAAATCCCTGCTTTGGAGTCAGGCAGGCTTGGGTCTGATCCCCATTCTGCCTTTATGGGCTGTGTGTTGTTGGATATGTTACTTAACCTTTCTGAACTGAGGTGTTTGATCTGCAAAATGGAGATTTAATAATACTCCTGTCGTTGTTGTTGAGTCTCTAAGTTGTGTCTGACTCTTTGTGACCTAATGGACTGCAGCATGCCAGGCTCCTTTGTCCTCCATGAACTTACGGAGTTTGCTCAAATCTAACCATCTCATCCCCTGCTGCCCCCTTCTCCTTTTGTCTTCAATCTTTCCTAGCATCAGGGTCCTTTCTAATGAGCCAGCTCTTTGTATCAGGTGGCCAAAGAATTGGAGCTTCAGCATCAATCCTTCCAATGTATATTTAGGATTGACTGGTTTGATCTCATTGCTGTCCAAGGGACTCTCAAGAGTGTTCTCCAACACTATAATTTGAAAGCATCAATTCTTCAGCACTCAGCCTTCCTTATGATCCAACTCTCACATCCCTACATGACTACTGGAAAAACCATAGTTCTGACTATATGGACCTTTGTTGGCAAGGTGATATATCTGTGCTTTTTAATATGCTGTCTAGGTTTGTCATAGCTTTCCTTCCAATAAGCAAGCATCTTTTAATTTCATGGCTGCAGTCACCATCCACAGTAATTTTGGAGCCAAATAAAATCTGTCCCTGTCATAAACTTGTAATAATCACGTGAAAGAAAATAAAGTGCCTGGCATCCACTATGTGGTTAACTGTGCTGGTTCTCTCCTTCCTAGTCCTCACCCACCTCCCCTATGTGTACCTCTTTGATTTGGAAAAGTGGGATTCTTAGATTTGCTCTGCCTCTGGCTAGGGTCTTGCTGGGACCCTAAGAAGGCATAACACATGCATAAAAAGTACTGTATAAATTGTGTCTTGCAACCATAAAGGAACAACTCTTGTTTTGGCAAGACTGTTGGAGTGATAGCTAGGGTCAAGATGGAGGGGAAGAAAGGGAAGGGATAGTAGTTGGGGTCTCTGAGCAGGGAAGGTTATCAGCAGTACCCTATTAACACTGACGGTCAAATGGCAGGGGAACCGTGCAAAGCTTGGCCTGCGTTACCAGAAGGGGTGCTGCTTCCACGGAGGTCTGAGCTTCAGGAGCAGCCCTGCCCTTAGGTGGACCAGGTGAGGGATCTGGAAGACCTGGGCATTAGAGGGACCTGGCTTTTCGGGAGAAGCTTGTCTGATCTTGAAGAGAGTGGAATCAAATACCACAGTAGGACCAGAAGACAAATTGGAGTAGTGTTGGTTGAGGTAAAGATGGAGACTAAGTGACTCCGTTACGGTTGCACAGTACAGATGCTTTCATACACAGCATCTCATGGGTAATATGTGTGCTGCATGTCATTATTCCTGTAGAGAAACTTGCATGTGAAGAGCTAGAGGCTCAGAGAAGTGAAGGGACTTGCCCAAGACTACAGAGTTTGTAAGTGGTGAAGCTGAAATGCTGGCTTGGGTTTGTCTGCCTTCAGAGCTTTTTAGGAGTCAACTTTAAATAGTAACAACATCTTTTTCTTTACACTTGTAAAACATATTGAATCCTCCCAACACTCCTTTTAAAATATTTTTAATTTGAAATAATTTTAGGCTCATGTAGAATTTGCAAAAACAGTACAATTCTCAGGTACTCCTCACGGCTTCCCCCAATGATAGCATCTTACATAATCACAGTATAAGTAAGAACACTAGGAATTGACATTGCCACCATTCTAGTAACTAAACTACAGATCTTATTTGGATTTCAGCAGTTTTTACAAGGACGTACTTTGTGCATGTGTGTGTGTGTGTGTACCAGAATTTTATCATATCCATAGATTTATGGAACCACTACCACAATCAGGATACAGAACTATTCAATCACCCCCACAACTCCCTCGTGCTCCCCTTTTATAGTCCTGCCCTTCCCTACCTGCTCCCCTGGTGACCACTGATCTGGTTTCCATCACTCTAATTTTGTCATTTTGAGAATGTCATATAAATGGAGACACACAGTATGTAACCTTTTGAGACGGGCTTTTTTCACTCTGGATAATTCTCTGGAGATTCATCCAGGTTGTTGTGTGGCTCAATTTGTTCCTTTTTATTGCTGAGTAACATCCCTTGCTGTGTTAGTTCCTAGGGCTGCTGTAACAAAGTACCACAGATGGGGTGGCTTAAAACAACGGAAATGTATTTTCTCACAGTTCTGGAGGCCAGAAGTCGGAAATCAAGGTGTCAGCAGGGCCATGCTCCCTCAGAGGGCCCTAGGGAAGAATCTTTCCTTGTTTCTTCCTAGATTCTGCTAACTGTTAGCAACACTTGGTGTTCCTGGTTTGTAGGTACGCTCACTACTCCCTCATCACATGGTCTTCTCATGAGGGCACTGGTCACTGGATTTCAGGATTCCCTTTGTCCAGGATGACCTGAGCTTTTTTATTTTTTAATATAAATTTATTTATTTTACTTGGAGGTTAATTGCTTTACAATATTGTGTTGGTTTTGCCGTACATCAACATGAATCCGCCACGGGTGTACACGTTTTCCCCATCCTGAACCAACCCCCCACCTCCTCCCTCCCAGTATCATCTCTCTGGGTCATCCCAGTGCACCAGCCCCAAGCATCCAGTGTCATGCATCAAACCTGGACTGGCAATTCATTTCATATATGATATTATACATGTTTCAATTCCACTCTCCCAAATCATCCCACCCTCTCCCTCTCCCACAGAGTCCAAGACAGTTCTATACATCTGTGTCTCTTTTGCTGTCTTGCATACAGGGTTATCGTTACCATCTTTCTAAATTCCATATATATGCATTAGTATACTGTATTGGTGTTTTTCTTTCTGACTTACTTCACTCTGTATAATAGGCTCCAGTTTCATCCACCTCATTAGAACTGATTCAAATTAATTCTTTTTAATGGTTGAGTAATACTCCATTGTATATATGTACCATGGCTTTCTTATCCATTCATCTGCTGATGGACATCTAGGTTGCTTCCATGTCCTGGCTATTATAAACAGTGCTGTGATGAACATTGGGGTACATGTGTCTCTTTCAATTCTGGTTTCCTCGGTGTGTATTCCCAGCAGTGGGATTGCTGGGTCATAAGGCAGTTCTATTTCCAGTTTTTTAAGGAATCTCCACACTGTTCTCCATAGTGGCTGTACTAGTTTGCATTCCCACCAACAGTGTAAGAGGGTTCCCTTTTCTTCACACCCTCTCCAGCATTTATTGCTTGTAGACTTTTGGATCACAGCCATTCTGACTGGCATGAAATGGTACCTCATTGTGGTTTTGATTTGCATTTCTCTGATAATGAGTGATGTTGAGCATCTTTTCATGTGTTTGTTAGCCATCTGTATGTCTTCTTTGGAGAAATGTCTATATTTTGTTCCATTGGTCTATATTTCTGTCTTTGTGCCAGTACCATACTGTCTTGATGACTGTGGCTTTGTAGTAGAGCCTGAAGTCAGGCAGGTTGATTCCTCCAGTTCCATTCTTCTTTCTCAAGATTGCTTTGGCTATTTGAGGTTTTTTGTATTTCCATACAAATTGTGAAATTATTTGTTTTAGCATGCATTGGAGAAGGAAATGGCAACCCACTCCAGTGTTCTTGCCTGGAGAATCCCAGGGATGGGGAGCCTGGTGGGCTGCCGTCTATGGGGTCGCACAAAGTCAGACACGACTGAAGTGACTTAGCAGCAGCAGCAGCAGTTCTGTGAAAAATACCATTGGTAACTTGATAGGGATTGCATTGAATCTATAGATTGCTTTGGGTAGTATACTCATTTTCACTATATTGATTCTTCCGATCCATGAACATGGTATATTTCTCCATCTATCAGTATCCTCTTTGATTTCTTTCACCAATGTTTTATAGTTTTCTATATATAGGTCTTTAGTTTCTTTAGGTAGATATATTCCTAAGTATTTTATTCTTTTCGTTGCAATGGTGAATGGAATTGTTTCCTTAATTTCTCTTTCTATTTTCTCATTATTAGTGTATAGGAATGCAAGGGATTTCTGTGTGTTGATTTTACAGATTACTTATTTTGGGCTGCTCTGGGCCTTTTTTCTGCACGTGGGTTTTTCTAGTTGTGACAAAGGGAGGCTGCTCTCTAGCTGTGGTGTGTGGGTTTCTCATTGCCATGGCGTCTCTTATTGTGGAGCACAGGCTCTAAGGTGCATGGGCTCAGTAGTTGTGGTACTCAGGCTTAGTTGCTCTGTGGCATGTGGGTCCTCCAGGACCAGGGATCGAACCAGTATTTCCTGAATTGGCAGATACTTTCCTGAATTGGAGATTCTTAACCACTGGACTACAAGCAGAGTCCCTGACCTCATCTTAACTAATTACATTTGTTAAGACCGTATTTTCAAATAAAGTCGTATTTTGAGGATCTGGGTGAACATGAATTTTGGGGTTGCCTCAGCCTCATCCACTTGGTATTGGCGCACTATAGTGTGTTTAACCAGTCACACATTGAAGGACATCTGGGTTGTTTCCAAGTTTTGACTGTTACACATAAAACTGCTATAAACTTTCTTGTGAAGGATTTTGTTTGAATGTAAGTTTTTATTCTTCTGGAATAGGTAGCCAAAAGTGCAATTGCTGGGTTATATGATAGTTGCATGTTTAGCTTTTTAAGAAACTGCCAAGTTCTTTTCCAGAGTGGCTGTATTATTTTCAATGCCTCCAGCAACACATGAGTGATTCAGTTTTTCTACATCCTTCCTAGCATTGTTCTTATCACTAATTTTTATCTTAGCAATTCTGACATGAGATCCTGAGTGATATCTCACTGTGGTTTTAATTTTCATCCCCCTAATGACTGATGATGTCAAACATCTTTCCATGTGCTTATTTGCCATCTGTATATCCTCTTTGGTGAAGTAGTTCAAGTATTTTACCCATTTTTTTCACTTGGATTGTTGACTTCCTACTGTTGAGATAAGAGAGTTCTTTATAGTTTCTCGATACCAGTCCTTTGTTTTATGTTGTGCAATATTTTCTCCCACTCTGTCACGTCTTTTCATTTTCTTAACGCTGTCTTTTGCAGAGTGAAAGATTTGATTTTTAAAAAATATATTTTCGCTGTGCTGGGTCTTTGCTGCTGTGCACAAACTTTTTGCTGTGGCACATGGGCCTCTCTCGTTGTGGCATGCGGGCCCTGGACTATATGGCTCAGTAGCTGTGGTACAAGGGCTTAGTTGTGGTATAAGGAATCTTAGTTCCCCAAGCAGAGATTGAACCTGCATCCCCTGCATTGGAAGGCAGATTCTTGTCCACTGGACCACCAGGGAAGTTTTGTTTTTAGCAGTATCAGTATATCTAAATAAGATTTAAGTCAGGGTTCACTTTTTGCCCATGAATGTCACATGGGTCTGGTATCATGTGTGGAAAAGGCTATCTATCCTTCCTGCCCCAGCACTTTTAAGCTTCAAGTTGGTGGGATAAGCAGGCCCTTTAGAATGATTTTGCTGATCAGGAAGTTATGCTGCAAATTATGTGGGAGCTAAACTCTAGGTTTCCATGGTCCAAGGACATCCCCATTTTAAAGATGAGAAAACTGAGGCCAGTTAGTGGCAAAACATGCCCTGGATTCCCAGCAGGGACTATCTTTTGTAAAGCAAACAGACAAGCAAGCATAAACAATAAAAAATGAGAAGTTGGACACTTTGACGATAGAACCTATGACCCCCCACCTTAGATCCCGGGACGCCTATTGAGCCCCAGCCGGCAGGGTGGGGTGACAGGCTGTCAGCAGTGATCTGAGAAGTTGGTCCTAGATGGGAATGAGGTTCAGGTGCAGATTCCAGGGATCCCCTCCTCCTTGGCTTTGAGGAATCTTAACTCCTGCTGGAGAGCTGGTGTGCTGGCAGTGTTTGGGAACTATTGCCATGGCCCGAGAGCAGGCTTTTAGCTTAATTGAACTGAGTGTCTTAAAATGGCAACTCACCAGCCAGCTTTTATTTTGTTCCTTTCATTTAATTGTATTTTCCTCTAGAGATTAACCAAATCAGTGTAAATGCTTGGTGATTCTGTTTTTTTTTCTGCCATCTTTAAATTTTGGGGACACAGAGACAGGTGATTGTCAACTATAACTAACAGCTGAGAACGAGCAGAGTATCTCTTTCCTTAGTTGATCATGTGTGCATGCTTAATCACTCAGTCGTGTCTGATTCTTTGCGACCCCATGGACTGAAGCCCACCAGACTCCTCTGTCTGTGGGATTCTCCAGGCAAGAATATTGGAGTGGGTTGCCATTCCCTATTCCAGGGGATCTTCCCAACCCAGGGATCAAACCTGAGTCTCCTGCATCTTCTGCCTTGGCAGGTGGATTCTTTACCACTGAGCCACCTGGAAAGCCCTTTAGTTGAGGGTTAAGGTACCTAATAAGTCTCATAATAAAATGGTGGGACCGATGTCTCCTTCTGAGAAGGCTGCTGGTGAGATGTGCCAAGAGATACTCAGAGATATGAAAAGTGTTTTGGCTGTAAGGGCCCACAGAATGGCGGAGTGAAAGTTGGAGTGAGTAGGGACTGAAAAGTGAACTCTCTTAATTACTTTTCTGGGGCTGAGCCTCCTTCTGGGGAGGCCTTACCTTTCTGGGGAAATGTGGAATCAGAAGGCCTGAGCTCTAGGGTAGCTCTGCCGTGGACTGACTGTGTAGACAATGGCAAATCTCTTCCCTTCTTTGGGTCCCCTTGGCTCTGATGTGAGGGACTAGACTGGACAGGGGACCTCATGTCACCTTAA
Source organism: Cephalophus harveyi (assembly GCA_006410635.1). Lineage (NCBI taxonomy): Eukaryota > Metazoa > Chordata > Mammalia > Artiodactyla > Bovidae > Cephalophus > Cephalophus harveyi. Next base: position 234,738 of record SJYT01067879.1, on the reverse strand, counting down.
CTTCAGTGGCACCTGCCACATCAGGGCTTGTCTGCTTCATGCCCCCACTATTAGCATCTATGGAGGGGAAAGGCAGCAAAAAGGGGCAGAGGGAGGTGTTGGGCTGTGATGCAGTCACAACAAAGGCCTCAGCCACCTGGGCTTCTCTGGTGGTTCAGTTGCGACCTGCAATGCAGGAGACCTGGATTTGATTCCTGGACAGGGAATGGCTACCCACTCCAGTTTTCTTGCCTGGGAAATCCCATGGACAGAGGAGCCTGGTGGGGTAAAGTCCACGGGGTTGCAAAAAGTTGGACATAAGTTAATGACTATACTATCATCACCACCCTGTGGGGCAACCTTGCAGCAGGGATGGCCTATAGGATCATCCCACCTTGTGGCTAGAGGTCCACACTTTTATGACCATCCTCTCTTTGGCCAACTAACCAGCTGCCTTCAGGTTTGGGATGTGACCTTGAGAGCTCTCTCTGGCTGGGAACAGTTCCCAGAGAGGAACTTGGGAATGAATATCTCACTCCTAGAGAGGGCATCTGGATCAACAATCCCCTCTCTAGCCTCCCCTCTTTAGCTACCCTAGCCTGAGATGCATCAGTCTCTAGGGGTGGAAAACCTGACTGTCAGCTGCCTCTCCCCTGGCCCAGGGCCTGAGCAGAACTGAGTTCTAGGGCTTGCCTGTCTGTGGCCTCTCCTCTGTGGCTTGCCTGGGACCTGAGCTGAGACAGAGAAGAATAAGTTTGGTGTGAGTTTGTGCAGCAGGGCCCTGAGAAGACAGGCAACATCTTGTTGCTTAGGACCGGCTGGCTGCCAGGAACTGGGCATGACGTTACTACGGGAGGCAGAGGAGGTCCTGAGTGTGACCTGACTGCTCTGTGCCTCAGTGTCTCCTTGGAGTGATGGGGTATCTTTTACAACCAAAGCCTCAAATATGGATCCCTTACATTGGGGGGATTTTAAGTGGATAGATCTTAAGGGGGATCTGGTATCCTTCCCCAAAGACCCCACCAGACCAACGACTGCCACTGAGCGGCCACCCATCTCTGCCTTAGCATTGATGGAAATTCCAATTTACAGACTGTGGTTCTGGAAACACTTTGTGACAGAAGCCATCAATCTCTGCATTTCAAATTTATTTTATTCTTCCAGCCTGGTTGCCTGTTCTGCTGTGAACTGTATCTGTCTAATCAGCTTGCAGGCAGTTGAAGGAGAGTGGGTGTCCCCTTGATCTAGGGGCTTTCTGTGCATAATTTCCTTTAATTCATCTCAGGCAGAGCTTGGAAAGCCAGGGTGGAGAGTGATTTTCAAAGTCTCTCACTGGAGTTCAAAGATGCATCTCTCAAGCCAGACCAGTAAATTACAGGAGTAATTGGCCATGAATTTCCAGTGTGAAATGATTCCCAGTTCCTCCCAGGGGCCCTGACTCTCTTCTTCCCTCCTTCAGTGGAGGTGGTGGCCCATGGCTTTGTGCGTCTGGAGAGCATTTCCTTCCAGTGCTGACCAGACCCCAGGTACCCCAACCTGTTGGCCTTTCTGGCCCCTGGTCCCCCAGACCCTCCTGCTCCCCATTTCTGTTTGGTCTTGAGCCTGTGCTGATGTCTCATTTGTGGGAGGATTCCAGGTCAGTTGTGCACTCCGATGCTGACAGAACCTTTATCCTGAAGGCATGTCTTCCCACTTTATTTGCCTGTATGACAAATGCAATTTCTGCATCAAGACTATCAGTCATTTTCTGATGTGATCTGTGCAGCTCTGCGTGAATTGAATCAGTTCCTGTATTATTGTGACAGCTTATTTGGTAAGGAAATAAGATGTGTAAAGTAAAGTGGAGGTGTGCATGGTGCCATGTGGAAGTTCCAGGGGCTCAGTTGCCCCTGCTGGGGGCATTTCCCCTCTTTCCTGCCCTGGCCTCCCCACCCTTCTGCCCTTGAAGCTCAGGAAAACTATCAATGCAAGGACACGAAGGTGTCCTTGTCAGGAGAGGTAAATATGCTAGGATGTGTCAAAAGGCAGACAGATAAAAAGATGCATTGAGACTGGAATTCAGGTTTAGCATTTTGGTCTTAATGCAAAGGGGTGGGGGAGGCATTGTAGCTTCGAGTGTGAGTGAGAGTTTGTGTGTGCTCAGTCGTGTCCGACTCTTTGCTACCCCATGGACTGTAGCCTACCAGGTTCCTCTGTCCATGGAATTTTCCAGGCATGAATACTGGAGTGGGTTCCCATTTTCTACTCCAGGGGATCTTCCCGATCCAGGAATCGAGCCCGCATCTCTTGTGTCTCCTGCACTGGCAGGATTCTTTACCACTGCACCACCTGGGAAGCCACTGCAGCTCTAGCTGGAAGTTAAAGGTGGACAGACATCATGACTCTTTCCCTGGATTCCCTGTGTGTCTGCCCCCCTCTACTCTTCAGCCCTTGGGACCATGGTGACCGGGGGTAGCAATCCTGTTCTTATTCCTTCTCTCTTCCCCCTGCCCCACCATCATCCTTCCACACATATTCATTTTGCACCAGCTCTGAGCTGGGTCTTGGTCATGGTGTTATGTGGGAGGGAAGTGTCCGCTCTCCATGTAGGAAGGATGTCCACAGCTCCCTGAACTCCTCTGGGGAGATGCAAGACTTGGGGGTTGAGCTGGTGAGTAAGCAGACGCCATACAATGTGGTGAGAAGCAAGATGTGTGGGAGTCTGGAGGAGAGAGGCGGTCACTCTGCCCGAGGAGTCCTTGACATCACTGGATTCTACCTGGCCGGCTTTCCACATAAGCAATCTCAATTAACCATGCCACCAATTTCCTTCTCCTTGAGGCCTGCCCTGCTTCCCTCTGCTATGCAGAACAGGCCTGGGCCAACACAGGAGAACAAGGGATTGGTGTCCCCCCCACCAACTGGCCCCGCTGTTCCTGCCTGCCCAAGACCCTCCCCTGGCCAGAATGCATGATGAGAACGCTTGCTCCCTGCAGTGAGAGGACCAGAGCTGGGAGAAGTCCGGCCTCCCTGGCTGGGAGGGAGAACCTGCAGGAAGCAGGGGCGAAGTTTTGCCTTCAGAAGTAGCTAGCTCATCCTCAGTCACTTCTACTTCCTGGATGTATCCAGTTGTTTCTGAGTCCCAGATAGAGGGGTGGGTCAAGAGCCATTTTCTCCATCTTGGACAGTGGTGGGGGACTGGCAATGTTTCCCCAGTGGATGGGGAAGCTGGTCTGCTCAGCTACTGGCAAAATAGAAACAGAACTTACCAGGCTGAGTTCTCTAAAATGGCATGGTCCAAAATTATAGCTACTAGCTACATGTGGCTGTTAAATTAAAATTAATTAAAAATAAATAAAATTTAAAATTCAGCTCTTGGATGGAAAGAGATATACCATGTGAATGTTAATTAGCAGAAAGCAGGGATGGCTGTATTAATATCAAAGTCCACTTCAGAGCCAAGAAAATTACCATGGATGGAGAGGGATATTACATAATGATAAAAGGGTCAGTTCTCCATAAAAGTATAGCAGTCCTAAACGTTATGCACCAAACAGCAGAGCTGCAAAACATAGGAAGCAAAAATGTCAATGTTTGGTCACAGTAATTAAATTTCAAGTGCTCAAAAGCCACATGTGGCTAGTGGCTACTTACTGTACTGGACAGCAAGATGGGAACATTTCCATCACTGTAGAGCATTCTATGGGCAGCATTGCTCTAGGTTGTTAACCCCATGGGGAGAGAAATTTTACCATTTTGTTCACTGCTATGTCCCCACTACCATCTCTAAAAGTCCCCAACATGTACTGTTGTTGTTCAGTCACTAAGTTGTGTCTGACCCTTTGTGGCCCCATGGACTGCAGCACTCCAGGCTTCCCTGTCCTTCTCTGTCTCCTGGAGTTTGCTCAAACTCATGTCCAAAATCACTGCAGATGATGACTGCAGCCATGAAATTAAAAGATGCTTGCTCCTTGGAAGAAAAGCTATGACCAACCTAGACAATATATTAAAAAGCAGAGATAAAACTTGGCCAACAAAGGTCCGCCTAGTCAAAGCTATGATTTTTCCAGTAGTCATGTATGGATGCGAGAGTTGGACCATAAAGAAAACTTAATGCCGAAGAATTGATGCTTTTGAACTGTGGTGTTGGAGAGGACTCTTGAGAGTCCCTTGGACTGCAAGGAGATCCAACCAGTCAGTCCTAAAGGAGATCAGTCCTGGGTGTTCGTTGGAAGGACTGATGCTGAAGCTGAAGCTCCAATACTTTGGCCACCTGATGCAAAGAACTGAGTCACTGGAAAAGATCCTGATGTTGGAAAATATTGAGGGCAGGAGGAGAAGGGAATGACAGAGGATGAGATGATTGGATGGCATCACCGACTCGATGGGCATGAGTTTGACTAAGCTCTGGGAGTTGGTGATGGACGGGAAAGCCTGGCGTGCTGCAGTGCATGGGGTTGCAAAGAGTTGGACATGACTGAGCAACTGAACTGAATTGAACATGTCCGTTGATTCGACGATGCCATCCAACCATACTAGGTGCTCAGTATTTGGAGACTTGAGGACTTTTGGCTGTGATACTGCTACTGTCCTGCTTTTGTGACTTTAATTTTAAGATTTCTTCCTTTTTTTTTTTTTTTTGGTGTGGACTATTTTTAAAGTCTTTATTGAATTTGTTACCGTGTTGCTTCTCTTTTACATTTTGGCCACGAGGCATGCTCCTGTGGCCGTGAGGCATGCTCCTTGTCCAGGAATTGAGCCCTCACCCCCTGCATTGACAGTCCAACCACTGGACTGCCAGGGACGTCCCTTGCTGTGTGACTTTATATATATTGCTCCTCCTCCCAGTTTCTCTTCGCCCATAAATTGGAGGATTGTGCTTATCTCTGAGATCTTGTTCAATTTTAATGAGCTATGATCTTAAGTAACTAGTTGGCTGATTTTCTTTATTCACTAGCAAGGGGTCAGAGAGAGCAGGAAAAGCTGAGGGGCAATTTTTTGAGTTTTGATTTCAGGTCTGAACTAGCTATTGTTGGAAGTGTTAGTCACTCAGTCGTGTCTGACTCTTGGCGACTCCATGGACTGTAGCCCGCCAGGCTCCTCTGCCCATGGGGTTTTCCAGGCAAGAACACTAAAGTGGGTGGCCATTCCCTTCCGGGAATCTTCCTAACCCAGGGATTGAATCTGGGTCTCCTGCATTGCAGGCAGATTTTTTACTGTCCGAGCCACCAGGGGCCAGTTCTCCTCTAAAGTAGGATTTGCAAGCTTTGCCTCCCATCACTTTTCCTTCATGCCCTTTTCTCTGATCATGCCAAACAGCTTCTTGGCCCTCTCTAGCTTCGCCTTATGCCCCAAGATATGCATGGCTGGGAAGTAGGGCTCACCCCGCTCACAGTCTGGCCTGCCCTCCCTTCAGCTGTCTGGAGAATGCAGCTCTTGCTCCCTCTGGACACCTGTTGCATCCTGTGGTTTGAGGCAACCTGCCTGAGACTCTACTTGAGTCCTGATTCTTCCCCTGTGGGTTGAGGGGAGTCCCTGGCAGTGGGGACTCTGATCTGGTGGCTGCCTCAGTCCCTCTGCCAGCAAGCCTCTGGGGACAGTCCCTGCCACGGGCACACCATGTTTGTGGGTTGAGACCAGGCAGAGAGCTGGCAGTCAGGGGTGGGGGCGGGAAATGCTGTGTTGTTGGGGGGGCAGTGTGCCAAGAGGAGGAAAAGGTCTGTAATTACCTTGATTACTGGGCTTCTGGCAGAGTACAGGGCCCGCCCAGCCTGGCTACAGGGCTCTGTGGGCTGAGGACTTGACGGCGTTAGAAGATACCCTCCTTCACCGTCTCCCTTTCCTGGGGGCCTGGGACAGGGAGGGCATACTGTGGCTTCCCCTTTGCAGGCAGTTTCCCTGGACACACCAAAGCTGTGCTAAGGGGGACAGGAGAATGTGGAAGATGGCTGTGAGCTGGTGGGCAGCGTGAATCTCGCCGTTGTACACCAAGCCTGTGGTTCTGGGTCTTGGTGTCTAAGTGCCATGTGTGATGAGTGTCCTCTGACCCAGGGGTCCCCAACTCCGGAATCTAATGCCTGATGGTCTGAGGTGGAGCTGATGTAATAATAATTGAAATAAAGTGCACAGTAAATATAATGTGCTTGAAGCACCATGAAACCACCCCACCCCCTCGTTTGTGAAAAAATGTTCTTCCATGAAACCCGTCTCTGGTGCCAAAAGGTTGGAGACTGCTGCTCTGCCCCGCTGGGTCTCTGTCTGCCTCTCTGCCTCTTGGATTGCCACTGTGTCTCCTGAACACATCCCTGCCCTTCTGTGCCCCTGCTCTACGCGTAGAGTAGGTCTGTTTGGCCTGGACCCTTGGATTTCTGCTTTCTGGGTGGGTTTGGCCAAAGCAGCCTCCTGTGGAACATTGGGAAGTGGAAATAGAAGGAGATGGAGGGGTGGGTTCTTCCTGACTCCCTTCCTGCCCTGGGCTTCTGCCAAGGGCTGTGTCCCTCCCCAACTGCAGTCCCTTCCTCTCTGGCCCCTGTCACTGACTCTTCACTTTGCTCCTTCAAAGTGACCAGTTATCAGGGTGGTAATGTCTTCCTACCGTGGCGAATCTCTGAGTGTTTTAACTAACAATCCATGTGGATTCCTTTATCCTACCCTCACCTGTGTAAATAGTCCCTTTCAGTAAACTCTGCTCAGTTAAGCACTTCTGGGTGGAATACAATGGTCTTTTTGAGTCGACGTATGTCCGGGGGTATCTGTGTTTTTATTTAACCACGCTGCATGTGAGGATCTTTGTTCTCCAACCAGGGATTGAACTTGCCCCTATGCAGTAAATGGGAGAAGTCTTTACCACTGGACCGCCAGGGAAGTCCTGGGGATATCTGATTTTGTTTTGCTAGGCCTGTGCCCTGGGTCTGTAAAGTGATCAGGGTCCTTAGGGCAATGAGTCAACGTGTTTTTTCTCTAACTCTGCTGGCAGGAGGAGTTATGTAAGGAAGGGACTATATCCTGGGATTTTGAATATACCCAGAGGAAAGGAGAAACTACTTCCACATGGCTCCCTTATGGACCTTGTGGGTCAGCAGAGTATCTTACCAGCATTGTGGTCAAAATATTTGACAGTACGTCATAGCATCAACCAATCAGAATGAGGCATTGACCAACGGGAACAGGTTCCTGATAGAAAAGTGAAGGTATGAAAGTGAAAGTCGCTCAGTCGTGTCCGATCTTTGCGACCCCAATGGAGTCCATGGAATTCTCTAGGCCAGAATACTGGAGTGGGTAGCCTTTCCCTTCTCCAGGGGATCTTCCCAACCCAGGGAATGAACCCAGGTCTCCCACATTGTGGGCGGATTCTTTACCAGCTGAGCCACAAGGGAAGCTGTTCTTGATAAGAGTCCAGTACAAATGTTGGCCTGAACACATTTAGCCTAAACTAGGCTAGTTTAGTCAAGGTACGGGACATTTCCATAGCCACAAGGATTCCTCATGCTGCTGTCTTATAGTTACACCTACTTCCTTCCTACCCCCACCCCCTCATTGCATGCGCGCTGAGTCACTTCAGTTGTGTCCAACTCTTTGCAACCCCATGGACTATAGCCTGCCAGGCTCCTTTGTCCATGGGACTCTCTAGGGAAGAATGCTGGAGTGGCTTTCCATGCCCTGCTCCAGGGGATCTTCCTGACTCACGGATCGAACCAACATCTCTTAAGTCTCCTGCGTTGGCAGGATTCTTTACCACTGCACCACCTGGGAAGCCCATTATATGTACATAGTTTATCAATCCCTGTAACCCCTCATTTATAATATAAGAATCTTAAATATTTCCTCCACACATATTTAATACCAACTTAATTTAAAGAGTATACAAAAACTTTGCTCCTATGTAGATCCATTCCCCTTCTCCTTTGCTTCTCCTGTGCTGTTATTTGTTACATAAATTACATCTTTATACATTGTGTGCTCATCAACGTGGGCTTATGATTATTGCTTTATACAGTTGTCTTTTAAATCATATAGGAGAAAAAAATTACAAACAAAAATAGATTTAAACTGTTTTATTAATTTTATTTTTTAATTACATTCCCATTACTTATTTTGTAACTGGAAGTTTGTACTTCTTGACTCCTTTAAAACTGTCTTTTATCTTACCTATGTACTTACATTTAGTGATGTTCTTTATTTCTTTATGTGAACTCAAGTAACTGTATACTCTTCTTCCATTTCAGTTCAGAAGATTCCTTTTAGTATCTCTTATAGGGCAGATTTGCAAATGATGAATTCTCTCTGTTGTTATCCAAGAATGTCTTAGTTTCTTCATTTTTCAAGGGAAGTTTTGTTAGGTATAGAATTCTTTGTTGATAGTTTCTTTTTCTTTCAGCATTCTGAATATATTATCCCATTGCCTTCTGCCCTCTGTGGTTTCTTATGAGAAAATAGCTGTTCTTATTGAGGACTCCAAGAAATGAGTTGCTTTTCTATTGCTATTTTCAAGAGTGTCTCTAAACATTTTCTGATGTGTCTAAATGTGAATTTCTTTCATGTTATCCTACTTAGAGTTTTTTGAGCTTCTCAGAAATGTAATAATTTTCATTAAATTGGGGAAATTTTCAGCCATTATTTCTCTCTATATTTTCCTGCCCTTTTCTCTCCTCTTATTTTTGGAGTTCCATTATACATATATTGATATGTTATTCTTGCCTGGAGAATCCCAGGGATGGCGGAGCCCAATTGGCTGCCATCTGTGGGGTCTCACAGAGTCGGACACAACTGAAGCGACTTAGCAGCAGCAGCAGCAAATAGCATACCACAGGTCTCTGGGTTCCTGACATTTTCCCCCATTCAGACTGGGTAGTCTCAATTGAATTATCTTCAAGTTCTGTTATTTTCTTCTGCCTACTCAAATCTGATGTTTTTTTCATTCCAGTTATTTCACTTTTTAACTCTTGAAGTTCTATTTGATTCATTTTTATGATTTCTGGCTGCTTTCAAAGCTTTTTTTTTTTTATTTTTAGTTTGCAGAAGTTGAATTATTATGCACCTTGAAGTGGATTTCTTTAGGTTTACCTTGTTTGGGGTTCAATCTTGAATGTATGGGTTTCCCAGGTGGCTCAGTGGTAAAGAATCCGCCTGCCAAGCAGGAGACATGGGTTTGATCCTTGGGTTGGGAAGATCCCCTGGAGAAAGAAATGGCAACCCACTCCAGTATTCCTGCCTGGGAAATCCTATAGACAGAGGAGCCTGGCGGGCTACCGTCCATGGGGTCACAAAGAGTCAGACATGACTTAGAGATTAAACAGCAGCAACAACAGTTTGAATTTATAGATTGTGTCACTTGGTGAATTTGGGATCTTTAGTCTATTTTCTATCTGTTGTTCATATTGGGTAATTTCTGTTGTTCTATCTTCCAGTTTACTGATTTTTTTTTTTTTTTCCTCTGCCTGGTCTATTCTGCTGTTAAATCCATCTGCTGGGATTTTTATTTTATTTACTGTTTTTCAATTTTAAAATTTCCATTTCATTCTTTAAATATCTTCTATTTTTTGAGGCTTTTTATATTTTCATTTGCCTCAAGTATGTTCATAATTGCTCAAGAAAACATTTTTATAATGATTGTTTTAAACTGTTTGTCATATAATTCTAATACCACTGTCATTTTGGAATTGGCATCTGTTGATTATTCTTTTTCATTGTTTGGGATCTTCCTGGTTCTTGCTATGGTGAGTGATTTTTTTTTTTTTTTTTTTGTTGAAACCTGGTCATTTTCATGTTATGTCATGATATCCTGGGCCTTATTTATACCTCTGTTTTAATTAGCTTTCTCTGACAACTCTCTGGCAGGGAAAGTAGGGATTCCTGCCTTGTAAATATCAGGTAGGGTTAGAAGTCTAGATTTGGCCCCTATTGACACCTAAGGGTAGGGGTGGGTTTTTGTTCCTGCTGGGCAGCAGTGGGACTTCTGGCTCCCAACATGATCTTCACTTGTACTCCAAGGGGCAGTTTGTTACCAGCTGGTAGGGATGAATGTCCTGGCTGCCTGCTTAGCCTTTTTGACATTATCCCTATGGCGGGGGTGGCACATTGGAGTGCGTTATTATAATCTTGCAAGGATGGAGGTTTGGGCTCCCCACTTAGCTTCTGCTGAGGGGGACCACCAGGTGGTGTTTGGCTGGAGTACAGTGGGTATGGTTTAAAAGTTTTCTGCTTGCCAGACTGCCTTCTTCCTGGTCCTTTGGCTGAGAGAGCAGGCTTCTGTTAGTGCTTGCTGTGTATGCACCCAGGGGCAATTCTGGGTTCCTGGTGTCTTCAGCTCCAAGTCTAGGACATATAAAGCCAAAAGAAAACCCAAGGAACTCATGATAGCGTGTGCTTGTGAACTCACTATCATGTGACGTCTTGAAGTTTCTAGTTGTTCTGGCATTTTCTTTTTATTTTTCACAATCTTCTTTGTTTTGCATATAGTGTCTGGGGTTTTCAATTGTACTTAGCAGGAAGAATAGGGGAAAATACATTTACTTTATCTTCCCGTAAGAGAAAAATTCTTAAATTTTGCATCTCATTGCCATACACTAGGCCAACCCTCTAACCAAGCAGGGGAGATGCAAAGAAAGGACAAGAATGAATGTTTATTGAGGCCCCACAGGGTGTAATGTGTTTCTATGTGCAGAAGTTGATTGAGTTCTCACAACTTAGTCATGATGGTTTTATTATTCCTTTTTTATAGATAAGACCAACTTGAGGCTCAAAGAAAATAAGTTTAGGGAGAGAGGAGGCGCTGAGCTGACCTTGAACTCAGTCTCTCCAACTTTGGTGCAGGTGCCTTTTCTACCAGAAGTCACTCAGCAGCTAACATCTGGGTTTGCCCCTGGCAGCAGGAGGCCCAGAAGCATCCTTTAGGACTTTTTTGTTCCTGCCTTTTAAATGGTACTGATGAACCTATTTGCAGGGCAGGAAGAGTGGTACAGATGTAGAGAATGGACTTGTGGACCCAGTGGGGGAAGAAGAGGGGGGACAAATTGAGAGAGTGGCATTGACGTATATACACCACCACGTGTAAAACCAGACGGCTAGTGGAAAGCTGCCGCACAGCACAGGGAGCTCAGCTCAGCGCTCTGTGATGACCTAGAGGGGTGAGATGGGGTAGAGGCGGGAGGGAGGCTCGAGCGGGAGGGGCTATATGCATAGGTATAGCTGACTCATGGTGCTGTACAGCAGAAACTGACACAACATTGTAAAGCAATTTTATGCCAATAAAAGTTAATAATAAAAAAATTACTAAATTCTACTCTTATCTTATAAACTTAAAAAAGCATTTCTTTTTTAAAAACTTTTTATTACGAAAATCTGCAGAGGTACAGAAAACTGGAGATAGTAGTACAATTAAAATCCATGGACTACAATCAACATTCAACAATTGTTAACATTTTTCTATGTTTGCCTCATCTATTATCATTTTCATGGAATCATTTGAAAGTAAATGACAAAATCATGATATTTACTTCTAATCATGTCAGTACACTCTCCAAAAAGACCCCCATATTTTTTATAAAATTATAAGAATAATATCACAGCTAACAAAATTAATAATATCTAACATCTGGTCCCATCACTTCATGGGAAATAGATGGGGAAACAGTGGAAACAGTGTCAGACTTTATTTTTTTGGGCTGCAAAATCACTGCAGATGGTGATTGCAGCCATGAAATTAAAAGACGCTTACTCCTTGGAAGAAAAGTTATGCCCAACCTAGATAGCATATTCAAAAGCAGAGACATTACTTTGCCAACAAATGTCCGTCTAGTCAAGGCTATGGTTTTTCCTGTGGTCATGTATGGATGTGAGAGCTGGACTGTGAAGAAGGCTGAGTGCCGAAGAATTGATGCTTTTGAACTGTGGTGTTGGAAAAGACTCTTGAGAGTCCCTTGGACTGTAAGGACAGCCAACCAGTCCATTCTGAAGGAGATCAGCCCTGGGATTTCTTTGGAAGGACTGATGCTAAAGCTGAAACTCCACTACTTTGGCCACCTCATGTGAAGAGTTGACTCACTGGAAAAGACTCTGATGCTGGGAGGGATTGGGGGCAGGAGGAGAAGGGGACGACAGAAGATGAGATGGCTGGATGGCATCACTGACTTGATGGGCATGAGTCTGAGTGAACTCTGGGAGTTGGTGATGGACAAAGAGGCCTGGCGTGCTGCGATTCATGGGGTCGTAAAGAGTCGGACACAACTGAGCGACTGAACTGAACTGAACTGAATGTCTTCTAATACCCAGTTCATATTAAAGTTTCTCTGTTGTTCCTCAAATATCTCTTATGCTGCTGCTGCCAAGTCACTTCAGACATGTCCGACTCTGTGAGACCCCAGAGACGGCAGCCCACCAGGCTCCCCTGTCCCTGGGATTCTCCAGGCAAGAACACTAGAGTGGGTTGCCATTTCCTTCTCCAATGCATGAAAGTGAAAAGTGAAAAGGAAGTCACTCAGTCATGTCTGACTTTNATCTTCCTATTATTTCATTTACTTAACATTACAGCATTAGCATCTTTCATAATTCTACCTAGTCTTCAGGGTTTTTTTTAATGGCTATGTAGTACCCCAATATATTGTTGGGTTGTTAATTTAATAATGTATCTCAGGTTAGCTTTGTAAATCCCTTTCTAGCTTCATATTGTGTATTTTATGGTTTTCTTAATTCCTCTATTCTATCCAAATTAGTCCACTTTTCCTTTCTCGAATATTCTTATAATTCTTTCTACAACCACCCCACAACCACCAGCAGAATGTACACTAAACTTCATCTCTGCTGATCTGTAGGGAGGAAACATGATATGATGGTAAAGCTTTTGGTGTCACACCAGAAATCACAATTTCAGGTTTTGTCACTTACTAGTTCTGTGATCTTGGAAAGGTTACCTGATTTTGAGAGGCTTTTTTTTTTTTTTTTTTAATCTTGAAATGATTCAGGTATAACATATAATTACAAATACCTTGAAACTAAAAGTGAAGTTATGTTCAACCTAGATAGTATTTTCAAAAGCAGAGACATTACTTTGCCGAGTAAGGTCCGTCTAGTCAAGGCTATGGTTTTTCCTGTGGTCATGTATGGATGTGAGAGTTGGACTGTGAAGAAGGCTGAGTGCCGAAAAATTGATGCTTTTGAACTGTGGTGTTGGAGAAGACTCTTGAGAGTCCCTTGGACTGCAAGGAGATCCAACCAGTCCATTCTGAAGGAGATCAGCCCTGGGATTTCTTTGGAAGGAATGATGCTGAAGCTGAGACTCCAGTACTTTGGCCACCTCATGTGAAGAGTTGACTCATTGGAAAAGACTCTGATGCTGGGAGGGATTGGGGGCAGGAGGAGAAGGGGACAACCGAGGATGAGATGGCTGGATGGCATCACGGACTCGATGGACGTGAGTCTGAGTGAACTCCGAGGGATGGTGATGGACAGGGAGGCCTGGCGTGCTGCGATTCATGGGGTCACAAAGAGTCGGACACGACTGAGCGACTGAACTGAACTGTGGTGACCTTAATGGGAAAGAAATAATAAAAGAGAGGATATATGTATATGTATAGCTGACCTGCTGTACAGTAGAAACTAACACAACATTGTATAACAACTATGCTCCAATAAAAATTAATAAATTTCAAAAAAGAATTGTGCACAGTTGCATTGCTTGTTTGCTTTCTTTCTCCTTTTTCATCTGGGCGACTGTTCCTAACCTTGAAGAGTCTAGTTTTGGTGAATTTGGATAGAGTGAGAGGAAAGAGCAGAGGTGATTGGGGTCAGAGCCGGGACTGCTTGACTTGTTTCCTCCTGGAGTCAGAATTCTCCTTGGGATCATATCCTTCTTGTAAGCAGGTAAGTTGTGGCGCAGGAGGGGGTCTGAGAACTAACCCTCATGTATTCACAGGACATTTAGGACAGCTTAGATCTTGTGCTCGAGTTCCTGCTTTGGGACCCCAGGGTTTCCCTAGAGCCCCCAAGAGCCCCACCTCCTCCTTCATGGCCAGTTTCAACTAGAAGACCAGAAGCTGAATCCTGCTGCCTCTTGAGAAACCAGATGGAGTGGTGGGTGCAATGCAAAGCGATTTTCCCCTCTTTCTGCAAAAGATTTATCATGCTTCACAAGCACTGCACGGTGGTCCGTGTGTAAGGCAGACCCTCAGAATCAATGGATCCGTGTTCAGAGCTCCACCAAGGTCTCAGTTGTGCTGCCCCACCTGGGCATTGCAGGAGGTGCTTTGGGAGTGCTGGGGGTGGGCAGAGGGGCAGGGGGTCAAGGTGCGTGGGAAAGGGGGCTGGTGTTTGCAAGTCAAGGCTCTCAGAGCCCCTCTCCCTGTGGCCTGAACTGAGGGCGGGGTTTTTTTTCCAGTCATGAGTAGGTTTTTCATGCATTGGAGAAGGAAATGGCAACCCACTCCAGTGTTCTTGCCTGGAGAATCCCAGGGATGGAGGAGCCTGGTGGGCTGCCATCTATGGGGTTGCACAAAGTCGGACATGACTGAAGTGACTTAGCAGCAGCAGCAGCAGGGGTGGAGGACGGCGGCTGTCTTGCATGGCCAGATGCTTCTGGTCAGTTCTTTCAGGCCCTTGAGGGTAGATGGTCAGGTGATGGTCAGGTGATGGACCAGGTCACCAGGGCTGAAGGAGAATGGCGTCTTCCTCTGCCACTGTTCACACGTGCCCTTCAGACGTATGCTCCAGCAGTGGCTGTGCCAGATCGCCTGCCTCTGACGGGACACTCACCTCCCCTTGGGGACCAGAGCTCCAGGGGAGAGAACAAGTCTGGCAGTCAGTCCTGAAGGAAAGCCAACCACAGGTACCAAGAGAAGCTTCCAGAAAGGGAAAGGCTCCCAGAATCCTGTATTGGGTGAACCACTGGGGATGGGGCAGGGAGGTGTTGCTGCTCAGACACAGAGAGAGAGGGCAGTTGGGGAGGGCCAGAGGCAGATGCTGTGGGGCCAGGGATGCCCTGGGGAGGTTGGGAGGCTTGAGGGGGCTGTCTGCCAGGCAGCTGCAGTTTGCTCTCCTCCTTGAAGGGGCAGGGACACGCCCCCGTTTCACTCTGGCTGCGGGGCTGTTATGAGGAGAATAGGACTTGACCTTAGTGTGGAAGGACGCAGCACCAACTCACCACAGGCATGATTGCCCTCCATTGCCATTAAATATTTTATTGTAAAAATGCAGAGGTCCATTTGGGCTGCCAGGAAGCTGGCACTGGGCTTTGATTGCTGTAAGGGCTGATGGCTGTGCTGAAGACATATATGTGTGTGCATGTGGTGTGTGTGTGTGTGTGGCGTGTGTACACATATTAGTGGCTATGTATGTGGTGAGTGTGCAAGTGTGCATGCTTGTGTCATGTGTCTGGTGTGTGTGTGTGTGCATGTATGCACACTTGTGTGGTGTTGTCCGTCGTGTGTGTGTGTGTGTGTGTGTGTGTGTGTACCCATGCACATGAGAGCCTCAGCACTTACAATGACTTTGGCCCCCATCTGCCATGACACTGCACCCCACTGGCATCAATGTTAAGGTCAGGATGCAGGTTTTTAACCATAGGAAACATTACAGGGTGTTCAAGGCATCCTTCATAAAAACAGTGTTTGGGCAGGGAGCGTTTGCATTCACTGCAGAATAACAATTGATGGTCAGGTGATGGACCAGGTCACCAGGGCTGAAGGAGAATGGCGTCTTCCTCTGCCACTGTTCACACGTGCCCTTCAGACGTATGCTCCAGCAGTGGCTGTGCCAGATCGCCTGCCTCTGACGGGACACTCACCTCCCCTTGGGGACCAGAGCTCCAGGGGAGAGAACAAGTCTGGCAGTCAGTCCTGAAGGAAAGCCAACCACAGGTACCAAGAGAAGCTTCCAGAAAGGGAAAGGCTCCCAGAATCCTGTATTGGGTGAACCACTGGGGATGGGGCAGGGAGGTGTTGCTGCTCAGACACAGAGAGAGAGGGCAGTTGGGGAGGGCCAGAGGCAGATGCTGTGGGGCCAGGGATGCCCTGGGGAGGTTGGGAGGCTTGAGGGGGCTGTCTGCCAGGCAGCTGCAGTTTGCTCTCCTCCTTGAAGGGGCAGGGACACGCCCCCGTTTCACTCTGGCTGCGGGGCTGTTATGAGGAGAATAGGACTTGACCTTAGTGTGGAAGGACACAGCACCAACTCACCACAGGCATGATTGCCCTCCATTGCCATTAAATATTTTATTGTGAAAATGCAGAGGTCCATTTGGGCTGCCAGGAAGCTGGCACTGGGCTTTGATTGCTGTAAGGGCTGATGGCTGTGCTGAAGACATATATGTGTGTGCATGTGGTGTGTGTGTGTGTGTGGCGTGTGTACACATATTAGTGGCTATGTATGTGGTGAGTGTGCAAGTGTGCATGCTTGTGTCATGTGTCTGGTGTGTGTGTGTGTGCATGTATGCACACTTGTGTGGTGTTGTCCGTCGTGTGTGTGTGTGTGTGTGTGTGTGTGTGTACCCATGCACATGAGAGCCTCAGCACTTACAATGACTTTGGCCCCCATCTGCCATGACACTGCACCCCACTGGCATCAATGTTAAGGTCAGGATGCAGGTTTTTAACCATAGGAAACATTACAGGGTGTTCAAGGCATCCTTCATAAAAACAGTGTTTGGGCAGGGAGCGTTTGCATTCACTGCAGAATAACAAGTTCTTTTGTACAGGCTTCCCTGCTCCTTAAGCATCAGTGGTTTGTTTTTTCTTAATTGGAGTTTGGTTGCTTTACAATGTTGTGTGTGTGTGTGTGTGTGTGTGTGTGTACCCATGCACATGAGAGCCTCAGCACTTACAATGACTTTGGCCCCCATCTGCCATGACACTGCACCCCACTGGCATCAATGTTAAGGTCAGGATGCAGGTTTTTAACCATAGGAAACATTACAGGGTGTTCAAGGCATCATTCAGAAAAACAGTGTTTGGGCAGGGAGCGTTTGCATTCACTGCAGAATAATAAGTTCTTTTGTACAGGCTTCCCTGCTCCTTAAGCATCAGTGGTTTGTTTTTTCTTAATTGGAGTTTGGTTTCTTTACAATGTTGTGTTAGTTTCTTGCTGAACAGCAAAGTGAAACGGTTATATGTATACACATATCCACTCTTTTTTAGATTTCTTTCCTCTCCATCAGTTCACAGATCCTTGAGGAGAGTTCTCTGTGCTGTACAGTAGGTTCTCATTAGTTATTCATAGTTGGGTTTATATGTCAATCCCAACCTCCCAGTTCATCCCACCCTCCCTTCCCCACTTGGTAGCCATAAGTTGGTGCATCAGTGGTTTTCATAACCCCTCACATCCCCTCATCATCCATAAACACCCCCTCACATCCCCCCATCATCCATAAACCCCCTCAGACAGATCTGCCTGGCCTCAGCACCCCTGGGCTCTGTGGGATTGCTCTGCTCTTTTTCTTCCTGGTGTCTCCTACCCTGAAGAGGTCTATCATCCCCACCCCATTCTGAGGGCAGCTACAGTGGGGGGGGGCTCCTTCCTAAGTCTTGGAACAGCCTCTCTAGGCCCCACTTTTAATCTGGAGGAAGAAGGGGAAGCAGGCAAAGATAAGAATGGAGGGAGGGGGGCTGTGTCCCTGAGGTTAAGGCCAGGAGGAGGAAGGGGCAAAAGAGTGAAGAAGGATGGGTTTTGTCAGGGTCCCAGGAGTTGCCAGTGTGGGTTACCCAAGGTGTGAGGGCTTCTGTTTGGGCTTGTCATGGGACATCAGGTGCTGCCCCTTCAGAGATCCTTTTTTTTTTTTTTTTTTAAATACTTCTTTACATATTTTTTTGGCTCTGTCAAGTCTTAGTTGCAGCATGTAGGGTCTGTGTTGTATCATGTGGGATCTTTTGTTGCAGTGGGCAGGCTCCAGAGTGCATGGGCTCAGTAGTCATGGCCCACAGGCTTAGTTGTCCAGTGATATGTGGGATCTTAGTTCCCCAGCCAGGGATCAAACCCACAACCCCTGCATTGCAAGGCAGATACTTTAACCACTGGACCATCAGGGAAGTCCCCAGAGACTCTTCTGACCCCAGGTGGCATGAAGGCCATTTGGTCTTGACCACAGCCCCCTCTCCGATGCATGCCAGGGCAGCCCAGCCCACTGGCTTCGGGTTTGTGCCTAAATACTTCTTTGGCAGAGGGGAGGCTGAGGGATGTGTTGGCCCTTGGCGCGATTATCCTTAGGGATAAGACCCTAATACTTCTTTACATATTTTTTTGGCTCTGTCAAGTCTTAGTTGCAGCATGTAGGGTCTGTGTTGTATCATGTGGGATCTTTTGTTGCAGTGGGCAGGCTCCAGAGTGCATGGGCTCAGTAGTCATGGCCCACAGGCTTAGTTGTCCAGTGATATGTGGGATCTTAGTTCCCCAGCCAGGGATCAAACCCACAACCCCTGCATTGCAAGGCAGATACTTTAACCACTGGACCATCAGGGAAGTCCCCAGAGACTCTTCTGACCCCAGGTGGCATGAAGGCCATTTGGTCTTGACCACAGCCCCCTCTCCGATGCATGCCAGGGCAGCCCAGCCTGCTGGCTTCGGGTTTGTGCCTAAATACTTCTTTGGCAGAGGGGAGGCTGAGGGATGTGTTGGCTCTTGGCGCAATTATCCTTAGGGATAAGACCCCAGTTAGGACTCTGTAGAGGCAAATTGGGATCTTAGGGCTGGAAGGAGGCTCCATGCAGGCGTCCTAGACTTATCACTAGAACTTTGTACCTTTTGACCACCTTCACCCATTTCACCTACCCTACCGCCCCCACCTCTGGGCAACCATCAATCTGTTCTCTGTATCTATGAGTTTGGTGATTTTTCTTTTTAAAGTCCCACATATAAGTGAGATTGTGAAGTATTTGTCTTTCTTTTTCTGACTTATTTCACTTAGAATAATGCCCCTAAGCCCCATCCATGTTGTTACAAATGGCAGGATTTCCTTCTTTTTTTTATTTTAATGGCTGAATAATACTCCATTGAATATACGTGTGACATTTTCTTTATCTGCTCATGTAGTGATGGACACTTAGGTTGTTTTTCCATTTTTCAGCTTCGGGAATTATCTGCAGTGAACAGAAGTGTGTAGATATCTTTTCAAGACAATGCTTTCATTTCCTTTGGATAAATACCCTGAAGTCTACCTTTTGGATTGTACGGTGGTTCTATTTTTAGTATTTTGAGGAACCTCCATACTGTTTTCCATAATAGCTGTACCAGTACACACTTCCCACCAACAGAGCACAGGGTTCTCTTTCCTCCACGTCCTTGCCAACAATTGTTATTTCTTGTCTTTGTGATAATAGCCTTTCTAACAGGTGTTAGACCTCACTGAGGTGTTATCTCATTGTAGTTTTGATTTGCATTTCCCTGATGATTAGTTATGTTGAATATCTTGTCTTGTACCTGTTGGCCATTTGTATGTCTTCTTTGGAGAAATAACACTTCATATACATTTTGAGTCCTGCTTTTGTACTTGATCTTATAGCTTGAGGATTTCTTCAAGTTATTAGAAATTTCTGGAAAAATGGCTACAAAACAGACTTATCTTGTACATATATTGTAATTTTTCCTCCCAAACTCTACTGATAGGTATTTAGATTGTTTCTAGTTTGGACTACATTATACAACATTTTAAGGGACATTTTTATACTGTTGGTATGTTTTGACTATTCAATTACCCACTTAAGTACCAGTCTGGGGCTTTGAGCTGGGCTGTGGTCCCAGGAACAGGGACTGGGAATGGGAGCTTCTAGGACTGGCCTGGGAAGAGAGGGTCCAGGCCCTGCTGACGGCCAGTGAGTATACAGGGGCTTCTGAAACACCATGTCTAGGAGACTGGGTAGGGAGCAAGTCAGAGGTCTGAAGGAGACAGGAATAGAGTGGAGATTTGAGAGCGGTACCAGCCAGAAAAACACCCAGGCAGTAGGGCTGGGGGTGGGAAGCAAGGAGGGATAGAAAAGAGGGTAAAGAATGGGAGGCTATTTCCAGCAATGGGATCCATGGTGTTTGAATGCCTGGGCTTCCCTGGCGGCTCAGACAGTCATGTGCTTGGACGCTTAGTTGTGTCCGTCTCTTTGCCACCCCACAGACTGTAGCCTGTCAGGCTCTTCTGTCTATGGGATTTCCCAGGCAAGAATACTGGAGTGGGTGTCCAGTTCCTCCTCCAGGGGATCTTCCCAACCCAGGGATTGAAACTACATCTCTTGTGGATTCTTTACCACTAATCCCACCTGGGAAGCCCCAGATGGTAAAGAATCTGCCTGCAGTGCAGGAGACATAGGTTCAGTCCCTGGGTTGGAAAGATCCCCTGGAAAAGGTAAGGGCCACTCCAGTATTCTTGCTGGAGAATTCCACGGACAGAGGAGCCAGGCGGAGCCCTGCAGTCCATGGGATCTCAAAGCATCAGACATGACTGAGAGACTAGCACTTTCCTAAGAAAAGTGTTGAGCTCCACTCTGACATATATAAATTTATTAATAAAGTATATACATGTACTGCTTGTCAGTGTACACTAAGTATTTAATAAAAATTATTTTTCACCTTTTAGGTAAATATTGCAAATAGATTTAATTTTTTTCCCCTTGAAAACCATGGGTTTCTCTATTCACGCCTCTTTGGAGAACACCCACCATGGAGGGGCAGGAAGCTGGGCCAGGGCCATGCAGAGGGTTGCTGGGACTCAAAACCATGAGGAGGACATCTGGATGGAGAGGAAAGGGCCCTTGGGTGGGTTCAGAGTCACACTCAGTGGGTTACTCCTGAGATAGTTATTTAACATTTTTACATGGGATTTGAAAGTCAATATTCATGGTGAGCTTCAGGCTTGCTGATGACATTAAGATCATGTGGGTGAGGGGCTCCCCTGGTGCTTCAGTGGGGGTGGTGCCTGGGTTCCATCCCTGGTCATGGAACTAGATCCCACATGTCACAACTAAACATCCTGTGTGCCTCAACTAAGACCTGGCACAGCCAAATTAAAAAAAAATAATAAATATTTAAAAAGATTATGTGGGTGGTAAAATACTAAGATGGGAGCAAATAAACTGTAGGGAAAATTGAAGAACTTTATGAGAGATCAGAGAAATGGTAGATGAGGAACAAAGTGAGTGAGAATAAAGGAATATATTTAGCAGTCTGGGGTCTCTTTAAGAAGTATTTCCAAAATTTCAAAAAGAGCTCCCTCCTACCCTGCACTGAACATCCGTGCATGTTAAGAGACCATTTTCTCTGCTTTTATCTGAAATGCTGTTAAGTTCACATGGCAGGTAGTTTCATGCTGATCAGAAGCTCTGGACTTATGAATGTCTTTGATTAATTTAAAGTTGGAAAAACTATTTTAATTATTTCTTGGCAAGATTTCTTGAAATCCAGGGGACTTGTTGAGGAGAGGGACTCAGATGGAATTGACAAAAGGGGTTCTTATGGGAAGAAATGTTGAATTCTTGCAGGCTGATAAGATGTGAGGCTCTGAGCTACCCATTGGGTCACAGTCAAGGACAAAGGCATTTTGAAGCCTTGATAGGTGTAATTAGAACCTAAAAACACCAACTCAAGGAGAGACAATGGCCCAAAAGACAGAGAAAATTTACATTTAATGAATCTGGAGATGAGACTGCATGTACTGTCCTACTGGGAAGACACAATGCATTGAATTGTCAGATGAGACTCTCATGAAGCACAGGTTTACCCAGTATGAAAATGTATGAATAATTTCAAGACTACAGGAGGCACAAGTGAAACAAGGAGAGGTGTGGGACCATTAAAGCAACCCACCAAGTCCTTTTTCATCACCTTGGGACATGATCTGCCCTGATTTATATATGAGGTCTCCAAGAGCTGTATGTCGGAGAAGGCAATGGCACCCCACTCCAGTACTCTTGCCTGGAGAATCCCAGGGACGGGGAAGCCTGGTGGGCTGCTGTCTATGGGGTGGCACAGAGTTGGACACGACTGAAGCGACTTAGCAGCAGCAGCAGCAAGAGCTGTATGTAACTACATTCCTCCCACAGAAGGCAACTATTTTGGCTTTGAAATATCTCCACTTTATACTCAGTTATATAGCTTAGGTGACAAAAGGGATCCATGCTCCATAAATTCATAGATTTCTGTATTTATTTACCATAAGCAGTACTACCTTGCGTGTGTGCTAAGTCGCTTCAGTTGTATCCTATTCTTTTCGACCCTATGGACTATAACCCGCCAGGCTCCTCTGTCCATGGGGATTCTCCAAACAAGAATACTGGAGTGCCACACCCTCCTCCAGGGGATCTTCCTCACGCAGGGATTGAACCTGCGTCTTTATGTTTGGTTGGCTGGTTCTTGATCCCTAGCGCCACCTGGGAAGCCAAGCAGTACTAGACACCCAGGTAAACCAGGTGCATGTGTTAAAAAACATTCGGTAGATAAGGACTCACTCTTAGTAAACACCATCAGTTTATTGCCAAAGATGTGTCATTAGCCTGTCTCCTATGAGGTTTGACCAGTTGTCTTCTTTCTTTCCCAGGAGGCACCCCCCTTCTCCTGCTTACCATTTCCTTCCCAGGAAACCATTTCAAACCACGATGTGTTTACAGTTGCTGCAGGCGATAGTTCAACCGTTTCTGGTTTTCGACCCCTTAGTTCCTGGTTGAAAGTAGTTGGGATGAAAGCTACACTTTAGGAAAGTCACAAAAGAGCCATTCTTTCTATTCCAGACCCTATCTTCATCAAGTAGGTAAAACTTTTATTTTTACTATGTATTTATTTATTTATTTTTGGCCATACTGTGTGGCTTGCAGGATAAACTTGGCCCTCAGCTTTGAGAGCATGGAGTCCTAACCACTGGACCCAACAGGAAATTCTCCTAGTAAACTTTTTAAATACAAATTTGTTATGGGTCTCTCCTTAATAGTAGAAGTAGTGTTAGTTGCCCAGTCATGTCTGACTCTTTGCAACCCATGGACTGTAGCTTGCCAGGCTCCTCTGTCTATGGAATTCTCCAGGCAAGAATACTGGAGTGGGTTTCCATTCCCTTCTCCAGGAGATCTTCTTGATCCAGGGATCAAACTCAGGTCTCCTGCATTGCAAGTAGATTCTTTACCATCTGAGCCACCAGCAGAGCCCCTATGGGTCTCTCCTTACCACTGCTTAAAACCCTTCAATAGCTCCCATCCCTCTTTAGATCATATTCCAAATCCTTAAGAGGGGCTTGTATTGTCTGGTATCTGCCTGCCTTTCCAGCTTCATCTCCCACCACTGACTTCCTCTGAGCTTCACCTACACTGACCTTATTTTAGTGTTCTGAACAGTGTTCCCTCTTGGCCCAGGGCCTTTGTACATACTATTTCCTCTGCTTGGAAAGCTCTCTCTGTTACCTACCCTTCTCTGGTTAATTCCTACTCATCCTGCCTCTCACAGCTTGTACTGATGCCCCCTGGGACTCATTTCACATCGCACATCGTCTCATCCCCACATTTTACTCTAGCCCCAGCTATTCCAGACAGGCTTTAACCAGCTTTGCCCAGATGTGATCTGACAGGTCTCACCTTGGCCCATGCTGCATGCCTCTCACTTCCTGTCCCAGGACTTTCCTGACACTGAGGTGAGAGACTCCCAAAGCAACTCGTTCACTGCTGATTCTTGACCACTAACGCCACCTGGGAAGCCAAGCAGTACTAGACACCCAGGTAAACCAGGTACCAGGTAAACTGAGGCACATCAGGGTGGGAGCTCTTTCAGGGCAACACGGGGTCTCCCAGTCTGGCAGAGTGCTCCCCTAGGGCTGGAGGTGCTTCACAGAGGGAGCTCCCTGTAACAGGGCCCGTGTCTCCCCCATCAGACAGGGAGCTGCCTGTTGCAGGGACTGTGTCTCCTCTATCAGACTGGCATCTCTGATGGGCAGGCCCCTGGGCTCCCCTGTGACATGGACCCAGTTGGTGGTAGTGGCAACTGATTTGCACCACTGTCCCTTCACTGGGATGTGAGAAGCAGGGATGATCATTTTTAAAGTCAACTCCTTTCCAAGTAAGAAAAGCCATTTGTTTTCAGAAGCAGCATTTCTTAGCCTTTGAGTCAGTCTTCATTTTTTGTTTAATGTTTATTATTTAGTTATTTGACTGCGCCCGGTCTTCGCTGTAGTACCCAGTATCTTCGATCTTTGTTGTTGTGGCATGCGGGATCTTTCGTTGTGGCCTGTGAACTCAGCTGCAGCATGCCAACTCTTAGTTGCAGGATGTGGGATCTAGTTCCCTGACCAGGGATCGAACCTGGGCCCTCTGCATTGGGAGCATGGAGTCTTAGCCAGTGAACCACCAGGGAAGTCCCTGGGTCTGTCTTTGGATCAGGAAGCAGCGGAGGAAACAAACGGAAGTCCATGGCATCCTTTGAAGACAGAGGGCTGCGAGGGGGCTCCAGCAGGGCGGGGGCCTGGGGTTCTGCACTAGCAGAAGTTCACTGGTGCAGCTCAGCGCTTTCCTGCCTGAAAGGGAGAGAGACTAGGATCACAGTCACAGGAAAGGAAAACGGCTCTCTTAAGAGGAGCGGCGCTGCCCCAGGCTGGGGGGTCAGGGGTTGCGCACTGAGCCCAGGGGTTCTGAGAGCCTGGTGGAATGAGGGATGTCACAGTTTAGGCTTGCCCTTACCCCTTCCTCCTTAAGCTGAACTTATTTGTCTCCTGTGGTCTCAGGGCTCTGCTTTGTGCTTCAGAATCCTTTACACTCATCACCCTCTGAGGTCAGTGGACAGGAAGTATCCTTCATTTTGTAGATGGGAAACTGAGAATCAGGGAGATTAAATAATGTCTTGTGGTATATAGCCAGGAAGGGACAGAACAGGGATCAGAGCACTGAAGCTCATGCATTTTCTCCATCCTGTCATCTCCAAATACCATTTCCCAAATGAACAGCAAGGATGAAATCATAGGCTCATTTGATGTTTGTAGTATCTGAAGAGGCAGGCAGGTACAGTGGAAAGGCCCCCATGCTGAGAATCAAAATGTTTCTACCTGCGAGTCAGCAGTCTTAGGTGAGTCATTTAGGATCACTAAACTCAGCTTCCTTGTTTCAAAAATGATCGCCTTCCATGCTTTAAAGGCCAGCTGAGGGGCTTGCCTGGTGTGATGTGGTGGTTAAGAGCCCTAAGGCTGGAGGCAAATCCTAGCTCTTGTACCTTCTAGCCGAGTGACCTTGGGCAAACCATGTAGCCTTTTTAATGTCCTTTTTCTTTTCTGTGCGTGACGCATGCTCATTCGCTTCAGTCGTGTCCGACTCTTTGTGATTTCAGGGACTGTAGCCCACCAGGATCCTCTGTCCATGGGATTCTCCAGGCCCGAACACTGGAGTGGGTTGCCATTTCCTTCTCCAGGGGATCTTCCTGACCCAGGGATTGAACCCACGTCTTTTATGTCTCCTGCGTTGGCATGCAGGTTCTTTACCACTAGCGCCACCTGGGAAGCCCCTTCTCTTCTGTAAACTGGGATAATGATAAAACCTATATTCTAGAGTTGCTATGAAGATTTTAGTATAATGCCTTTTCCAGAGGAAGCCCTAAGCATTTGTTCAACTGCTGTTCAGTAGATCTTTTTTAAAAAAAAATTTTATTAGAATATGGTTACTTTACAGTATTGTGTTGTTTTCTACTGTAGAGCAAGGTGAGTCAGCCATATGTGTACATATATCCCCTCTTTTTTGGGATTTCGTTCCCATTTAGGTCATCACAGAGCACTGAGTAGGGTTCCCTGTGTTATACAGTCGGTTCTCATTCATTATCTATTTTATACATAGCCGTGCATATGTATGTCAGTCACAATCTCCCAATTCATCCCACCCTCCCAGCAGATTTTATTAAGAGTGTAACCCAGGCATCAGCTGGAGTCTCCCAGGTCCTTGTGATCTAGATAAGAGACGCTCTAATGCTCCTCCCATGCTCTCCGCAAGATGTGTTGGAGATGACAGTGGTGTACAGGTCACCTGAACTGGGTGGATGACTCAGTCTGAAGCCATTTAGTAGTGAAAGATTCTTACCCTCATCACTCCTAGGCTTCATCTCGTCTTGCCTTTCTCTCTTGTAAGGCAGGCAATGGTCCTCCCTTGGTGCCCTCTCCGTGGCCTCCTCTCACGGTGCCCCTCTAGGCTACCGCCTCTGTGGTTGCCTGGCTTCAGTGTCCTCGGACCCTTAGGGGCCAGGTCTCACAAGCAGTATATCAAAGGCTTTTCTTCCCCTAGAGACAGTTCCCTCCCTAAGAGGGATTCTGATGCCAGCTGTTAAGACAATGGATTTTTCCATTCAACAATGTGATGCAAAGCATCAATTCAAACCTAGTGTAGGAGCTTAGAGTCAGGAGGGACCTTCAACATCAGCTGAATGGCTTGTGCTTAGGCCTTGACAGAGTGTCTATAATAAATTAAATGACCATCCAAAGATCAGGACTTCTTCCAGCCTGGGCTTAGATAGGGCTGTGGTCCCTGCTGCAGGACAGAAGAGCAAAATAGGATTTTATGTTTTGGGGGTACACTTAAAACGATGAAACTGTTCTGGTTCTCTATCCAAGGTAGCCCTCCATCTCACCCCTGGCCTGGTTTGGGGGGCAGAAACTACTTTTCCTCCATCCCTGGAAGCCCCACCAGGCCAGTGGTAAAATCTCCCCTGTGAACACTCAGTATGTAATGTGATGCAAAGCATCAATTCAAACCTAGTGTAGGAGCTTAGAGTCAGGAGGGACCTTAAACATCAGCTGAATGGCTTGTGCTTAGGCCTTGACAGAGTGTCTATAATAAATTAAATGACCATCCAAAGATCAGGACTTCTTCCAGCCTGGGCTTAGATAGGGCTGTGGTCCCTGCTGCAGGACAGAAGAGCAAAATAGGATTTTATGTTTTGGGGGTACACTTAAAACGATGAAACTGCTCTGGTTCTCTATCCAAGGTAGCCCTCCATCTCACCCCTGGCCTGGTTTGGGGGGCAGAAACTACTTTTCCTCCATCCCTGGAAGCCCCACCAGGCCAGTGGTAAAATCTCCCCTGTGAACACTCAGTATGTTAGATTGGGATACAGTTGCACCAGGAAAGACAATAAACAAGCCAATTTATTTTATCTCACCTGCTTGGAGTTGAGGGTCTTTCTTGAACTGAAACAAGCAAATTTATGCAAATTATATGCAAATAAGACCCTTCCTGGATTAACAGAAAGGAAATTGATGCTCTGGGTAGAGCCCAGGGCCTGGCACTGCATTGGGTGTAATGTGAATCGAAATGTGCCGCGCAGGGTGGGTGAATGGATCTGATCACCCAGTGGATGCTGGCAGCTGTGGGAACAAAGTGATTTCGGATCTTTGGGACGAACTGGAGAGAGCTGGGAACTTGGCAAGGTGTTTTTCTTTCTTCCTTTCTTTTTAAAAATTATAAATGCTCATAGAATTTTATTTTTTTAATTTTTATTTGGAAATTGTTTCAGATTTATAGGAAAGTTACAAGGATCAAGGTTAACATTTTACTACTTTTGCTTTCTCTAGTTCACACTGGCTCACACTCTCTCCCGCCCCGCTCCTTCCCAGCTCTGGTTCTAAACTGTAAGCGATTTTACCCCCATTTGTTAATGCCTGGAGACAATTTTGTTGTCACACATAGGACAGAGATAGGTACCATTGGTATCTAGTGAGAAGAGGGCAGGGACGTGTCACATATCCTAGGAGGCACAGGACAGGGGTCCCCTCACCCCTCTGCACAGAATTATCCAAGCCAGAATGTCAATAGGGCTGAGGTTGAGAAACCCTGTCTTGTGTGTGTGTATCTGAACTGTTTGATAGTTGCTGCTATACCCCTTAATATTTCTTGTTTTAAATAGTACTTAAAAAAGAGTTTTTATTGGAGTATATTTGACAATGTTGCGTTAGCTTCTGCTGTATGTCAAAGTGAGTCAGTTATACATATATCCCCTCTCTTTTAGATTTCCTTCCCATTCAGGTCACCACCCCTTAATATTTCAATGCATATTTCCCCAAAGCAAGGGCACTTAACATAACCATAGCTCAGTTATCAAAATGTCATGGAATTGACACTGATATAGGGAGGCTTAGGTTTGATGCTGGCTGGAGTCTTCAGGGAGCTTGTGGGACTTGGTGTAAAGGGCAGAGAACATGGAAGTGAACAGAAGCTTGTGCTCTGGTCTGTTGAGATCAAGTCCCATGACCCTGGAAAAAATTTTTTTTGTGATTTTCCTTCCTGTAAAATTGGGTTGACAATGGTTCTGTGGCCCTGCCAGGGCTGTGCGTGAGGTACAGTGACTGGAGAGGAAGTGCTTTGTGTGTGAGCACACAGGCCTGCTTGGGACTTCCAAGAGGGTGCAGTGGTAAAGGGTCCACCTGCCAAAGCAGGAGATTCGAGAGATGCGGTTTCCATCCCTGGGTCAGAAAGATCCCCTGGAGAAGGAAATGGCAACCCAGTTCAGCATTCCTGCCTGGGAAATTCCATGGATGGAGGAGCCTGGCAGGCTAGAGGCTATGGGCTTACAAAAGAGTTGGTCACGATAGAGCGACTGAGTGTGAGCACACACACATGCACACACACAAGACTAACATCACCAACTCCACCTGGAGCCGTCTTGCCGGCATCACCAGAGGCTGGGGTGTGAGGACAGCCTCCCTCACCCTGGTCCCTGATCATGAGACCCCAGTTGACAGATTTGCGCCTTCAGGGGCAGAACAGTGGATGTGCCCCAGTGGGCAGTGGATCAGGCTTCCGTGTGTGTGGAGGAAGGTGACACGGACCTGGGAAGGCCTGCCCTCTCTGCCCTGCCAGAGGAGAGGAAGGGAAAAGAAGCGGCTGCACCACCCAGGCTCTGAAGATAGAGAAATGCTTGGCCAGACATGTTCCTAGATTCCACTCTCTCTCCAGAACATGTTCCTTTTTCTCTAAAAAAGTCCTTTGTAACCTCTCTGCTGGAATTGTCCCAAAACAATATATTTTAGGATTTGGAATTGGACAGAAGAAACAAACATTTATTAACTGCTTTCTATGGGCCATCAATTTCTTATATTACAGCTTATTTTTCATTCTCCCATGTACCTTGTGAGATAGATAGTAATTAAAACATTTGTTTGGAGAGGAAAATGGGGTGCAGAGAGGTTAAGTAAGTCTTCCAAGGTCACACAGCTGGTAGGTGGCAGAACTGGGATTAAAATGTTGATGATATTTACATCAAAGCTGGTGTTGCCTCCAGTTTAAGCCCTGGCTCAATCATCACTAGCCCTATGACCTTGGACAAGTTTCTTAACCTCTTTGAGCCCAAGTTTCCTCTTTTGTAGAAAGGTGATAATTATGTCTGTCCTAGCTGCCAAGAGAGAAATGCGTTGTTCATAAGTCAGCATTTTGTTATTAGCTTGAGGGGAATTCCCCTTTGGGTTTGTTTCATTCCCTAATACTTGGTGAGTGGGAGGAGGGTCAGCAGGTAATTGACTTAACAGTCAGCACCACTCAGTGATAGACAGCCTGGTTGCTAGGTGATGGAGCCAACAGCACATCCATAACCAGGTGCATGAGAGGGAGTCCATGCCTTTCCTTAAGATCGAGCTCCCACTATGTATAGAGACCTGGTCTGCTCCCTGACCTCCAGCCCTCTTTCTGGAAGCTACCTTCAGTGACCTGTAAACCTTCAGAAAATAATACCAGCTACTTTATCACAGAGGCCAGTTCTGATGGCTTGTGGCAAAGAAGGGATGCCTCAGCACCACGGTCCTCTGTGACTTTGGGCAGCTGCTCAGGGGAGAGAGGGCTGTTCGGCAAGCCAGGAGCAGAGTGGACGGAACCACTGCTGACTGCCCAGGGGGGTCAGTTGCTGCTCCTCCAAAAACTCTGGGCTCCCAGCCCTCAGGGGCAACTCACCATGGATCGCTCTCCTTGCCTCCTAGAGGGTCTGTGCTGGGAAATTCCTTCCCTTCCCCCGTGACTTCTCAAGAGGTGGGGCAAGTCTGAGAACTATGGAGCCGTGTCAGCACTGCCCTCTCAGGCCTGGGTCTGGGCGCATGTGCATCTCATTCATGACCGAGTCCCCCTCGAGCCGGGCAGAGTGGAACCTTCTGAAGAAAGGGCAGAAGATTAGCCCCCTCAGACGCCCCCCTCTCCGGCACCTGCTGAAGTGGCCCTGACACCTGGAGAGGATCTGAGTAGGACCAGACCATCTTTTCACTTTCATGCATTGGAGAAGGAAATGGCAACCCACTCCAGTGTTCTTGCCTGGAGAATCCCAGGGATGAGGGAGCCTGGTGGGCTGCCGTCTATGGGGTCGCACAGAGTTGGACCCGACTGAAGTGACTTAGCAGCAGCAGCCACAGCAGCAGACCATAGGTGCTAATGGGAGGGGGTCCCATGGTGGAGAGACGCTCAGGGGTGGGAGTGGGGGCTGCTTGGGTTAGTCTCACCACTTGGGGTCTCACGATGCCTGGCTGTTTGCCCAACCCTTGGAGCCCTGTGTGTGGCCCCCCACCTCTTTAATTCCTAGGGCTCTTCAAGAGTCTCTGCAACCTGGCTCTGCTTCCAATGAGCCAGTTTACCTGGTGCCTGGTTGCTGACCCACTGCCCCCTGCCCTTTGTTCCCTATGAGGCGCCCATTTCTCTCCTCGTGTCTCTGCTCCTATCCCCTCTCTGGCCATCACCCCCTCTTTGGGGGGCCCCTTCTGATCTTCTGAGTCTTTGCTCCCAACTGGGAGCAAGTCCCAAGGCTTGGCTGCCTCATCTCCACGGCAGTGAGCCTGCCTGGCCCGAGGGGACGTTTGTAGAAGTCCAGATCGTCCTCTGCAACTTATCTTCCTCCTCTCACTGACCCTGCCAGAGTTTGGGATACAAGCCCAGAAAGAAAATGATTATATCCAAACACAGTGATGTTGAAATTGTGAAAAGAAAAAAGCCCCCCAAAGTGAATATGCTGTTTGCTTTATGCAAAGCATGCTTTGAAAGGAAGATTAAGGATTTGGTTGGACATGAGGGAGACCTTTCAGATCTCTCCGGTCTCCACTGGGCACATCATCAGATCACCTCCGCAGAACTTGAGATAGCAGTGGCCCGCAAGGGGCCATGCCCCAGGGGAGTAGGGTGTAGGGAGAGGGGCGTAAATGAGCTGCTGTCCTCAAATCCTATATGTGTCCTTGCCCAGGAATGGCACAGTCCCTTTAGGAGCATTCACTAAACATTCAACAACCGAGTATTTATGGTTCACCTCCTGTGTGTCAGATACTGTGTTAGGTGCTGGGCAGAGAGGTGAGCAAAATAGACATGGTGCCCCCTCCCTGGGCTCATAGTGCAGAGAAGGGACAGACCTCCGTCAAGCTCTGGACCGCGTGCTTGGAAGGAAAGGAACATGGCTCTAGGAAAGTGTAGAGCAGAGAAACTGGTCTGGATGGTGGGGCCAGGGGAGAGGCCAAGGAAGAGACACCTGAACTGGGACTAGAGGATGTGTGGAAATTCACTGGGCAAGAGGGATCGGGGTGGGGCGAAGAGTGTTATGGACAGAGATCCACAGTGGGGGCAAAGATATGATATAGCTTATATATGGAATCTAAAAAGAAATTATAGTTGGGCTTCCCTGGTGGCTCAGAGGTTAAAGCGTCTGCCTCTGATGCGGGAGACCCGGGTTCGATCCCTGGGTCGGGAAGATCCCCTGGAGAAGGAAATGGCAATCCACTCCAGTATTCTTGCCTGGAGAATCCCATGGGCGGAGAAGCCTAGTAGGTTACAGTCCATGGGGTCGCAAAGAGTCGGACACGACTGAGCGACTTCACCTCACCTCAAAAAGAAATTATACAAATGAACTTATTTACAAAAGAGAAATAGACCCACAGATATAGAAAACAAACTTATGGTGAGGAAAGGTGTAGGGGAGGGATAAATTTAGGGATAAAATTAGGAGTTTGGGATTAACATATATGCACTACTATATATTATATAGATAACCAACAAGGACCACTGTATAGCACGAGGAACTCTACTCAATATTTTGTAATAACCTGTAATTATTTTTAGGGAAAAAAATGTGAAAATCTGAGACTTCCCTGGAAGTCCAGTGGTTAAGGCTGTATGCTTCCAGTGCAGAGGGCATGGGCTTAATCCCTGATTGGGGAGCTAAGATCTCACATGCTGTGTGGTATGGCCCAAATTCTTTTTTAATTAAAAAAATGTGAGAATCTGAGAAGTTTTATATATATATATAAATCCCAGGTAGTGCTAGTGGTAAAGAGCCCACCTGCAAGAGATGTAAGATACGCAAGTTTAATGCCTGGGTTGGGGAGACCCCCTGGAGAAGGGCATGGCAAACCACTCCAGTGTTCTTCCCTAGAGAATCCCATGGAGAGAGGAGCCTGGTGGGCTACAGTCCAGTTCAGTTCATTTCAGCTACTCAGTCATGTCCGACTCTTTGCGATCCCATGGACTGCAGCAATGCCAGGCCTCCCTGTTCATTACCAACTCCTGGAGTTTACTCAAACTCATGTCCATTGAGTCGGCGATGCCATCCAGTCCGTAGGGTTGCAGAGAGTTGGACATGACTGAAGTGATACATCTGAATATATCTGAATCACTGTGTTGTGTACCTGAGATTAACACAACACTGTAAATCAACTGTACTTCAAATTTTTAAAAAAGATAGTGATCTGGGAGAACTAAAAGAAAGTCTGCATGGCTGGGGTGGAGAATTGGAGGACACGGCTTCTCAGAGGGTAAGAGGGGTTGGAGCGGGTAGGAGGGGCCCAGGGCAGGGCATGACTTGTGGTCTTTATACCCTGCCATCTTGAAGGATTTTAAGGTAGTGGTGGGAGGATGCAGAATGGATAAGCAGAGGAGGACTGAGCAGATGCACTCAGAGCATGATTCCTAAGCAGACTTGGGGGCAGATGTGGCCCTGGAGCTCAGGTGGGAGCCTGGGAGGAGACAAAGGGATGGGTTCCAGCCATGAAAGCCTTGGCTAGCTAAAAACTGTCCTACTCAGCTTGAAATGCAAACACAGCATTTTTGGTGTGGTGTGGGTGGAGAGGAGGGCACAGATCCTTGTTTGTTTGCTTTCAGTTTTGTTGAAGTACAATTGATGCAGAGTAAACTGCATATATTTGGAGTGTACAATTTGATGTTTTGACATATGTATACATCTGAAAAACCCATCACCACAATCAAGATAGTCAATATAATCATTATCCCAAAATATTTCTTTTGTGACTCATCCATCCCCCAGGCCCATGTCCCAGCTCTGTGGTTACAGAGCTGCCTTTTTTCATTACGGATGAGTGTGCATGTTCTAGAAGTTTATATAAATGGAAGCATACATTATGATAATGTACTCTTTTTTGCCTGTCTTCTTTCATGAGCATAACTACCTTGAAATTTATCCATATTGAGCATGTAGGTTCTTCCTTGGACTTTGCTGCTCATTTTTTATCTTAAGTGAATCTCCTAAGCCCTGGCAGCTCAAATTGGGGTCTAAGGACCTGCAACATCTTCATCACCGGGAGCTTGTTATCAAGGCAGAACCCCAGGTCCCACCACAACCCTACTTGCTCAGAACCTGAATTTTAACAAGATCCTCAGGACTCTGGTGAAGAATCCACCTGCTAATTCAGGAGACATGGTTTCCATCCCTTGGTCACAAAGATCCCCTGGAGGAGGGCATGGCAACCCACTCCAGTGTTCTTGCCTGGAAAATCCCATGGACAGAGGAGCCTGGCGGGCTACAGTTCATGGGGTTGCAAGAGGTGGACCTGACTGAGCGACTGAGCGTGTACACACACAGGACACTGGTCTGCATGTTAAAGTTTGAGAAGCACTGTCTTATGCTCTCTGGTCCTCAGTT
Organism: Cephalophus harveyi; assembly: GCA_006410635.1. Lineage (NCBI taxonomy): Eukaryota > Metazoa > Chordata > Mammalia > Artiodactyla > Bovidae > Cephalophus > Cephalophus harveyi. The sequence continues at coordinate 200,985 of SJYT01067879.1, read as the reverse complement.
TGTTTATTTTCTTCGTGGACTGCAGGTGTGAGAAGTTGAGTTGCGTTACTTACACTCAGTTAATATAATAGCTCATTGTCATCATCATGCTTCATGTGGCCTTTATGTATTTTCCCCTCCCATCTTCCGTCTCATTCTCTCCTGTAGCCACCCACTCTAATGTGGTTGGAATATGTTATAAAGTCTGCGTGTGTCCTGGTAAAATATGTAGTGTCATTCTGTGTGAGTATGTGACTTAAAATTACATACATTTTATTGTGCTACAAACCTCCTTCCATTCCCAACTTTTCTCACTCCACACCATGTTTTGGGACCCACCGTATAACTCTAGGTGCCTTCGGTACATGGTTTCTTACTGATGCTGAGTTCTCCGTGTGTTTTTTCCACTTGTTACTTATCCATTCTCCCAGTGATGGATGAGGGGCCCATAAGATGTCTCCAGCTCCCCTCTACCACAAAAGGCTTCACTTTTGTAGCTTGAACCTGAGTCTCCATCTTTGAAAAAGGAGTGTCTTTGACTGAATGACCCCCGTTGCCTGCAGCTCTGATTCCAGTCGTTTATTTTGCTGGTGGAAAGACAGCCAGTTGTGGGTCTCCAAACTGTCAGGCAGAAGATCTGAATAGTTGTTCTCCTTTGAGTTAAGTTTCTGGCTGACACCGACGATAGTCTGAAATCCTTTGATAGTCAGAGTCCCTAAGACCTTCTCTTTTCCCCTGAGCTCATGAAGTGCCTTAACTTCTGATTTTTTTTTCTTTTTCCCTGTGAATAATACACCACCTGCTCCAGGGAGCTGAGTGTTGTACCAGTTTGCAGCTCTGTTTAAAATCCCGATTCTGCAAACTCCTCAGAAGGGAGTGGCAGTTCCTACTCCTGTGTAATCATTTATAGATCAGGTAATGATTTCCCTCTTGGTTTAATGACAGTTCTGTTCTCAGGGGAGCTGGTCAGCTTGTCAAATACTGCTGATGTTCCTTCTGGTGGGGCCTGGTGGATCAAGCACAGTGGCTCTGATGCCACTCATTCTTACCCCTGGTGCCAACAATAGGCAGGAAAAGTCACTTCTTTCAAAGGAATCGCAGGGCCAGTGAGTCTGTGGAGTAAGCATGTGGTGGAGGGAGGCGAGGGGAGAAGTCTATTTACCTTTGGCTCTGGGGTCATTGGAAGACTTTACTTCCCTCTCTATTCTACATGCTGGTATCCTGAGAGAGACATCCTTGCAGAAGAGGAGGCTGGGAGCATCTGGGGGCAGGGTTCTTCTGTGGGTAAGGGGACCACTCAATGACTTTTCAATGACGTTCAGTAACTGTTATGTAGGATTCTGTAACATGCCAGGCTGCCTGCCGGTTTTGTGAGGCTTAAGGTAGAAGGCCTGGCTGGTTACCCAAGAGAACTTTGGGGGAACTCTGCCTCATTTATGGGCAAATAGGTCAGTGCTGGTGGCTTAGATAGTAAAGAATTCCTGTAATGTAGGAGACACGGGTTCAGTCTTGGATTGGGAAGATCCCCTGGAGAGGGGACTGGCAACTCACTCCAGTATTCTTGCCTGGAGAGTTCCACAGACAGAGGAGCCTGGTGGGCTACCGTCCATGGGGTCGCAAGGAGTCAGGACCCTGAACGACTAACAATACACAGGTCAGCGCTGAAGGAACCCAAAGACCACGAGGTTTGTTCCTCTGGACTGCTATGAAAGTGAGCTCTGCTCTCAGTTACCTGGGCTGATGGGAAGCAAGCGGAGATCACAACTGTTTCCCAGCATCATCTCTAAATAAAAAATTACTTAAGAAAAATCAGTCTATGCTAGTGGTTCCCAAGGGTGGCGTGTGGATTTGTGCTGGGCTGGACCAAGTTTTCACAGATGAGATTAAGAAAATGAAACAGTGTAGTGATTATCAACAGTGTGAGACTATCATCTTGCATCCCCGGTATTCATGAAACTGGGATGATAGGAGAAGATTATAGAAAATACCGAAAAGTCCTTTAAGTCAGTGGTCCCCAAACTTTTTGGCACCAGGGACCGATTTCACGGAAGATATTTCATGGACTGAGGGAGGGGGATAATTTCAGGATGCTTCAAGAGCATTACATCTACTGTGCACTTTATTTCTATTATTATTACGTCAATTCCACCTCAGATCATAAGGCAGTAGATCCAGGAGTGTGGGGACCCCAGCTTTAAAAGACTAAATTAAGAATTGGTGAATGTCTGCCAGGTCCTCTAATGTACATGGGTTTCGGTGTGTGTGTGTATGTGTGAGTGTGCAAACAGTTGTGTAGCCATTTTACTTGTCGGTGAACCTCCAGAGCCTGAGAACTGCAGGCAACTCTGGAATTAGACTTTGATTCCTTGCTTCCAGTTAGTGTGTAATATACATTACTTTGTTTCTAATGAAACAGTGTTTGTTAAGATCAAAATCTTGCTTTGGAGAAAGGCATAAACGCCACAAATGAGACTGATTTAGCACATGTTTATGTTTTAATGAAGATATCCAGTTAAAAAATCGCCTAGGTTAAAATGTACATAAGCAATAGCCTGAAGGTGCTGAGATGCCATCGACTGAGGGTAATTGAGATTCCCCGGCTCTTCTGCTGCAGATGGGTGGGCGTGGGGCTACATTCAAGGGCCCCCAAACTGCGCAGGGACCTGAGCGCCTCCGTGGTGTCCTGGCCTGCTACTGTATTTAAGCGGTCAGTCAGAGCAATATTGTAATTAAATTGTGGCTGTAGAGCTAGATAACTTAACTAGAGTCCCCTCATGCTACATGCTCCAGAATTTAATTTTCCAAATAAACTCAGTGTGGCTTTGATGCCCGGGGAGGATCAATAGAATGGAAATTGCTTGCAGTTTCCCCTAAAGTGTTACAATGGATTACTGCTCTCACATTTCCCCTCCGTGCTCCTTTTTTTTTTCTGCCAGAGAGAGCCTGGGATTCATTCTAGGCACATACTGTTTGAGGAAACAGACAAAAATAAATGAATACAAAGGGAAACTACAAGCCAAGTTGAAGAGGAGGATGAGACCATGACCTCCTCCCTGTGGGGTGAGTGAGGGCTCCTGGGTCACCATGAAGGAGAAAAGCACCCCTACCCCACTGCTTAGGGTTTATGGAGGGGGTTGTGTGTGGGGTTCCTGTCCTCTGAGAAGGGAACACTTGGAATGTCTACCTCCCCTCAGTCACCTCCCCAGGAAGGTGAGCCAAATCTCAGGGGTCAACCCAGGGTGCTTCCGGGCACTTCCCCACCTACTGATCTGCTCTGGGATCTTGGGGAATGTTCTAGGTCTTTCACTAGATGAGGTTTTATTTTTTTGTTGTTGTTGTTTTTGGTTGCGTGGCATGTGAGATCTTAGTTCCTTGACCAAGGATCAAACCTGTGCCCCTTGCACTGGGAGCGTGGAGTCTTAACCACAGGACCACCAGATAAGTCCCCTATCTGAGGTTTTAGTCTGGAGTTTTCAACCACGGAGCTAACTTTACAGGATCAGGTCTCATGTTCTTTCTTTTTTGTTCCTTTGGGGGAGATGTCAATGAGCTTGTACGATTGGCAGGAAGAAGAAACTGTCAAAAGCGAGGTTTCTAGGTCATAGGCCCCTCTAGTGAGGCCTGCGGGGGCTGCTCCCTGGTTTGGTGATGGGAGACAGGCTGGGACCCTGAAAGGAGGAGGCTGCAAGGCATTCCTCCAGAATTTTATTGGGTGTGTTTGTGTGAAGACAGACGCACTGTGCAAGGGCAGCCAGGGAAGTGGGCAGAAACAGATTAGTCGAGAGCACGTGGCCTGAGTGCCCATCAGGGTAACATGAATTCAGGTTGAATATAACTGAAACCAACTGCATGCCATCTCTTTATTTTGCTTTTGGGGAAAACGAGGCAGGTTTGTGCTGCTGCATGCACTGTCCTACCTTCTGGCACGCTGCTTCTCTTAGTGGGGCAGGTGCTGCAAGGACGTCACGGAAGAGAGAGCCTGAGCTTGCTCCGGGCACCTCTGTGCCCCACCTCCTCATGTGGCACAGCTTTCAAAACCACCAACTCCCCCTGAAGCAGGGGCTGGCAGTGCCTCCTGGGGCTGACAGATTAACCATGTTTTGTGATATCTGGAGAGTGAAAGTTCTAGAAAATTAATTAGTGGCAGTAGACACCGGCTACCCAAAGGCTGAGAAATTGATGGGGTTTTTGTTTCTTTTTTGTCATGGAACAAGTTATCAGCATGTGTGTTGATTGATTTCTTGCTAAATTCCTCTCTTTAAAAAAAACACACTCTTGCAGTTTGGAGTCCCTTGAAGCATTTTAATGAACTCCCTTCCTGAGTCACTTGTTCTTCATGGTGTTGAATCTCCCCTACCTCCTGTCTCTCTCTCTCTCCTGATTCTGATTCTCAAATCTGTAAGGCTTTCTGAAGAGCCAGGACCCAGGTGAGGCAGTCAAGGCACCTAGGACTGAAAAATTTAAGGAGACCCTGGCTCTCACGGTCTGTGAGTGTAGGGTTGGCACCCGAGAGAGGCAGGGCCTCCTTAAATTTGTATGTTCTCAGTGCCTGGCTTCCTCACGCAGGTCTTGCTGTCCTGACTGCCATCTACTCTCTCTTGTACATCTGAGGGGAAGCAGAGTCAACATCTGGGAATTCAGACACAAGCGCTCACAGATATGAACAGAGTCCACAGTAAACTAAATAGACCGTGGTGGAACCCGCCCCACACAAGAGCCTATTTTCATGTGGCGGCCAGGTGTCCTCCACTGACTGGGATGGACCTTCACCGTTGCTCAATGCTCCCTTTTGTGGTCTCTTAGCTTCCTGAGGCACATCTCGTCCTCAGAGAAAAGGCCTCAAAAAGGCTGCTGAGCTGGGGATCGGGACAAACTGAGCCCCCCACCCCCCATGTTGCTTTTTTGGAGCTCGAGCTATTTACAAGGCATTGGTCCAGGTGAAATTGAAAAAACAAAAACACAGCTGTTACCAATTTAAAAAGTGACATTCCTCTCATCTCACCACCCCTGGAACCAAAGGAGAAGAATTATTGAATATGTGACATAGGAGGAGAAAGATGACTGTGCATATTAAGCAAGGGGAAGAGTGATTGCTGAATACATGATGTAAAGGAGATCGTCACCACAAAATTAAACACAGAAATATTCAGTCAAAAATAGTTACTGTCTATACATTATAGGCTTGACATATGATATGTTTTCTACTTTTAAAAGGCTCTTGTAATTTTTGGATAACCCATTTAACTCTCTGGATCCTGCTACCCAACCCCGAATCCTCCCAGACTTCTGTGCTATCAGAGAAGGTATTTTCTTGGCTTTTAACCCTTGTGGGGATTTTTCCAGCCATGTATATGAAAAGTTTCTGGAAAGAGGAGAACCCTAAAATTATCTCTGGGGTTTTCTTTTTTCTTCCTTTTTTTTTTTTTGGTGCACCACATGGCATACAGGATCTTAAATCCCAGATCAGGGATTGAACCTGTGCCCCTGCACTGGAAACATGGAGATAACACCAGGAACGTTCTTTCTCTGGTGTTTTCTAAGCTTCTTTACTCACATCAGCAGAAATCTCTCAAATCATGGGACTCCGAAAATACTCTCTGGCTCCTTCTCCTCTGCCTCTTTTCAAGGTTTAGCATCTTTAAACAGGGGGAATTAGCAAGGGACATATCAAATGGGGAAGAAGGAGGTGACTGGCTAAGGAATGCTCATGAATATTGAGTAACTTCTCTCAGGTACTGGATGATTGTTGAACTGACTGTCCTCCCCTCAGATGCTTCTGTGGGTGACCCAAGTATCCAGGGCTACCTCTCAGGCAGATAAGAACCACCACTCGTTTGTGGCCAAGGTCCATTCTAAAACTACCTAGGCTCCTCCCCAGAGCAGAACGCTAGAGAACATGGGCTGACTTTGCAGCAGGAAGAAATTAAGGAAGCCAGAGGAAGCCCTTTGTGAAAACAAAGGTTAATTTTTAGACCAGTGTTGTCCAAAAGAACTTTCCACAGTGATGGAAATGTTTTATATCTACACTTTCCAATATGGTCGCCGCTAGTCTGTGTAGCAACTGAGCACGTGAAATGTGGCTTGTGTGACTGAGGATCTGAGTTTTACATTTTAGTTGCCTTTGATTAATGAAAACTAGCTTAAATAGCGGAGAAGGCAATGGCAGCCCACTCCAGTACTCTTGACTGGAAAATCCATGGATGGAGGAGCCTGGTAGGCTGCAGTCCATGGGGTCACTAAGAGTCGGACACGACTGAGTGACTTTACTTTCACTTTTCTCCTTCATGCATTGGAGAAGAAAATGGCAACCCACTCCAGTATTCTTGTCTGGAGAATCCCAGGGACAGGGGAGCCTGGTGGGCTGCCGTCTATGGGGTCGCACAGAGTCGGACACGACTGGAGCGACTTAGCAGCAGCAGCAGCAGCTTAAATAGACACATGTGGCTGCTCGATTGACTAGTGCAGTTCTAGATATTCAGGCTTGAAGGAGGGTGGCCTGGGGAATGGAGTGGAGGCTAGGAAAGGAAGCACCTGCTGGGAAGAGGGGCTTTGAGTCCTTTTGAGAGAAGCCAGGGCAGCTCCTAGGAGCAGCATCTTCTAATAGCAGAGACAGGTCCAGGGGTGGGGCTGGGCTGGGTTTCAGGAAGGATATAACTCTGGTTTTCCAGATTATATAGTATCAGGGTGTAGGCCACTGTTCTTCCCTTTCTCTGGAAAATTGCACAGAATCATATCACTTACAGCACTAGGGTTCATCTGATCCAACCCACCCTTCTACAGAAGAGGCCAGGTCGGGGAAGGACTCAGTGGCAGGCTTGGGCAAAGATCCAGCTCTTTTGATCTCTAGCCCAGAGATTTTCCAGGGACCATGCCTCAGTTCACCAGGGCCAGTTTTTTCTTGAGTAGGCCCTGCATCCATGCTTCATTCTCCTCTTGGAAAGGGTGGGATGGGGCTGTTCCCAGAGGTCTGTAATAGGGCAACCCTAGTCCTCTCTCCCCAGCCCATTTCCATTCTTTGGCCTCACTCTGCCTTTTGGGTGAGACTTTTTGGGTGACTGCCTATTCCACCTCCAGGTGGCAATGGACGCAGGATCTGCTGATGACTTTTGGATTTGGGCCAGGTAAATGTGGACTTGGCAGTTTCCTTGGGTTCCCAATCCCTCTGGAATAGAATGAGTTGCCGAGAATAGAGCAAAAAGCCCTGAGCAGGTGACCCATCACCAAATGTCCTGAAGCCTGGAGGGAGGATCCTTTCTCGGGAAGACAGCACACGTGAGTGCAGGTGTCTCAGGCAAAAGGAGGGGCGTGGCCAGACCCTTTGAGGACAATGGCTTTGGAGGAGAGACCTCTGGTAATTGAAGGGAATATTGCCTTCATCTGCTGGGATGGGCTGTTGACTTGTGGCAAATGGTCCAAGGGTGATCTCTGCAGGTAGGTGGGCAGGGGGCTTTCCTGTGGGTCTCACTGAGAAGGAGGGTTGAACCCTTCCCGAACAGCTCACAAGGTTTGGTGTGATCTCTCTGGACCCCACTGCCTCATTCCTGGGGGGTTGAGCAGGAGAGAGAATCAGGCATTGGTCCTCAGTTTGGTAGACCTTATTTAATTCCACTGTTACAATTGGCTGTTTACATCCTTCACTAGTCTAACTCCAGTGCCTACAGTAGTTCCTGGCCCACTGGAGAAGCTGGAATAGAAATTTACTAACTAAATAATCGTTTTTTGTAAAGAAGGGCTTTTGTAAAAAGAGAGTCCTTTGGTGAAATTTTGGACCTCTAATCTATTTGGGGTTTGATTGTGGTAGACATGGCCAGAAGTTTGGCAGTTTTGGGAGATGCACTGTTTCCTGAGTGGACGAGCATAAAGACTGGAGGAAACAGTGTCCCAGGCCACAGAGCACCTCTGAGGGGGCTGCCCCAGTGTCTGGAAGATGCCGAGAAGGGGGAACATTTGAGCTGATATTACCTTCTGTGACAGGTTCCTCCCAGGATTCCCACCCCTCCCCTCCCCAGCTGTGCGCTGTGGTTAGGCAGCACACCGAACCTAGGGATCAAAAAGGAGTAGTGGGAAATCTTGTTAGACATGGTCAGAAGACATGAGTTCTGCAGCCAGCCCTGCCATACATTCAGTGTGTGACTAACAGCAAGCCCTGATCCTTTCTGAGCCTCAGTCTCTTCACTGGCAAAATGAGGTATATTGGTCAAGGTCCAGATGGGGGCAGAGTATAGGGACCCTGCACGAGAGATATGCAGCGTCCCCGCCCCCCAGAGAGTGAGGGCAGGAGCTGTTTCCAGCCCTGGACCTGAAGGATAGAGGAAGGCAGTGTTAGGAGAGAGAAAAGGAGAGTCAAGTAATCACCGACCTCACTCTCTTCCCTCCCATTTGCTGCTGGGACAGGTTGCTCGTGGCCGCCATCCCGGCAAGTCGGCCTCCCAGACCACAGGGTAGCCTGGGGAGGGAATGGGCCACATCCAGCCCATGAGGGAATGCACAGTGCGGCCCCTGGGACAGGCTGTCCGAGGGAGGCAGGCGAGGGGCAGGCGTCTGTTGATTTCCGCTGGGCTGGCGTCCTGGGTCTCTGCTCCTGGGGACAGGGCCTCCCCTGCCCGGCTCCGTAAAGGTACCAGTCATCCTCCCGCGGCAGAGCAAACTTCCACTGCAGCCCGGTCCTGGAAGGGGGCGGAGGGCCCTCTGCCTCCCCCTTCGTCCCCCGCCATCCGTCACTCTGCCAGCCGCGTGAAGTAATGATAGATTAGTGCACATTAGGCCTCCCATCCCGCGGGCCTAAAAGCCGGGGCTTTACCAATCAGCGAGGGCCGAAGCGGCGCGGGGTGAGCGGGCTCCGCGCGGGAGCTGGAGGCGCCGGGAATTAATAAGCACTTGGAGACGGCAGGGATATTGAACTCATTCCTTAAATCAATCCTTAACCAAGAAGGATGAGGGAGTGAAATTTTGGACAATTAGTGGGTAATGACGACCTTGTGAAAGGAGCTATTGACGAGTGTGACAAGGAGGGCCGGGGCGCAGGGAAGGAATCGAAGAGGAAAGGGTAGTGAACCGTAGGTCCCGACCCTGCCAGAGAGCAGGGCGGGTTGGGCTGGGGGTGCCCCCAGGTTGGGTCTGGGGAGCCCAGTGGGTGGAGGAAGGCAGCGTGGTCTTCTTCCTAGGTTAGGAAAAGGGCCTCACTGGAGAGAATTTCGTGGCTGAGACTTGGTGGCCCAGGACGCAACCCAGCACCGGCCCTCCCCCCTCCTCTCCATCCCCTTCTCCCGGGACCCCCACCCTGTGAGCCGTCCCCTTCTCCCGGGACCCCCACCCTGTGTGCCATCCCCTTCTCCCGGGACCCCCACCCTGTGCGAAGTACTGGGCAGCGTAGGGTCAGGGCCTCTGTATCTTGGACAGACCCACAGTCGAATAACGGCTTTTGAATAAGGGACCCACAGTCGTCCTCATCCTTGGAATCTCGGGGGGCTTCATGGCGAGGGGCTTTTTCACCATCTTGCATCAGCCCCAGCATTATGGGGGCAGGACCAGGGTCCCAGAGGCAGGCCTCGCTTGCCCTCCATCTTGGAGGGAGCCTGCCCCCGCTCCCAGCCCCGGCGTTTCTGCTCCTTTCGTCTTTTCTGGACTTCTCTCTGGCATAGTGTGTCGGGCAGAAACACTGGCTCCCCGGGCCCCCTCCCCCGTCCTTCACAGTGGCCTGCCTCGGTGCCCTGGTCTCCATGATTCCCACCGCAGCCACAGGCGCCCAAGAGGCCCTTTCACTGAAGGAGGCGTCTTCAGTGGCTTCCTCAGGAAGCAGAGTGGAGAAGGAAATGGCAACCCACTCCAGTGTTCTTGCCTGGAGAATCCCAGGGACCGGGCAGTCTGGTGGGCTGCCGTCTATGGGGCTGCACAGTGTCGGACACGACTGAAGCAACTTAGCAGCAGCGGCAGCAGGAAGCAAAGGCTGTGGCAGGGATTCAGAACGCTGGTGGGGGTGGGGAGGGACGGAGGGAGGGGAAGGGAAAGGAGCCGAGTAAGGACATGGCCTCCAGTAAAGAAGAGGGTTCTGGAACCTGAACCAGAACTCAGAGTGATCCCCTGGTCAGAGTGGGTCTTTTGTATCTGTCAGTTGCTGACTGTCAGGAAAGTGAAAATTTAGTCGCTCAGTCGTGTCTGACTCTTTGAGACCCCGTAGACTATAGCCTACCAGGCTCCTCCGTCCATGGGATTTTCCAGGCAAGAGTACTGGAGTGGGGTGCCATTGCCTTCTCCAGAGGATCTTCCCAGCCAAGGGATCGAATCCAGGTCTCCCACATTGTAGGCGGACGCTTTGCCATCTGAGCCACCAGGGAAGTCCCAGGAAGGGGAGTTTCTAACCTCCTGGACAGGTGGCAGCAGTCAAATGAGGGTCCTTCTTGTGGTGGGAGGTGGGGATGGTAGCAGGCCACCCACAGGGCAGGTGGCAGGTCAGAGTATTAGCTGCAAAGGCTTTCAGAGCCTCCCTGGCCACCCCCTTTCATTCCATCAGGGATAAGAATCAGAGTCCCTTCCATTTGCCTAGCATTTCACAAACTTCAGGATTCCCTGGTGGCTCAGATGGTAAAGAATTTGCCTGCAGTGCTGGAGTCCTTGGAGAAGGCAATGGCACCCCACTCCAGTACTCTTGCCTGGAAAATCCCATGGATGGAGGAGCCTGGTAGGCTGCAGTCCATGGGGTCGCTAAGAGTCGGACACGACTGAGTGACTTCACTTTCACTTTTCACTTTTGTGCATTGGAGGAGGAAATGGCAACCCACTCCAGTGTTCTTGCCTGGAGAATCCCAGGGACGGGGGCGCCCGGTGGGCTGCCGTCTATGGGGTTGCACAGAGTCGGACACGACTGAAGCGACTTAGCAGCAGCAGCTGGAGACCTGGGTTCAGTCAGTGGGTTGGGAAGATCCCCTAGAGAAAGGAATAACTACCCAGTCCAGTTTTCTTGCCTGAAGAATCCCACGGGCAGAGGAGCCTCATGGGCTGTAGTCTGTGGGGTCGCAAAGAATTGGACGTGACTGAGCAAGTAACACTGCCACCAGCTACAGAGCACTTAAAAAAATTCTTATGTTATCCTCACAGCGCAGCTCACTTTGCAAGAAAGGTTTGATCTACATTTTAGTCAGGAGGCTGAAGCCCCTGGAAACTGAACAGTATGCCCAAAGGCCACCCTTGTAGAAAGGTGAACCACTAGCTCAGTGGGACCTGAGCCACTGAAGCCACTGCGTTGATTCAGCTCAGACTGTCCACCACCTAGGCGTTCCCTTTGGGAGACCCTGCTCTCTTAAGGGAAGAGTGACCCTAAATAACGCCTGTTATTAGTGTCTTGCTCATGCTTCTCCCCACCCCACCCCACCCACTGCCTGTTTAGCTCACCTCCTTTGCAGAATGCAGGAATCTGAGAGCTTTCCCTTTCTGGACCGAAATCCCCGGAGACTGAGGGGCTTCAGGAAGGAGGCATTATCTCAGAGCTCTTCCCCTCTCAGGTTTTACTCCATCTTCCCCTTCCGCCATTGCCTACCCCAGTTCCTGACTCAAGCCTTACTACAGCTGTTATTATTGTGTGGTTTTAGGGACTCTGCGTCTTTAATACAGCTTTTTAGGCAGAAAGATGACCAAAAGGAGCCACATTTAAGTTAAAATGACAATGGTTTTAAAGGAAACAGTAGGTTTCCTTCTGGATTTTTTTTTTTTTTGGCAGACAGTCTCATAGTAAATTACATCTGATGACCCAAAATAAGTCGTGCCCAGGATTTATGCTTTCTGTGGACTTGCAGAACCCAGCTCCCAGGACAGCAGGAAAAAAGGGAACCTGAAGAAGGACTGACTAATTGCAAAAATTATCTGTGTGTGACTTATCCTTATGGTCCAAGTGCTGTCAGCCTGGCTTCTGTTCCAACACCCGCAGGTAGGAGGTATGGGAGAGCGCTGTCAGAATCTCATCCAATAACCTGATGTTGAGGTGGAGTTATTCTGGTCTGCGGTGCTTTCTTCTCAAGACTTAACTACAAAAATTAAAATGAAACAAAACAGGGAAGGGAAGCTTTAGATAAGGAACCAAGGACGTGGCATCTTTGAAAGTTTTCCCAAAGGAGATGTCAGTGTTCGCTGAGACCGCCAGAATTTACTTTAGCTATTATTATGGATGAATAATTATGGGCAAACCAGCAAGTAATGTGGGTTCACAGCAGGTTAATTGGGAATAATGGGTTTCATTCCAAACTATGAGAAATGATATTTCAGAGATATTCCAGGCAGAAAGGACTGGAAAGGCCCTGAGGTAGGAATGAGCCTGGCTTGCTGGAGGGAAAAAAGGAAGGTGTGGTAGTCTGGGGCAGGGAGAACAAGGTGGGCATGATATGAGATGAAACCAGAAAGATGGGCAGGGGCCAAATCATGGAAGACCTCCTATGCTAGGAAGGAATTTGGATTTCATTCAGATTATAAATGGAAGACTCTGGCGGGTTTTAAACAGCAGAGTGGTGTGAACTGATTTGTATTTTTTAAGACTCTTTCTGGCTGCTGGGTGGAGAATAGGCTGAATGAGGGACACAGGAGTCCGTCGAGGAAGCTTCTGCAAGTGAGAGGTGCTGGTGCGGGGATCCAGCTGGGAACGTTAGTGGAATTGCACATACACTTGGGAGAGAGCCAGCAGGATTGCTGATGGAGCGGAATCAGTATAACGCTAGCATCAGTGAGAATGGTGGTGTCCTCCTCATGGTGGCAAACGCTAGGGCAGGAGGAGCAGAGGGCAAGGGGGGACCAAGTTCCAGGGTTTCTGGCCCAGCAGGGCATGGAGGGTGGATGGAGGGAGACCACTCTTCTTAGTGCCCCCCTACACTTTCTCAGCGTCCTGACTCAGGACCTCACAGGGAGCCAGGAGCTTTTCTTCCTGTCCTTTCCCTGCTAAGTCCCTGTAAATCCCCCAGCTGCCCTGAGTCTGGGAGAGGAAGACACATGTGAGAAGAAAAAGGAGAGGAAATGGAGAAGAGAGTGAGAGAGGGCAGAGGGTGGCCCTGGGAGGGCTTCAGGGGGCAGGAGGACCAGAGGAGAACCAGAATGAGCTGGGGGAGGACAGAGGTCACAGGAAAGGGGGAGGACAGAGAGTTTTTAAAATGCTCCCTTTTCTCCAGTGCTGGCTTTGGGGACTAGTTCCCTTTACCTACCTGGGAAGTAAACACTGCCCCTCATCTCATAAGGAAAGTGGTCTGAAGCTTTAGGACAAGGTCAGATGCCCTCTGGACCCCCACCTTATACCAGGAACTTGACCTACTCTCTGCACTCCACACTGCCCTGCAAAGGGATCGCACCACCTCATGGCCCTGGCCTCAGGCCTGAAGCTCAGGAGGTTTACAGCATCTGCCTGAGACCACAGGGGTTTGGAGTGGGTGGGGGTGGGATTCGAGTCTTCATCTATCAGATGTCAAGTCTAGGTGCCTGTGCCACCCACCTCCTTTTGGTTTATTTTTCTCAACAACTAAGCCTAAATTCTTAAAAAAAAAAAAAAATGACTTTGGGGAGAATATTATTTCTAAAGTACTGGGAGGGGAAGGGCAGTGGTGTTGCCGTAGTTTGAGAGGATGAGCCTGCGCATGCTCAGAATGGGTGACTGGCGCTCCTGGTGTTGCCCAGCCATTTGGAGACAGAGTTCTGCCAGGAAAGCCTGGATTCTACTCCACCTCCTGTCCCCAGCTGCCCCCCCCCCACCCCGCCCCTGGTGGGCACAGCTGTTGGCAGCTGCAGTCACCTGCCTGGGATCAGTAAACAGATGGCCCTGGGTTTCTGGGACAGTTCCAATTTCAAATGTTCTTTCTAGTTGTCAAACAAATGTACTGCTTTTTAGTTCAGAAATTATGGAGCACCTTATGCATGGCTATAAATCCTGTCAGCTCTTGTAGGTTCTGTCCCAGAAAGGTGCAGCCCTAGAAAGGCAGGACGGTAATTTTTAAAGGCTGCCTAGCAACTGGGATTAGGGTCTGAATGGATACTGGAAGGGTCATCTATAGATGAAGTGGCTTTCTGTCTAGAACTCCACAAAGCCCAGAGGAGACATGCTAGACCTGGTGAGAAAGATCCAGCATGATAGGAATTATTGTTCCCATTTTACAGATGAGGAAGATAAGGCTCGGAGAAGTGAGCCACCAGCTCAGGGCCTTCAGTAAGTCATAGGTGAAGCTTGTACTTGAAGCCAGGCCCCCTAATTCTTGGTATAGTGTTCTCTCCATTATCTTGTTCTCAAGAAGAAAGACCTCTGATGTGGGTCCATCCAGCAGGACTGCCAGGTACAGCTCTCCAGGCTGCGCACTGCACCATTTCATTTACATTGGTGTTCAATATGATAGGTGCCCACCGAGTTGTGAAATTCAGCTCTGGGTCCAGGCAAGTCTGGCCCTTCTCTGTCCATCTATTATCCTCCAACCTCAGTCCTTACTGGTGCTACCATTGAAGACGTAGGAAGGGTGTTGACTCCCAACCTCCAGTAGTAGGTGGAGTAAGTGATGGCTTCACCTTAGTGTTTTTCACCTCGTTCAGGCTGCAATGGGTCCCCCACCCAGGCCAATGGCCCTGCTCCCAGGCATACTGTGCTTTTTTGTCCGCTCACCCAGCACCATTTGCTTAAGGATGGGACTGGAAGAAGGTGGGTTTGGGGCCTCTGGTGGGAGATGAGGCCAGCTGCCGTCCTGACATTTAGGACAGCTTCTTCCTCCCTCTCGCTATCCCTCAACCCATCCACCGACATACATACCTAGAATTAAAACTGTGGCACAAGCTCTTCTTAAATATGACACATCTGCTCCCGCTGTGCAGGGAGGGAGCATTTATAGGTGAAAAATCAGTAGACTGATCTTCACTCTGCTCCAGTGGTCAGGCTGTCGCTGATTGATACCCCGCGCACAGCGCAGCCTGGACGGCTCCTTTTTATAGGCTCCGCCCGCCTTCCCATAACTCAGGAGGGAAACTGTAAATCCTCAGAGGCGGCAGAGCAATCCTCTATTAGGACAGCCACCTGGAGTTCCTGACAGGCTCCTCTCTCCAACTCCACATCTCACTGTCAAGGCAGCTGTGAGCTGAGGGGATGTGCTCTGGACAGGGAGCCAGGAGATCTGGCCAGCTCGGAAGCTGCAGGCTGGGAAGAGCCAGTAATGACTAGGGTCACCTGGTCTGACAAATGGTCAGCCTATGCATTCCTTCTGCCAACGGGGAACTCACTACCTACCAACCCATCCATCTTTGGAGAACTCCCCTACTTCGGATCACAAATTTCTTCTTCTCTCAAGCTGGGATCCTTCTTCCAAGTGTTTTCATCTTATTTTCTTTTCTTTGGTGCTGAACTGAAGGAACCTGCTGCTGCTGCTAAGTCACTTCAGAAGTGTCCGACTCTGTGAGACCCCAGAGACGGCAGCCCACCAGGCTCCCCCGTCCCTGGGATTCTCTAGGCAAGAACACTGGAGTGGGTTGCCATTGCCTTCTCCAGTGCATGAAAGTGAAAAGTGAAAGTGAAGTCGCTCAGTTGTGTCCGACTCTTCGCGACCCCATGGACTGCAGCCTACCAGGCTCCTCCGCCCATGGGATTTTCCAGGCAAGAGCACTGGAGTGGGGTACCATTGCCTTCTCCACGAAGGAACCTAATGGTAGAGTAATTGCCGTGTTTAACTTCTCTGCCAAAACCCAGCTCATTTAATTCTCCCTATAAAAAACAAGTCAGTACTGTATAATGAAACATGTTGTAGTGGCTTAATAGTAAAGCAGAATGGAACAAGCCTGGATGGGTGGGCAGAGCGCTCTCGGTTTCTCCCTCCCTTCCCTGCTCCCCAACACGAGTGTGACAGTTACTGTGAAGATGGACCCGTGCCTCAATGTTCCCTTTATTTTAGCCTTTGTCAAACCTAGTGTTTCTCAATCATTAGAGTGTCTCAGCGTTAGGTTACAGGGTTGTATGCACCCATATGAATACATCTTCAGAAGTGATTTAAGTGATTTACACAGGCAATTTTGACTATAGGCGATGTTTCCCTCGCATGATAACTTTTGAACTTAACCTCCACCCAAGAAGTGATTTGATCATGTCTTTCTTTCTTCCCCTCTTTCCTTTTAAAAAGTGTTTCCCCTTTTTTTCCCCTTTTCTATTGAGGTATCACATAAACAGTAAAATGTATACATCTGAAGTGCACAGCTCAATGAATTTTTACAAATGGATACACCTGTGTGATTCCCACCCAGCTCAAGATATAGAGCATCTTGTCTGCCTGAAGGTTGCTCAATCCCCTTCCTGGTCAATACCATCTCTCCTCCCAGAGGTGACTCTCCCCTGTTGTTGCTGTTGCCATATCTTAGCTTTACTTGTTCTTGACCTCATCTAAATGCAATCACACTACACGCCCGCTGTCTGGCGCCTGACGCTCAGCGTAATGCCTCATGGCACGCCACGGTGATGCCTTCTTTATTTCTTCTTCTTTTTTTAGAGTATAATTGTCTTCAGTGTTCTGTTAGAGTCTGCTGTCCAGTGAAGTGAATCAGCTATATGTGTACATATATCCTTTCCCTCTTGGGTCTCCCTTCCACACCGCACAAACACCTCACATTTCTAAAATGTGAGAGCCGTATTCCTAGAACCGGCAATGGGTGGGCATATGTCCTTCCAAGTGTCTACACCTTCAGCCCTCTAGACCCTTCCTCAGAGAGGCCATCTCAGGGCTCCTCAGCCTGGTCTCCCACCCCGAGCAGATCCCAGCTTGTCTGGTCTTTTTCGCTTGGATTTCAGCCTCTAATGGCATGTGGTTTGACCCGTGTGAAGAGAGTGGGGCGGCACACTCATTTAAAGCATATCCCTTAAGAAGTAGGGAAAAAGTTGGCTTAAAACTCAACATTCAGAAAACTAAGATCATGGCATCCGGTCCCTTCACTTCATGGCAAATAGTTAGGGAAGCAATGGAAACAATGAGAGACTTTATTTTTGGGGGCTCCAAAATCATTGGAAATGGTGACTACAGCCATGAAAGTAAAAGATGCTTGCTCCTTGGAAGAAAAGCTATGACAAACCTAGACAGCATACTAAAAAAAAAAAAAAAACAGCAGAGACATTACTTTGTCTACAAAGGTCCATCTAGTCAAAGCTATGGTTTTTCCAGTAGTCATGTATGAATGTGAGAGCTGGACTATAAAGAATCTTGAGCACCGAAGAATTGTTGCTTTTGAACTGTGGTGTTAGAGAAGATTCCTGAGAGTCCCTTGAACTGCAAGGAGATCCAACCAGTTCATCCTAAAGAAAGTCAGTCCTGAATATTCATTGGAAGGACTGATGCTAAAGCTGAAGCTCCAATCCTTTGGCCACCTGATGTGAAGAACTAATTCATTTAAAAAGACCCTGATGCTGGAAAAGATTGAAGATGGGAGGAGAAGGGGATGACAGAGGATGAAATGGTTGGATGGCATCACTGACTCAATGGACATGAGTTTGAGTAAGCTCCAGGAGTTGGTGATGGACAGGGAAGCCTGGTGTGCTGCAGTCCATGGGATTGCAAAGAATTGGACACAACTAAATTATTGAACTGAACTGAACTAAGAAGTAGGTGGAGATTTGACAGAGGAATGGATAAAGAAGAGGTGGTACATATATACAATGGAATATTACTCAGTCATTAAAAAGAATGGGCTTCCCTGGGGCTCAGATGGTAAAGAATCCACCTGCAATGTGGGAGACCTGGGTTGGAGACCTGAATTGGATCCCTAGGTTGGGAAGATCCCCTGGAGAAGGGAATGGCTACCCACTCCAGTATTCTTGTCTGGAGAATTCCAAGGACAGAGGGGCCTGGCAGGCTGCAGTCCATAGCGTTGCAAAGAGTTGGACACGACTGAGTGACTTCCTTTTTTATTAAAAAGAGTGAAATAATGCCATTTGCAGCAACATGGATGGACCTACTGTCACACTGAGTGAAGGAAGTCACACAAAGGAGAAATATCGTGTGGCATCCCTTACATGTGGAATCTAAAAAGAAATGACACAGATTAACTTACAAAACTGAAAGAGAATCCCAGACTTAGAAAATGAACTTATGGTTGCCGAGGGGAAGGGATAGTTAAGGAGTCTGGGAAGGTCATGTACACACTGTTGTATTCAAAACAGATAACCAACAAGGACCTATTTGTTGTAAAGCACATGGAATCTGCTCAATGTTATGTGCCAGCCTGAATGGGAGGGGGTTTTGGGGAGAATGAATACTTGTATGTGTATGGCTGAGTTCCTTCGCTGTTCACCTGAAACTACCACAACATTGTTAATCAGCAATTTGTTGTTCAGTTGCTAAGTAGTGTCAGAGTCTTTGCGATCACATGGACTGCACGTCGGTAGGCTTCCCTATCCTTCACTATCTCCTGGAGTTGGCCCAAACTCATGTCCGTTGAGTGGGTGATTCTATCTAACCATCTCATCCTCTGTCGTCCCCTTCTCCTCCTGCCTTCAATCTTTCCCAGCATCAGGGTCTTTTCCAGTGAGTCAGTTCTTTGCATCAGGTGGCCAAAATATTAGAGCTTCAGCATCAGTCCTTCCAATGAATATTCAGGGTTGATTTCCTTTAGGTTTGATCTCCTTGCTGTCCAAGGGACTTCCAACGGTCTTCTCCAGCACCACCTCAATACAAAATAAAAATTGGAAAGTTAAAAAAAAAAAAGAAGTAGATGGAGATTGTGTTGTCAGCTCTCCTGACGTGGAACACTCCTGGGCTCTCTTTGCTCATGTGATTGCCATGTCTTTCTTCATCTAGGGCTGTGCTATTGATATTTTGCATCAAGAGCATACCCCTTACAGCCATCCCTGTTGTGTTTCATATTCTCCCATTCAGTCTATTGCTTCAGCCTGTCAAGATCTTTTGAGATCCTCATCCAATTCTGTCAGACTTCATATTATTCAAGGGTCCTGTGAGCCTGTACTCCAGACGTTTGTCCAAGTCATGAGAGCTGTGTGACCTGATGCCACAAGCTGACCTTGGGATGGCCGTGTCCTTTAATCAGTGCATCCAGGCCGCTCTTCCCTCTGCCTGGAGCACTCCTCCTTTAATACCTGCACAACTGGCCCCTCATTTCCTTCAAGTCTGTGCTCAAATATCACTTTTTCAGTGAGGTCTTCCACACCACTCTATGTCAAGTTTCAACCCTTTCTTCCAATTCTGACATTTTATATCTCCTTTCCTTCTTTCTTTCTGCCATAGCACTTATACCCACATAACATGTTATTTTCTTATCACCTCTAGAATATAGGTGCCTCTAGGTATAGAAGTGTGTGTGTGTGTGTGTGTGTCCTTTTCAAGCCCAGGACAGCACCGGGTATGCGGTAGGCAGCTCAGTCATGTCCGACTCTTTGCGACCCCATGGACTGTAGTCTACCAGGCTCCACAGTCCACAGAATTTTCCAGGCAAGAGTACTGGAGTGGGTTGCCATTTCCTTTTCCAGTGTGGTAGGCACTCAACAAATTATCTTACTCACAGTAATTAGCACAGAGTTCAGATGCAGGTTAAGGGGAAACTCCCACCAATCACAGTATTTTAAACAAATAGAAGTATTTATTTCTTGCATAACAAGATTTATGGAAATTGTGTGTCTGATACTGTCATAGTGGTTCCACCTTGTCATTGAAGACCTAGGCTTTTTAACTTCTCTGACTTTACCATCCTGTGCATGTTGGCATGTCACCTTATGGTTACAAAGTGGCTGCTGTACCTCCAGGTATCACAATAATATTCCTGGCAGGAAGTGGGAAGAGAGGGAGAGTTTTTCCTCAGGAGGCTTTGTCTTTTTATTGAGGGAAGAAAGTTCTTCTTAGCTGACTTCTCAATACATTTTATACCAGAGTGGTGACATGTGTCCACCCTAATCACAAGCCAAGGGGGATGAGATCACCAGTCTTAACTCATCCTTTGGGGCTGGTGCTCCTCCTGAGGTGAAAGGGTATCCATCTATCATATAAACAAATTGGAGTTCCATTACCAAAGAAAACGTGTGGGGCGGAGGGAATGACTGTATCATGAGAGACAGTGAACGTCTTTCAGAAGATCTGTTATGCTATTTTCTGTCCTTTGCTAATCTGGAAGAATGGTGCTTAGTCTGTCTTGCCTTGTCTGCAGGGAGGCTGCATCCAGTTCTGGGGACTATCATGGCCTCTTCCAGGCTCTCACTGACCCTCTGGAATCCAGCCCAGCCTTGGGGTCTCAATAATCCTTCCCATCAAAGCTCTTCCTCCATCATTCTCTTCCCATCTCCTCCCACTCTACTTCCCCAAAAGGTCCCAGAAGGTACTATGCACCAAGACCTGCATCCCAAGGTCTGTCCCATGGCCTGGCATGTGCCATCGGGGGCCCTCTGGCATCAGTGCTCAGGCCTGGATCTTCCCCTCTGCCCTTCCTTGTGCCGAGAAGCCCCTGAGAGTCTGGCTGTGGTGGTGGGGAATGGTGGTGGGGTTGTGCAGAAGGTGAGTCTAGAGCGTTCACAGTTGTAGACCAAGTCAGAAGGCTGAAAAACCCGAGAGGATTTCCCCTCCAAGCTCCCAAACAATGGAACCAAAGCACCTTAAATGGCCCCAACCTTAGGACTGGGGATGGTCTTTCCTTCCTGGGGTTTTTGCTTTGTCCTTCGGTTGTGGGATTCCTGGGCACAGGGTGGGGTGAAGGATGGGAAGAAAAACGTTTCTGGGTGGGCATAATAGGTGCTAGCACAAACTGGCACCAGGTATCACGTGGAAGATGGGCCCCATGGGCACTGCGTGTGTCAATAATTCACCAGCCCATTGCCGCCCTCATCACTGCCCCCTCAGAGCTGGTGCTTTCCTGGGCTCTCTGCCTTCTACCCACTCGAGAGTGGGAGGGTTGGATCCACCCTAGGAAGTAGTGAGTTATCCATCCCTGGAGATGTTCAAGCAGAGACTTTGCAGCCCCTGGGCTGGAGTGTTATAGAGCAATTTCCTGCATCTGGGGAGGAGTGTTTCTTGCTGTGGAAAGAGCACTAGATCACTGGTCCCACAGCCTGAATTCTGCTCCCAGTTGTAGCACTTGTTGCCTGAAGGTCTTGGAGCAAATCTCTTAAACTCTCTGACCCTTGCTTTTCTCACTTAGAAAGTGGAAGTGCTAACAACTGTGAGAGGATTGTTTGAAATCAATGAGATTGTGGCCATGAAAACACTTCATAAACTTGACAGATGTAGCATCATTATTATTCAAGTTAAGTTTAGGCAATGGCAAGTTGGCAAGAAGACCAACTCTCAAAGGAAAATTCCATCCTCATTTAAATTGAGGTGTAAACCACAGCTTAAAATGTTTCCAGTAGGAGTAAGGGTATTTTTTCCAGCCTTTATTGAGATCTAACTGACATATAATATTGTGGAAGTTTAAGGTGCCCAATGTGATGGCTTGATTCACGTATATAATTGTGAAATGACTTCTGCAATAAGTTAGTTTAATACTTCCATCACCTCACATAATTACCTTTCTCTGCATGTGTTGAAAACCTTTAAGGTCTACTCTCTTAGAAACTTTTAAATATACCATACAGTATTGTTAACTATAGTCAGCATGCTGTACATTAGATCTCCAGGATTTATTTAACTTATAACTGAAAGTTTGCATTTTTTGACATGTATCTCCCGTTTCCCGCACCCCCTAGTCCTTGACAACCACTGTTCTACTCTCTGTTTCTATGAGTAAGGCTTTTTTGAATTCTACTTATGAATAAGATCATACAGTATTTGTCTTTCTCTGACATTTCACTTAGCATAATGCCCTCAAGGTTTATCCATGTTGTTCCAGATAACAGGTTTTCTTCTTTTTCTAGCTGAATAACATTCCATTATATATAGATGTAGATGCGCGTCATAGTGTCTTTATCCATTTATCTGTCATCGGACACTTAGGGTGTTTCCATGTTGTCTTTGCTATTGTCAACAATGCTGCAATGAACATGAGGGTCAGATATCTCTTCCAGATAAAGACTTTGTCTCCTTTGGATATATACCAAGAAGGGAATGCTGGGCCATATGGCAATTCTATTCTTAGTGTTCTGAGGGGCTTCCATGCTGTTTCCCATTGTGGCTGCGCCAGTTTCAGTTCAGTCTCTCAGTCGTATCCAACTCTGCGACTCCATGAGTTGCAGCACACCAGGCTTCCCTGTCCATCACCAACTCCTGAAGATCACTCAAACTCATGTTCATCGAGTCAGTGATGCCATCCAGCCATCTAATCCTCTGTCGTCCCCTTCTCCTCCTGCCCCCAATCCCTCCCAGCATCACAGTCTTTTCCAATGAGTCAACTCTTTGCATCAGGGGGCCAAAGTATTGGAGTTTCAGCTTTAGTATCATTCCTTCCAAAGAACACCCAGGACTGATCTCCTTTAGAATGGACTGATTGGATCTCCTTGCAGTCCAAGGGACTCTCAGGAGTCTTCTCCAACACCACAGTTCAAAAGCATCAATTCTTCAGCACTCAGCTTTCTTCACAGTCCAACTCTCACATCCATACATGACCACTGGAAAAACCATAGCCTTGACTAGATGGACCTTTGTTGGCAAAGTAATGTCTCTGCTTTTCAATATGCTGTCTAGGTTGATCATAACTTTCCTTCCAAGGAGTAAGCGTCTTTTAATTTCATGGCTGCAGTCACCATCTGCAGTGATTTTGGAGAACCTGGGGTAACAGGCAAATTTGGCCTTGGAATGTGGAATGAAACAGGGCAAAGACTAATAGAGTTTTGCCAAGAGAACGCACTGGTCATAGCAAACACCCTCTTCCAACCACACAAGAGAAGACTCTACATATGGACATCACCAGATGGTCAACACCGAAATCAGATTGATTATATTCTTTGCAGGAGTTTACATTCCCACTAACAGTGTAGAAGGATCCCCTTTTCTCCACATCCTTGCCAATACTTGGTATCTCTTAGTCTTTTTGAGAGTAGCCATTTGAACAGGTGTAAGGTGATTGCTCATTGTGGTTTTAACTTGTCTTTCCCTGATGCTTAGTGATGTTGAACATCTTTATATATCTGTTGGCCTTTTGGATATTTTCTTTGGGAAAATGTCTGTTCGGGTCCTTCGTCTATTTCTAAACTGAAGTATTCAGTGGTGTTTTTTTTTTTTCTCTCTTGAGTTGTGTGAGTTCCTTATATATTTTGAATATTAACACCTTATCAGGTGTATGAGATCAGAAATATTTCTCCCATTCTGTTAAAGAGCATTTACAAAGAGATGCCATGTGGCTTTTCTGAAAACACAGAGTTCAAAAGTCACAGGGTAGAGGACTTAGAAATCTTTAAGCAGAAGTTGGAGCTGATTGTCTGGCCTGTTTTAAGAGGTTGTTTAGTTGCTAAGTCATGTCCAACTCTTTTGCGACCCCATGGACTGTAGCCTGCCAGGCTCCTCTGTCCAAGGATTTCCCAGGCAGGAATAAGATGTAGGTTCATGCTTGAGTGGGAAGTGCCATAGAAATGGGCCTCTGTCTGAAGGGGGAGTTTGAGGTGAAGGGAATGTTTGGGGAGCAGAGGCGTTTCCACTATTTACCTTCTCGGAGTTGACTGCGGAAGCCCGCACTCTTTAGGATCTGGGAGAAACTTTCCAACATTCAGCTTCCTGGGTTCCATCTGTAGAGACTGTGTTCAGTGGAACTGGGTGAGGGCTCAGGAACCTGCATCTTCTAAAGTCTCCTTTCTCCTGAGCCACTCCAGGGTGATTCTGCTGTGCCGCCAGGTTTGGGACTCGAATCAGAGGTGGGTGCGGAGGGTTGTCTGTGCCCAAGGCCAGCAGCTGTCCCTGGATCCTGGTACCCAGTTCTGTTCTCAGCCGGAGGGCAGAGTGGGCCGGCTTTGAGGAAGCTGCTCCGAGGCGGGGTCCAGATGGCTCCTCCTGATGGGAGGAGAGGACTGTGTTTGTGCAAAGTCTGCCTTTGGAGAAAGAACTTTAAACGGTTGGCTGCAGTTAAACCGAATTTCATTAGCTTTTCTACACAAAGCCTCTGACTCTTGGCTCTGCCCAGGAGAAGAGGAACACCTGAGTT